>OZ024861.1:31774376-31859376 GCA_964017155.1 Oasisia sp. SBJ-2009 | reverse complement strand
CGTGTTCATCTTTGGTTGCCACAAAACTCACAGACTACACGGACAAACAAGGAAATTGGTAGATCTGCAGCGCCACCTGGCGAACACGCGCGTCGTTATATTGAACTTATCCATTTCGGGTGTCGTCGTTTTTTCTTCTTCTAAATTCCAGTCGGCGAAAACTGAGACTAAATGTAAAGCTGGGACAAAGTGTAAAGCCGCTATATTGTGCAACCATAACGGGTATTTGCAAACGGCGGAATTACGTTCAAAATTAATTAGTGCGACACGACTTTCCATGCGAATGAAAGTGTACGCACAAATCCTGTGCAGTCTTATACATGTAGTACTAATTAGAGTATTAATTATGTATTATTATACACCCATTGTGCAGACCAGTCTGTCGATTTCCTATCAGATTTACAAGTTCACGACATCCCTGTCCTGAACATCACAAATAGCATATACTGCGAGATTTACTTTTGCGTATTCAAGACAATTAAGAGTACATTTTATTGCAGCAATTTTGACATGTCAACACACTAACACCGTTCTTACTAATCCTCGGTGTGTCGGAGACATCATTTTAGTGATAACAATACTTTAGGTCAATCCAAGTCATAAGCCAGCATCGTGAAGCTTTGGCGTATTGAAGAAACACATTTTTTAGAAAAAATTCTCAAGTGGCATTACTGGCCATAAAACTGACACTGCTCAACAGCGACTGTATTCCTTGAAGTCTGCTTTATACCGAGTCACCTGCAACGGTTGCTATAGAGACCACTAGTGTGGACATCAGAAATGTTTCAACCAAAAACACATGTGCAGTGCTAACAGTGCACAGTGGCGGAGTAAAATAACAGAAAATTGCTTAGAAACTTTCGCAAACCCATAACGTGACGTCAGGTGCACGCAATACGAAGCTTACAACCACTCCCACAGTTTGCATTGTCAGATCGCACAAGATCTAAAAATGCCAGTAAGCGACAGTCATGAACAGAAGAATCCTGATGTGAAATTCGTAAATGATGGCTGCCAGTTAATGACGGATTCGACAACAGCATCATGCAACAACAGTCAAACATGGTATACGTTGTGTACCGACTACACAATCTGTAACATTTTCGTACAAGACTCGGAATACTCGCCTATATGGGTGACAGTCCAGCAGCGTACGGCCTCAAATCTTTACAATCTCCCAATTCACGCTGGTCACTTTAATTATGTACAATGTAAATATATATTATATATAATGTAGTCAAATGGACGGACAAGCTATCACTAATATACAGTGGCGCAACATGGACACGACTGTAAAACGACCGCGTTGCTGTCAAGATTCAGTATATGCAGTGTAAAATCTCTGTATGCTAAAATGTGATCGACAGACGCTGGATGGAATGAATCTACCATGAAACACTGGACACATAAAACAAACACCACGCTTCGTTCGTCACATGCCGGCGGTTGTGCGCTAGCTAGCGAGCACACAGCAGATAATTTTCCGTTGATTCATGTGTTAATTCCCACGCACACACGTGCAAGCTGCTGTGGCCTGCTGGCGGTCGGTGAAGTAACAGCGCAATACTTTCTACATGACACACATGTCAACCCCTCCCCACATTCCCACGTTTCATAAAACAAATCGCCATGACCCCCCAAATGCTCCACCTGATGCGGGCAAACGACAAGACGCGATCACGCAGTGGTTCGGACTGTTATTCTTGGTTTCCGACACGCACGCACGGAACAACAATTTGCTGGATGCGTCTTTTACACATGGCACCCGGACGAGAACAAAAATGCAGCCAGCTCGCACCGCAGCGCGTTCAATGCACGAACAACCGCAGTGGGCGACACGCCGTCTGCTTGTCAACACATGATCGCAGTAATAAATATGATGCTTTCTGTACAAAATACACAACGGTCTATTCACAAGAGTCAGAGAGACACGTCCGGCAATGACGACGAAGACAAACAAAAGGTGCGCAAACGGACAGCAACATTATCATCTATACAATGTCTCTAGGCAGATCGGAGAATGCACGGACGACGCCAAACTCCTCATTCGCATGCCAGCTTACTGTCGAAGCTGCTTAACGCGATGCCGAACGCCTGCACGGCGCACATCGGGTAGTTGAAATCCATTGTGAATGTGTCCTCGGCGACGCGGCCAAACTGCATCACTATGTAGTCGACTGCGGGGACAGAAAGACACCAGTGAGACAAAACACACCCATTGTCTTTATAACAACAACGTAATATCAACTGTGAACATTTTAGAACATTTGTTTCAAATATTTCATTTTATCTTATTTTTACACATGTATTAAAATTTATATGTGCCATCCTTTAAGTATGTGTTTTGCATGTAAATAGAGTATTAATTAGTTATATTTATTTATTCATTTATTTATTTTACTCACCGTCGTTAATTCTATGTAATATTTAATTAACAGTTTTAATATGAATAATTTAACGTTTCTACATTTTTTTTCTAAAAATTGACTATACAGTTGTAGTTATTATTATTAATATTAGTTTTAACACATAATAAATAGCTTTATATTTTATTGTACAGCGCTTTGAGCATATTTGGATATTGCGCTTTATATATAATAAATATTATTATTATTATTAACATAGAATCCTCTCACTTATTTAGATTCCACTTTTTTATGTGTTGGTGAGTTGCCAATTTAGGTTTCTTTAAATGTTCACACTGCTTGCATATTAATAATCGGCATATAATATGTGCTGAAAAATTCAGTTCCATAATTTCTCATATTTAAAATGTTTCCTTTATTATTGTATGACATCATGTGACCTGTCCAGGAATGTTTTATGGAAACAATGCTCTAGCCGCATAACAGTAGGACAGCACGTAATGCCAATATATAATCGCAATGAACATGCAAACACCTTACTACTATAATTATTATTATCATTTATATTTTGTGAAACAGGAGTTTCGGGTTTCTTTTGTAATTTAGGTTAGGTGATGCTTAGGCCTAAATATGGCTGTCTAAACATATTACACCCAAAAGTGACCCCCATCATGCGGTCGGTCGCGAAGCGACAAAGACTGCTTCCATCACTTGACTCTTGCTCTCCATTTGTCTCTCTGCTGTGAGAGTGATGTCCAGGAGTCGATCTTTATGTCTCTCAGCTTCAGGTTTCTCTTGATGGTATCCTTGAACCGGAGGCGAGGGCGCCCTGTCTTTCTCTGACCAGAAGACAGTTGGGAGTAGAGAACCTGCTTTGGTAGCCTGTCTGGTGACATCCTCATGAGGTGTCCAGTCCACCGGAGATTCTTTCTGATCAGAAGATCTTCCATAGATGGTAGCCCTGTCCGTTCGAGTATTTCCTTGTTTGTCACTTTGTCCATCCAGGTTATCCTCATGATCGATCGCAGATGTCGCATCATGAAGGCATGCAGCTTTTTCACCTGTCGTCTGTACACTGTCCATGCCTCGGCTCCGTATAGGAGGGTGGACAGCACGATTGCACGGTATATCTTGCCTTTAACCCGCATGGACACATGGTGGTTGTTCCAGAGTCTCTGGCGTAGTCGGCCGAAAGATGCACTAGCCTTGGCCATCCTCCTCTGTATTTCATCGTCAATGCATCCATCACTTGATATAGTGCTTCCGAGGTAGGTGAATTCCAGAACAGAGTTCAACTTGTTTCCATCAACCATGATATCCTCCTCTCGGGTTCTTGTAGAGTTGGGTTGGTACAGCACCTCGGTCTTCTTGATGTTAATCTTCAGGCCAAACTTCTTTGACGCATTGGAGAAAGCATCCACTATATTCTGCATCTCTTCAGCAGAGTGTGCAACCAGTGCACTGTCATCTGCGAATAGCAGCTCTCTCATCAGTATCCGAATAGTCTTGGTCTTCGCTCTGAAGTGTGCGACGTTGAATAGGTCAGCGCTCTGTCTGGACTGTATGTAGACACCATCCCCCATGTCTCGGAAAGCATCATCGAGCATTGCTGATAGGAAGATGGAGAACAGCATGGGGGCCAGTACACATCCTTGCTTGACCCCATTTGTGACACTGAACGATTCCGAGACTTCCCCTCCAACACTAACATTTGCCATCATTCCGGTATGTAGTGCCTCGATCATTGTTGTGAACTTCTCTGGGCATCCATACTTCCTCAGTAGCTGCCATAGCCCGGTTCTCCCAACTGTATCGAACGCCTTACTGAAGTCAACAAATACCATGTACAGTGGTCGGTCTTGCTCAATGCACTTTTCTTGTAGTTGTCGGAGACAAAATATCATATCCACGGTGCTCCGGTTACCTCTGAAGCCACATTGAGTCTCTGGAACTACCTCTGGTGTTATGTGGGTAGATAGTCTGTTGAGTAGGATCCTGGCGAAGATCTTGCCTGCTATGGAAAGAAGAGAGATTCCTCTATAGTTCCCACAGTCTGTTCGATCACCTTTCTTGTAGATGGTTACAATGCTGGCATCCTTCCATGCTTGTGGTACAGAACCCACCTCCCAGGCATTGGTGATTAGTTGGTGCAGTCTGCTGAACAGATTGTCTCCTCCGTGCTTCCATACTTCTGCAGGAATTCCATCTCCTCCAGGTGCTTTGCCATCTTTCAGGCCGGCAATTGCTTTAGCCATCTCATCCATAGTTGGAATCTCATCTAGGCTTGTCTTGGTAATGCGCTGCGGGATGTTGTCCAAAGCTTCGTGATAAGAGATGATCCCAATAAGAGATGATCATTGTATAGTCAGGCCAAAAATGCTACTTATGCACCAGTCTAACAGCGGGTACAAAAAAGTAAACTTAAAACACTTGAAGCAACCACCTGTATTTTCTCCACAGCTGTTTTTAAAGTTCTCGTTTACCTGCCTTTTTAATTAATAACATGAGAGTGTTTGGCCCCTGTGTTCAAGCATCGTTTAGAAAGCGTGACTTGTTTCAACAAACTTTTAAACCAACTTCGAGCAGCTTTAGCTGAACAATCACACTATTGTGTTTTTGCAGCTATCTACTAGATGGCACCACCATAAATGCATTACAGTTATTTCGTGCTGGGTTTTCTTGACTATCATTCTGCATCAGTCTGTGGGCCTTTGGCGGATTTGAGAACATTAGAACTAACATGGTGAAGAGTAACGCACCATCATTGTCATGCACAATCTGGAAATTCTTCACTGACGCCTGAGTCACCCGACCATGGAAGTTCAGTACATACGACTGCGTGTCTGTAACAAAAACATCTCATCAATATATACAGACTTAGGTTCAAAGTTCAACGAATGAGTATGCCGAGTATGTCATCTAACATCAATATATACGGTCTTAGGTTCAAAGTTCAACGAATGAGTATGCCGAGTATGTAATCTAACATCAATATATTCAGTCTTAGGTTCAAAGTTCAAAGAATGAGTATGTCGAGTATGTCATCTAACATCAATATATACAGTCTTAGGTTCAAAGTTCAACGAATGAGTATGTAGAGTATGTCATCTAACATCAATATATACAGTCTTAGGTTCAAAGTTCAACGAATGAGTATGTTGAGTATGTCATCTAACATCAATATATACAGTCTTAGGTTCAAAGTTCAACGAATGAGTATGTAGAGTATGTCATCTAACATCAATATATATATACAGTCAAAGTTCAACGAATGAGTATGTCGAGTATGTCATCTAACATCAACACATACAGTCTTAGGTTCAAAGAATGAGTATGTCGAGTATGTCATCTAACATCAACGTAGTTCGCTGTGATTGGTGGAAATTGTTGTATATAACACTGGATACCGGGAAATAGCATACATGTATCTAAATATTGATATTACGCATGCTGGATGTTTACTGAAAAAATGCCTAAAAGGAGTAAAGGATACATGATCCACTGCGAGCCAACAGTTGTATATTTTGAGCGATTTCACCTGCTGGGCAAACAGCGTGACCTAACCTACATAAATACGCCCATGCAAGTCAATGTGTCCCTTTGTGTGTTCAATCAACATTACATAAATATAAATGTCTTGCTCACATCAACTTACGAGTTTTGCTCCTTCTGGTGTCAAAACAGGAAATTGAAACACTACCATTAACTTGGTTTGCCTTTGCAAACTCAACAGATCATCCCTAAGACCCTTAGAAAGGGAATTCTGAGGAACATAATATAACAGCCATGACAACGTCAACGTCTTTGGGAAGAATTCAGCCACATTGCAGCTACTGTGCAAAACTAGTCGTACAAATATTCACCACTGTCGGTAGCCAGGTACATATTCATACATACTCATTGAGTGAACTGGAGCAATGTTTGGTGCACGAAATTGCCCAACATTTGAAGCGCAACACGATTCAAACCGGGAATCTCTCAACGAAAAGTCCACTGGTCTAACCACTATGCCACTGTGTTCCTTTTGGAATGTGGTATGTTTGACAGAGAGGACCTACCTTCATTCCACACGGGCGTCTTGTTATGCAGCTCCAGCAGATTCTCCATGTTCTTACGTTTCCATCGCTCAATCAGACCATCATGCTCCTTTGTGACAAACAACACGCGACAGTCAAACAACAAAACTAACTATTTTAATATTAATTTTATTTATTTTTTACATTGTAATATAATTAACTATTATTTATCAGTATGAGTATTTTAGTATTATTAAAACTAATATTATTTATTTATATTGAACATTTATGTTTTTTACTGATCTACTTATTTTAAATTTTTAGGTAATCTGTACATTCATGTAAAGTGTAATGCGCCTCTGAATGGTTTTATTGCTAGATATATGGCGTAGACAAATACTGTATTTATTATATATTATATATTATTTGTGACACTGCTTTCACCATGACACATTTTTATTTAAATTAATTTTAAATTAAAAGATTCAATCTTTTCACTATAAAAAAAGTATATAATACAACATGCTTACAACAAACACACAACGAATTGACAGATATGATAAAAATATTTGTTATGTACAGATTGTCTCCGTATCATTTCCGTTATAAATGTTAATGCATATTACAAACACGGGTATAATGAATTCACGGTTATAATAAGCACCTTTTCCCGAACAAATTTCGTCCTATAACAAATTTCCCCCCACCTGAAAATTGCCCGGTTAAAAAAATGCGTCCTGCCCATGACCTGAGAGCCATGCTGTGACAGTGCAATGTGCCAGTGCCAAAGTAATTAGGTCAATGTGATAACAGAGGTCAATGGGATAACAGGACTACAGTCAAAAGACACGGCAAGGAACAGCAACTGGTTGAGGCTTTTCTTTTATCTTCTGTCTTAGCCAGCAGCAAACAAACATCAGTGAAATACTTCCTCAAAGCAGATTAACTGATGTCACTGTGTGTGCGTTGTAGTTGCAGTATTGTGCTTGTGGTGTAGCCATGTGTTTATGTGACAGTTTGTTCCCTTTTGGGTTGCAATGTTTGACTAATAGTAACATTTGTAAATGTTTTATGTGTAACCTTTTCCCCAACAAGTTTCACTTCTAACGGATCATATTATGTCCAACTGAAAATCACACACATTTTTGCAAGCACTGAATGTCCATGACCTGGAAGTGATGTTGTGGTCGCTCCCCCATAGCATGAGTGCTGATTGGGCCAGTGAGGGAAGTCATCGACAAAGGCAGTTGTTTGCTGCCCACTAACCTATGTAAATACACATTGGACATTGGAGCACATGGAAGTGTGAACTTCTTGCAGTGTACTCAGGTCACGTAAGCTTTGTAATGGTTCATGTTGAGCTGATATAACCTTTTGTCTGTGTCAAGAGATATCAACACCCGATCACTTACGGTGTTGGGCTGAGCCTCAACTCTCTCATGGTCCAGATTCATGCCAGGTATAACAACAGTCATCTTTCGCGGCCCCTTGAAGCCAAGCACATTGGTTTCCTGAAAGCAACACAGGATAACTGCCATGACGATTTCTTTAATCACGCATTTAACACTATTCATCACATTGGTAACATAACAAGAAAGCAAATAATAATCACATTCATCGAAGGTTTTGTTGTAATATAGTAATTGTAACACTTCTATGGTGCCTATATCCTTGAAAGTTCATGCTCGGGGTGCAAGAAACAAAATGATTTTGTATAATCATAAACGGGGACAGTCATTGGAGTCGCCAATAATTTATTTACAAATATGTTTTGGGTTTTGTTTTTACGAAAGGTGGCTATTTTTCCAAAAGATTTAACTGTAATAAGGAGTTGATTCCAGATTCGTGGCGCAGCTAAATATATGCCAATATTGAGCTTAGTTTTAGGAACAAAAAGTTGTTTGGGAATGGATGAGCTAAGGGTCCTAGGGATACGAGGGAAATGTAACAGATTAACTAAGTAAGTCGGTTGTTGAGTAGAAAGAGCACGGTATGGAAAAGTAGCCAAAATTCGTTTATTTTGACAAACAGCTGTAAGCCAGTGCAACTGCTTCAGTAAGGGTAATGGGGAGAAACAAGGGAGAAATGTAGTTATTAATATAAGTTATCAATAACCACAGAGGAAAGCAGGAATTGGTTACACATATCAATTTGTGCAACAACATATCCACATTATATTATAATCATTGTGTGTATATCTAAATGTAAGTTAAGGTAAGTTGCTATACAGTGTGACACCAGGTCTCCAGGGCTGCACTTTGGTCTTTATTTTCCGACAGGCCTCTTAAATCGAACATCATCGCAACTTCTGCGAAAAGTCTTCAGCCACTCACGTAGACACATGCAGCGAGTTCCCGTCGCAGTGACGATGGTTCAGTCATGATGCGGCCACGTTTTGGGCTCTTGCCTCCATCGTAAATCGTGAAGTGAGTGCCAAGGAGATTCGACCTGCGTAAACAAACACAATTAGTGACACAGTCAATTAAACAGCCTACTAAAACAACTAGATTTTTTACTCCATGTTTTAATATGTTACTGGTAGTTGAACAAATAATGTTGCCTGCCAAATTACGTTTAATTAGCGAAAACTTGTTTAGAGTTTAACCATAACTTCTCTCCTATGACCTACCTGAGTTTGCCAACAAATGAGTCACCGCCTCGAGACAGATCTGTGGGGTCAATTGAGATGAGGTAATTCGCTGTTGCGCTCTTCTTCCTCTTTCGCCCGGCCAGTATGAACACCTGGAGGAGTGAAATTAATCTGAATGAGGCATTTCTACACCTGGGAGTTGATCTCAAAGTGGTATATTATTTACACGTTACGGTGTGTGGGTAGGGGATGATTTGGGAGACCACCAATCAATGGCAAAGAACCACACCTAGTGACAGGCAGTGTGGGAGCATAGCTTTATGCAGAGACCCGTCCACCTGTCATTTGGACGAGTAAAAAACGAATATGGACGGGTAGAAAGAAATATGGGTGGTGGGTGGACAGGTAAAAAATGAAGGAGCAAAAAAAGTCTTCCAAAACCATAGATATTGTTAGTTATGCCTTGAAAGTGAACATACATGGTGATACATGTGTGTTTGTAGTCCTTTTCAGATCAAAAAAATATCCACCAAAACATGTGTGACTGGCAATAATTTGATCCTGCATAAAGCCCTGGTGGGAGATGACATAAACAAGGTAAGTTCTTATATAGCAGAGTATTCAGGACTGCTCAAAGCACTTTACTCGTTACTTCCCTGCAGACCTGTTCAATCAAACACCATCTTGGCTTCTCTTGGAAGCATCCAGCCATGCTGCAATTAATGCGCGAAGACTGCTCATACAAATACAAATATCAGCAGCAGCAACTTCTTTTTGTTTTAAAAATACTTCACTAAATGGATAATGTTTAAAGACAGTCAGTCCACTGATGTATTTATGTTTTACCCGCACTAAAGAATATCAGTTTATTTTACATAATATCATGACTGGTGCAAGTAAACAGCACATAAGACAAACAACCTCTCCACAACCCCCGAAGGTGACTCACCCTCTTCCCATCATCCCTCTCCATGTGCAGGAAGTACGTGGGGTATATGCCACGATCCACGCCCTTTTTGTCGCGTGTGATGCGACATTTGATTGTTACCCCCTGCGGTGCCGGGCGATACACAAACTCCTCGAGGTTTTCGGTGGGATCGGGAACGTTACTGGCAGCGCCCCCTGCATTCAGATCCTGCAGCAACGAAACAAGAGACGTTGACACCTGGACATGTCAACTTCAGCAAGGACACAAACACATAACATGGGATGAAAGATGGATGGGGGCTGCTCACAAGGTACAATGGAGAGCTGAAAAGGTGCAGTGGCTGGAGGGGGCTACTGATAGGGGGGAGTGGATTGAGGGGGCTGGTGATAGGGATCAGTGGATGGAGGAGCTGCTGATAGGAACAATGAGGGAGGGGGCTGCTGATAGGAGCAGTGGAGGGAGGGGGCTACTGATAGGAGCAATGGAGGGAGGGGGCTATTGATTAGGAGCAGTGGAGGGAGGGGGCTACTGATTAGGAGCAGTGGAGGGAGGGGGCTACTGATTAGGAGCAGTGGAGGGAGGGGGCTACTGATTAGGAGCAGTGGAGGGAGGGGGCTACTGATTAGGAGCAGTGGAGGGAGGGGGCTACTGATTAGGAGCAGTGGAGGGAGGGGGCTACTGATTAGGAGCAGTGGAGGGAGGGGGCTACTGATAGGAGCAATGGAGGGAGGGGGCTGCTGATAGGAGCAATAAAAGGCAACACAAGCAGGGCAGTGCCACAGTACAGGAACTGGACCTCACCAATGTACAGGTGTAATTTCTGGCAAAGAACTAGTATGTCATGTGACCAACACATGTCGTGTGACCAGTTTAGAGCACTGACTCGTACTGGCTCCAAACACGAGAGCAAGCGATACGTCCTCAGTACAGCGGTAGGGAGGACATGGACTCAGTGGGAGAGAGCCGACTCACGTTGAGTTTTGTTTCGTCTTCCCCGGAGCTGTGGGCGGAGGAGTTGGTTGTGTTTCTGATGGGAGCGACGGGGGAGATCGCGTCGTACTCCTCAGTCCCGTCCAGGGACTTGTTGTCTCGCTGCTTCGGGTGGGACGCCTTCTTCCGAGGTTTGTGGTCAGATTCTACAACCACCAGTCACACTGTTGACATAGTCACGTTGTTTTGCAGTCATACTAATGACACCATTGAGGTCACACCAATAAGTCATAATGCTAAGATGGTCACACCATAGAGACAGTCATACTACTGACGCAATCACACCGTTGAGATGGTCACACGGCTGAGACAGTAAAAAATTGAGACAGTCATGCCATTGAATGAGTCACACCATTTAAAAAGTCATGCCATTGAGATGGTCACACCATTAAGGCAATGACATCTCTGAGAGTCACACCGCCGAGCCAGTCGCTGCACTGAGACTGTCACACTTTTAAGACAATCACACACATAAGGCAGTCACACCGTAGAGAGTCACATTGCTGAGGTAGATTGCTGAGACAGTCACATTATTACAAATGGTCAAACGACAGAGGCAGTCACACCACTGAGAAAGTCACATCATTGAGACTGTCGCACCATTGACACAGCACACACCCACACAATGCCCTCATCAACACTGTCCCTCGGCTCACCTTTCCTGGCTCTTTCAAGTCATTTACAAATCTCAAACCACCCTCACAGATGATCAATTTCATAGTGTGTTGTTACGTTGGTAAATCTTTTCAAATAGTGTACACATGTACACATTAACAAAAAGAAAACATACAGATAAACAATTAATTATGTAAATAAATACACAATAAATATTAATAACAGCCAAACGGGGATATAATAGGCAGAAACAGAAATAACAAAACAAACGTGATATCAACATTTTTAGCAAAATAAAATAGTTCGTTGAGCCCATATATGAATGTGCTGTAATCCTGTTACCTGCTTGGATAGTTGGAATGTCTTCGTCACTATCAGAGAGGTCCTCTGTCTTGCTGCTGTCTGACGTCACCTGCAACACCTGTACTGTGGTGGTCGTACTATCAGGGTTGGTCAGGTCGTATGACTGAGGTCCATCGTAGGCTGAAACACGAGACGGCAAACATCAGAAGTCGGCTTAAATTACAAATAGAGGATTGTGAGCTACTGAGTCTCATACATTCTGCACGAGACCCACACATGTCGCTTCCTTCAGAAATAGCTCAACAGAGCAAACAGTGATAGGCAGAAGAAGGAATAACACAAAGTAAATGTAACAGCCACAAATCTTACATACACTGGTTAGAATACTAACTCACATTGCGCGCGCGCACGTGTGTTTGTGTGTATGTCTGGTGTGTGTATGTGCATGTGTTTGTTGTGTGTGTGTGTATGTGTGTGTTTGTGTGTGTGTTTGTGTGTGTTTGTGTGTGACTGTGTGTATGTCTGTGTGGTGTGTGGTGTGTGGTGTGTGCTTGTGTGCGTGTGTGCGCGTGTGCGCGTGTGCGCGTGTGTGCGTGCGTGCGTGCGTGCGTGTGTGCATGTATGTGTGCGTGTGCGTGTGTGTGTGCGCGTGCATGTATGTGTCCTTGCCTGCTTGCATGCAAGTGTTTGTGTTTTGCGTTAATATGCCTAATATGACACACAGACAGTCGTTGGCAGCCATTGTTTGTGACGGCACTCTTAGCATTGTCAGTGACAAGTGTAATGAGTTTTCCTAAAACCAAAGTGGAAATTTAAATGACAAGAAGCTGATCTGTAATGTTGTTTGCAACCTTGGCAGCAAGCATATCTTTCAACACATAACATGACTGCTCTGAATATCTATAATGTGATAACGCGATGACAAGTCTAGTCAGCATGCCTGAGCATGGGGAACATAATGACATATTTGAAAGATAACAGTGTGTTATACAAAAGGACCAAGTCCACAGAATCAGTCAGACATTTTACACATCTTCCCCGTCACATCTAAAATTCAAATACGATCCCGATATTCTTGAAAGCCTTCAGCTAGTCTACAATTATGGCCCAACAATTTCATTCATTCCAATTTCAATGGTTTTGTGTATTCAAATATTTGATTTTACATCCCAAACACTGCATGCAGGGTCCATATACACATGGACATTTTAAATTCAAGGCTATTCAAGACATTTCAAGGCTATTTGAAAAAAAAATTCAAGACTGTTTTAACAACATGTGTACTTTTAAGCGCAGTAAATTAAGTTAACATTAACAGTTTTACTCAACTAAGAAAACAATGGCGCCAACCACAATAAAATGCCCATTACCTAATGTGCACGAGTTATTTTTGTACATAGTCTTTTCCTTTTCTGGTTATTATTCATCACAACAATTGAGTCAAAACACTATTTTATTGACCACAATTAAATTCTTCTCAAGACTGCTTTGTAAAATTCAAGGATTTCAAGGCTTTGAATTTGGTCCAATCAAATTCAAGGCTTTTCAATGCTTTCAAGACCCCATATGGACCCTGTGCATGTATTACGAGCAGCATGTGGCTGAAATCACTCTAAATTATCACATAACCACAGGCCATCCACATTCTTGGTGGGCAATTTCAATATCTGAGCTTAAATTCAGAATTTTGCAAAGCGGCCAGCCAAGTTATGTTGACTGGTACGTGATCAGCAACAGAGGCCCTGGCCTGTGAGGACACAAACTGGAGAAGGAACTGATTCATACAATGAAATGAATGTGTGAATACTGAAGTCTACCTGTTTTAATTTACCTGCACCCGATTACTGTTTTGTAATTTGCTCAGAGTCACTTAGACAGTCTTCTGTCTGTATTATATCCATTTAACACAAATAATCTTGCAATGGCTTCGTGCAAATTGTCTGCTGTTTTAGTAACGCCATCAGAAGAGCAACTCAATCACAGCGGAGGGCAATAAATAATTCAAACACAGGCACAAATGGCCATGTGTAATCAGACGATACGATGCTGTCACGCTTGTACAAAGGTAGAGCACTTCGATAAACAGGTAACTATGAAATCAAAGGCTACTAATTGCAAAGGCCTTCTGTGTTGTTCCACCTGTTCATGTGGTCACATTCACAAACAGCTCTGTTTCCCTTGTCACCAACAAACAGAGCCATATATTCCAGCACCAATCCTAGCAAACAAGGACCCGTGAGGTCACATGTTCTGAAAGTGAATTCACGAGTTCAACTGGCTCAATTCACGTGAATTCACCGGATTCTGTGGACAAATCTGGTGTGTCGATACGTGTTTACTGTGAAATCATGAGTTTTTCACGTGATGACACGTACCAGTGAAACCATATCAGTTCTGAACCAGTACGACTCGTGTCAAACTCGTTCAAAACACGTGACAACAGGCAGAACACGTGTATTCACGTGAATACACATGAAAACCTGTACTGGTGGAGCGGTACCAATTATGAACCAGTATGACACGTGCCAACTGGTTCAGAAATGGTTCCTTGTTTGCTGGGATGACCACGTACCACTGCAGTGGTACTTACAGCGGTACCATGTGATGAGTCGACTACCTCTCCAACCGTCAGGCAGGGAAAAACCAACAAAAACCCTTTGCATATCACAAACATTACAAAAAACTTAAAATAACTCATTATATTATATATTATTTCCTGAACTACATGTATATCCTCATTGGTGTGTGCCAAATAAACCTCCCTGCATACTTATTTAGATAAAATGAACAATGCTCCTGTATATGCAACTTATATATTTGATAGATTTAGAGATTTCACCAGTAGAACATCTTTAAGAGAGCGACTGTTGTCTCTGGTGCACTGCTTCATGAAGCGATATATCGCTCACTGAGCATCATGTGGCTCCCTCTAATGACAACGTATCATCATTCAAAACAACAGTCGGGCTTAAGACAATCGTACATTTTGATCCCAAAGGATCAGACTGTCAGATTTCTGCTGTCTGATTATGTGAATTGGTCAGAAGTCATAGCTCTCTGGATATCATTAGTTAAACCACCACTATTGCTACAAATGGCAACTGTAAATGTAGCTGACATATGCAGCAAACAAGGGACCATTTCTGAACCAGTTGGCACGTGTCATACTGGTTCATAATTGGTACCGCTCCATCAGTACATCTTTTCATGTGTATTCACGTGAATACACGTGTTCTGCCTGTTGTCACGAGTTTTGAACGAGTTTGACACGAATCATACTGGGTCAGAACTGGTACAGTTTCACTGGGACGTGTCATCACGTGTAAAACTCGTGATTTCACAGTAAACACGTGTCAACACACCAAATTTGTTCACAGAATCCGGTGAATTCATGTACGGAAACACGTGAATTGAGCCAGTTGGACTCGTGAATTCACTTACAGAACATGTGAAATCATGGGTCGTTGTTTGCTGGGCAGCACCTCAAAGACAGAGTTCAACCAGTCGACACTGGTATGTTACTGTGACACAGACAAACCAAATACAAGATTGGTCAATCCCCATACTTGATAGGAACAAGAAGGGTGCCACTTCAGAGACACACTAGAGCCCAGAGGGAGGTAGGAAGGGGAAGACATGGGTGGACAAGCCAACAGGAGGGCCACTGAGACAGGCAGAAACAGTTGGGGACAGCTCTGGGAAGCACAGATAACACTGACCAGGCTGGTTGTCTTGGGAACCAAGAGTATTAATTCCCAATAGATACATTGGACATCTCATTAATCCCATTTTTAATCTACATCAATCATCCAATGTACATGAAAACTGGAACAACACTGATTTAAAGGGAGGCTTTCTGTCAGTCTATCTTGTACATTGTCTTAATTACTACAAATTATTTAAATACGTCCTACTATGGTGCCTGAAACAGTGACTGCTAAAATTTGTTTTAACAATTTAAGGCACATAAACAACTTTGGGATTGAACAGGTCAATGTTAAAAAACATCCCTGTGCTGTCACCGAAAAACCCAAATTGCCAGCACTGATAAATTCAAGAAAGGTCACGACCTCTGCCAGTAAGCTTATAAGTACGTCAGTGATCTACATTTTTAGATTCAGACCTGAGGCCACACTGCCATGTATACAAACCGAGTCCTCACAAAACACACGTAGATGGAATAATGGACAGTTTATATTATTATAATGGTGTCAAGATAAAATAAAAGAAAAATTGAATAATCCATGGTAGGGATAATAATTTTGTGAAATTTTGTATTTCTCTAATCAAGTCCGATGCGTGATTGTCTTTGAGATAAAACGGGAGTGGAAATGGGAAGTGAGGGTTGCAGACAAAACGGGTGCTGAGCACCTGAGCAATCTTCAGCCCATTCGCCAGGAATGATGGGGATGACGACACATAGCAATTATCGTTCACACGCAGCAATGCTACTGTGATAGCTGCCAGCACGCAGAGCATACACTGGGTAAGAACTGCAGAAATCAATAACCGCGCACATAATATTATATGGTAAACTGCACCACTCACGACAGTAAGAGATCTACTGCTGGTTCTCACACAACCAAGTACAACCTGCATGTCCGTGTGTAGTATAAATGCACCATCGCCGTCTTTCATTGAAGGTGGATTCTTGACACACCCACTGTTTTGTTGTAGTATTTTATTCAGTAATAACGGTAACTGGACAGACTAAGAGTTAGCACTTAGTTTGGAGCATTTTAATGGAAATTTGCAACGTCTTCATCCATTATCTGTTAATCTTTATCAAAGTAAGTGCTAATTCTTACAGTCCATACAAATGTCGGAGCCATCAACAATATTTTCTATAATAACAACTGCATACTTATTACTGGAAATAACTGTAAGTGAATAAAATGAATATCAGCTAATTAAGACAGATATTATGACATCTCGGTTCCACTGACACAAACACGTCTACTGGTATTTCAATGTTAGGCTTAGGAATAAAATGTGAAACCTTTATAAATTACCTAAAAATAAGTCTGACATACATAATAAAACATTTGTTGTACTTTTACAGTAGTGGGACAAAATTAAACATCCAGGTATCAAATGTTCTTTTATCACTGCAATGTGCAGGATTTGTTTAGAAGACATTATTTTTTAAATACCTCACACATGGCACAGAATCGTGCCTCCTTCGTAAGCTACTTCTCATAGAACATGGTTGTCAAGATATGACAAAATCTTATCCAGAATATGTCTGAGAGAAATATGCATATTTGTGTAAAGAAGAGCAAATGTGCAAAGCTACACACAAATATTACGTATTACATATATTAATAGTTAACTTTTCACACTATGCACAGAAAGAAGATTTAGGAGGATTAATTTACAATGATCAGCAGGCATGTGTTGTTGGGAAATGCGTACGTCATAATTAGCACAAGAGACTACCAATTAGGGTGGAAATACATTTCCAAATAAAAGAACATATTTACAAAAATTCTTTCCAGATATCAGGCACAGATACAGAGAAAGCAACAATGTTAGCTATACTCTAAATTATTTCCAGACATCAGGCACAAATACGGTGACAGCAAGTCTGCATAGATGCAATGTTTTGGTACGCTTTGTTTTAGGAACAAATTGTTGTGAAACAGACATGGGCATGTCTGGGATGCACTTTCTTCCTTCATCCCTAAACAATATTACCCCTGACCCTCCCTCTCTCTTCCCTGTCACAAACGTAGTACTGCACATATCTCTGTCTCACAACACCCTACAAATCCGTCAAATGATTGGGTATCTAACAGCGCCATATCCAAACCACCGCACAACACTGCATTTACACGTGGGAATACTTTACGTAAGACTCAATTTCCATCCAAATCACTGCACTAATCTGTGCGTGGAACAACCGCCGAGTTCGCGAACGAATTCCAGGAAGGCGACATTCAGCACAGAAGTCAGTGAAACCACACATGATCCGTGGGTGCCTACTGACAATGTTGCACTCACCGTAGGGGGGCTGCTGGATGCCTCTGCTGGTTGGTCCGGTCATCAACGGCTTCGTGGCGTCGTCGTGTTTGCGGGCGGATCGGGGCCGATCGTCGTTCGCCTTCATCATCCCGGACTGCATGCGTTTGTCGCGCCGCTTCGCCTCGATCAGCTGGCGCTGTCGACAGAACGGAGCAGAAGTTGACGACGGGAATGTGCGTAGCGGCATCGCTATCGATGCTCGTGGAGGGAGAGTCGAACGGGAAATGGGATGAGTGGGGAGCGGGCACTCCTCGTGCAGTCATCGCATTAGCCGGCAGTTAGTGCCTCATTGCCACTTTCAGCTGCCACTGGCCGGGGCTGGACAGTGGGTGTGTGCGGGTGTGTGCATCAGTGTGTCTATGTTGTTATGTAGATGGGGTTCATGCTCAGGCATGTGCATTTGGTGCATGAGTGCATGTGTGCGCATGGAACACATGCAGACGTGGTATGTGGACATGCATGTGATACCGCTTGTAAGTATGCATGGCATATTAATGATAATTTAATAACAAGCATTTTATATATATATATTTTATATATAATATATATATATATATATGTGACGCCGGCTGACCAAATGAGTGACAAGTCGGGATTTGAAATTTGCCGTGAGTGCCGTCTAAAGCCAGTTGGCATGATTTGGATGAATTTTAGGTTTTTACATAAATAAAATTTATAACATCCGTTTTAACACTTCCACCCATCCTACACTATTTATTCCAAATAAAATGTGTATTTTAACGTATTATAATGCGAGCCCTCTTGATCAACTAGTCCAAAATTACTAAAACAAAAGGATTTTGCTTCGATTCCTTCGATGAAATCCACCATGTTGCTTTGGGGTTACCCCTGTGTATCGGGTATCACCAGAGAGGGCATTTCTTCCTCTCTGACGTAGAGTAACCCATATTCAGGCCAAGTACACCAAAATAGCTCAAAACTACCCAATAGGGGGCTACCCTGAGAAGGCTTTTGCATACTAATGAGAGCGTGCTCTGTCACGTGCGCGCTTCGGTGCTTGCAATTGGATGATCGCCTACGCATATGCGCAGTAATGCAGTGCTAACGTAAACAAGTAGCCAAGGTCGTTCGTATTCCGCCGTGTTTTTCTATCGTTGTTTCCCTGTTATTAAATCTTTTGCAACATAATGTCAGACGCGTTGCTACGTGTGCTGAATGCACCAACCGGCGATAACATTGCTGTTGCGCGGATGTGGGAGCAGTACGATTTCGACGCCTCGGAATGGGACGCTGACCTTGACAGCGAAACCGACAGCGACGTTACAGTCGAATACGACTGGGAAGCCGTTCACGATGACAACGAAGACGGGAACATGTTAAGCAACGACAATAATGCTCCAATTGTCCTGACATTTTGCATAGACCTAGAGATGGTGTATACTCATAATAATACGTTTTGGTCTGAAAAATCGACCATTTGTCAGCGCAACATTTCACAGCTCGCGCCGAGGGTTTGCGCCGGAGGCGAACGTATAGCAGCGATCGGGCGGCCTAAAATGGCCTACCCCGATGTTGAAAAACTCATAAATAAATAAAAGTTCTCGATGGATTTTATTCAATTTTATGTTATTTAGCAGCTAAAACGTATGGCTACATTTGTCTCGCAGGAAGTAGGAAATTTATCCGTTCAGTAATTATTTGGGTGCAGGATACTGCGCTAAATTAGCCTAAAAATGGCTTTATTTTATACTAATTAGCCTTGAAATTAATTAGCACGGAAATTAATTCCTGAAGTTATGGCACATATAATGTACCATAACTTCAGGTATTGTTGCAGCAGCTGGTTGTTATTTGCCCTCTATCATTGCACTATGATACCATAGCTGCATGCCAAATTTGAATGCAATACACATAATATTTATATGGTATCTAAGCCCATGCATAATCCAAAACTTTAACGGCCGTTTTCTCCAGTTTTACTTTTTGACCCCTACCATACCAAATGTGATATAACTTCCCCAATTTTTATAGTAGAGTCATAATTTTTGAATTACTGTAAAGTACTATGCCTCCTCTTTCCAAATATGTCAAAAAAGTACATCAACATTTTCCCGACTTGTCACTGATTTGGTCAGCCGGGGTCACATATATATATCCATATATCCAGAATAAACTCCCGATCAGAGGAGCCTAAAATACAACATTGGTCAAATGGAAAATTTAATAACAACATTTTATAATATAAACTCTATGTAAAAATTCAGCTTACATGGTAAAGACAAAATGTTAAAGGATAATAATAAAAAGATTACAATAAAGCTTCTAAAATTCTTATTGTATAACCTAACCTTAACAGCATTAAATTGATAGATAAAATAAAAATAATAAATGAATAATATAATACATTACTATGTTAATAATAAAGTAAAACACACTGTACTAAAATTATTTAAAAAAACTATAATTATGGTTAAAATGAATTCATTACACACTACAAGTAGTTTACAAATATGTTGTACTTCCACGTTTCTATATACTACAAACTCCAAGTTGTTGTCAAGTTGTTGTCAAGTGCATATCTGCAGTATGTGCATATGAGGTTTCAGTGTGTCTTTCATTCTATTTGTAGTCACACATGGGGCACATGGTGGCATGAATTATATACTTTCTGTCACACAGTAAAAGCTTCGAGTCAAGTACATTTGACTGGGTTGGTTGGGTAGACAGAACACAAGTACTGTTCTTGTAAGTCTATCATAATGATGGCAACTGTCACATGAAAGTATTGTAACAAATACCATCATACCTTTTCTTGCCTGTTGAACACATGTCGTAAATATAGAAATTCATGAGTAAATATGTAGGAATAACAAACTTTTAATACAGTATAACATTTGTCATAATTTTGAATGACTTCTTTTAATTCAAATTAGCAAATGCACACTTTTAACTGTACTGTATGTCACAACAGTGCAAATGTAAACGATTTCATCAATCCGATTACGGCATGGTGTGAATATCACCATTTATTGTATTTATAATCAGAGGCCACCGACATCAATAGAAACCACCAAATCTCAATATTTAACAATTACAATTAAAATAAAACGATGCAAGTCAAGTCAAACGTAACAATGCTGGTGGCCACAAAACTGCCCACAGAGAGATTTTCGCTAGACAATAATGCGAGATGTCATCGCCATGTAATCCAATCAACTGCTAACAGCTTCCCAACGCGACAGCTCTAGAGACGCGAATTAGCCGAATTTGCACACTGGCAGTGGCATGCGTATCCATAGGGATCTCTCTGCCGAGCTAACAATGAACCGTGTTGATCCCAGCAGCAGTCAACAGAGTCAGGAGATTATACGAATTACTGACTTTCATCAGGACAAGTCCGAGTACGCCACTATTCACCACTCATATGGTTTCTGTTTATCGTGGCATTGTGCACTTTGTATAGTTCACGTCTGATAGAATTGATGTCCCACATCTTGCGTTTTTGTTACAGAATAATGATATTTGTATTGATCCCCAAACTACTAATGAAAAAAGAAATATATACATAATAATAAATAACAGTATTTGTTTACGCCATATCTCTAGCAATAAAACCATTAGAGACGCATTACACTTTACATGAATATACAGATTACCTTAAAATAAAAAATAGAGACGTAGTTGTAAAATAAATAGATCAGTAAAAAATTCACTATAAATAAATAATAATAATAAATAATAGTTGATAAATAGTACATATTAAAAATGTTCGGATATTATAAAAAAATTCTTTTAAAGTGAAAACGCTCTTTTAAACAGAAATGTCTTCAGTTGCTTCTTGAAAGAACTGAGGGAGTCAATATACCATTGAGTCTTTGCATGGATAACAATTACTATCGTTTGACTGCTTGCATGGAACGTGCCAACCTTCTGGCCGTCAGGATTCTGGGATTAAGCTGCAAGTTAAATATTATGCTAACATTACAAATTCTTGCATCACAAGAGAACACTCCAAAGAGCACTTAAAATGTGTTGAAGAGGTGACAATAAAACACTTGAGATGCACAGACTCACAGAAGGTTTGCACGGAAAATTATAAACATTGTTCTGGTTCTTTGCAGGGGAGACTGTGATGCGTGACACCTACCTGGTGGTCGAGTTTCCGCTGTCGAATGGTACTGGGAGAGGGTGGTTTTTCGTCATCCCCGACGCTGCGGGCAGAAAACATTAAACAAAGTCAATATAAGTTCACTTTTCTAAAAAAGTGTCTACCTAATGATAGAGAGACTATCATAAATAATATTACTAATATTTTTTTTCATTCAAGAACATCGTGAGTTGTCATGAGCCTAATTTAGGCACTTTGAAATGTCTAAAGTTAAAAAATACCTGTTCATGAGTTTCTGGTGTGTATTACCTGGTAGTAATTTCAGACAATTTTTATTAGTACACACTGTAGTTCTTTTCAATTTTACTTGCATTGTCCTGTAGAATGTCTATGGTTGTAATATTAGTTATGTAACTAGACATTAGGTGTCGTCACATGAGCACACAGGCAACAGCACAGGTTTTCATTTCTTGAAAACTGAAGAAGTTTAGCAGCGCATAACGAAAATAATTTCAAAAGCACTCACATAGCACCCAATCATTTGAAACTGCTCTCTGGTGTTTCACAAGCACTCAGTGACACAAAACTGAATTGCATTTACCTAGAATGTGTCAGTAACAGTTTCCTTGACTGTTAGATGGAAAACATTACAATATTCACAGTTGATTAATGATAAGGGGACTTGTACGCATGTGACAACTGGAAACTGCCATCTAGAAAATATGCACTACTGGAAAGAACGCGTCAAGAACTGGCAGGAAGCAATATTTAACAAGATTGCCACCTAGAGATTCAACTCTAGATGGCAGGTGGACTAGGAAGCCCTTTGGCTTATCAAGAGTCCAACCTATCTATCTAAGTGTACCCCGCCCATCTTAGGTATATGTCGCTATTATTTTTAAGCATATTAACACTATTAGCACCTACACAATCAGCTGATAATCTGTTCCATTCATTTACTGTTCTTTGTGAAAATAGAAATGTTCTAATATCTAGTCTACACTTGCTCCATGTCCTGTAGTCCTCTAGTCCTCTAGTCCTTCTCTCTTCCTTGACTATTGGAATGAATGACTGAAGAACTGACTGAATACAAACTATGGCAACACTTCAGCTGGCCAGATCATACACAAACACAACATAATGATAATAATCATTATTATTATTAGTATATTTAAAACATTTCTACAGTCTTAGGAACCTGACCTCAAAGGCACCAGAAACTATCCTAACAACAATCATTACGCAAATAACATTATTGAGCTACAGTCAATGATGGTCATCATTAGGGCTATGGTGATTTAGAATGGAAATGCAATTTTAGACAAAAATCTATAGTTTCAGATAATTTCAGACGGAATTCTTTAAGACTTTGCAAGAGAATGCATTACACCTTGCGTTTTATGGAACCCCACACTGTAAAAATATATATACTCCACCAGACAACAGTATTTTTTAATTGCTAACATCAAAATAATTAAAGAAATTATTCCAATTTATGTGTCAAGGGTCGTTTGCTTTTATGGTGACACACCATCATTATCTAGTCAGGCATACAACATGTTTGCAAAAGCGAAAGCTGTACATGTTGAAACATGCAAGGCATACTCCATTGTGACACATTAAATCCTCACATTATAAGACCGCTCTAAAGATCACATGGGGCTCCTTAAAGAGGTGCAAATAAAACACCTGATTTGTCCAGGCACAGATCCTCTTAGCCCTTTCAACATCAAAGTAAATTCGACACAAATTCTTGCAGTCTACACTTGAGCAGATCTTTATTTGGAGGGAAAAGCAAACTCTGCTTAGCCTCAGTGTTAAGTGCCAATATCAACATACCTGTGTGGCTCAGCAGTGGAATTTTACATTAAAAGTACTGCACATTGAGGAGTAAAAATAATATGCAAAACGAAAGGTTCACGGCAGAAAGTTATAAAAAAATTATGTTAAGCGACACTTTTGGTCATTGATTTTTCCAGTGGACAGAAGTGTTGAAATGTGGCTATCTTATCATACATTTTTTCAACCAATGACAATGATGTGTGTACACATACCCCTCTTTGCTTGCGATTGTGTGTGTGTGTGTGTGTATGTGTGTGTGCATGCGTGTTTGCATGCATGCATGCTCATGGGCATGTGCATGTGTACACGCATGGTACCCATGTGTGCATGCATACATATAAACTGTTTAACACTGTTACAAGTGTGTGTACATGTGCATGCGTGCATGTGTGCGGTCATGCGTGTGTGTGGTCATGCGTGTGTTACCTGCCAGGAGGCCCGTCCATCCAGCCGCTGCACATTCTTACTTGTGGGTAGCTGTAACAGAAAGAAACACCATGACTGGTCAGTCCACAAATAACGTCACCCCACTTGTCAAACCATGGGAGACGAGTTCACCCTGTAGTAGCACCTGTACGTGTAGCACCTGTACATGTAGCACCTGTACATGTAACACCAGTACATGTAACACCTGTACGTGTAACACCTGTACGTGTAACACCTGTACGTGTAACACCTGTACATGTAACACCTGTACATGTAACACCTGTACATGTAACACCTGTACACGTAACACCTGTACGTGTAACACCTGTACGTGTAACACCTGTACGTGCAGCACCTGTACGTGCAGCACCTGTACGTGCAACACCTGTACGTGTAACACCTGTACGTGTAACACCTGTACGTGTAACACCTGTACGTGTAACACCTGTACGTGTAACACCTGTACGTGTAACACCTGTACGTGTAACACCTGTACGTGTAACACCTGTACGTGTAACACCTGTACGTGTAACACCTGTACGTGTAACACCTGTACGTGTAACACCTGTACGTGTAACACCTGTACGTGTAACACCTGTACGTGTAACACCTGTATGTGTAACACCTGTACGTGTAACACCTGTACGTGTAACACCTGTACGTGTAACACCTGTACGTGTAACACCTGTACGTGTAACACCTGTACGTGTAACACCTGTACGGGTAACACCTGTACGTGTAGCACCTGTACGTGTAACACCTGTACGTGTAACACCTGTACGTGTAACACCTGTACGTGTAACACCTGTAGGTGGTCGACTGAACACATTTCCCAAGATATGAAGTATAGTTATAATTCAAACTAATAAAAACATTATACTGTTTATGACGTGGGATTCACAAAATTCAAAACGCATCACGACTTTTTTTCTACAATTTTTAAATGAACAATTGGCACTTGAAGGGTGCCATTGTTACTGATCACATCATCCTAACTGCAGTGTCCTTGACCAATCAATGTACAGTGCACTTGGAATTGTACTTGGACAAATGCACGTTAACCAACAATTGCGTCTACCTGGCGTCTACGCCACGGGATGTCAGTATATTATAGTCGACAGCGTTACTCAGAGAATTCGTCTAGAACTGAAAGAGAAAGACGTCTACATTAACAAAGTCAGGTGGAATGCTCTGGGTGTCAGATGTTTACTCAGTGCCACTAATCAATGATTTCCATATACGTATACTCAAATGACCAGCAAAACCATGACAGAGTGTAATCCAGTCTGGTGTTACCAAGTGAACAATGGTCACTAGGAGTGATTGCCAAATGCAAAGTGGCGTGGACTGTGTTGTGGTGAATGATTGTAACACACCTGTTGGAACAAACACAACACGTATGTTGCAGGGTGCACCATAGTATTAGCCAGCTGGTAGTCCGTCGGACTAGCTGACTTATAGACAACTAGTACTGAAATATGTCTAAACATTTAGCCACATTAAAGATAATATATGTATACTGACATGAATAGATCTATATACATATACAACGAAGGCGGTGCGCAATGTCGGAAAGCGTTTGACGAAGTCAATACGAAAGGACAGACAGACTCGGACGTAGTCTACGCACAAGGATGGACAAGGTCAGACGAAGTAGATGCGTAAAGATGGACAAGTCAATGTGCAAGGACAAACAAGGTCAGATGAAGTCAATGCACAAGGATGGACAAGTCAATGTGCAAGGGCAGACAAGGTCGGACGAAGTCGATGTTGAAGCCAATGAAGATTTTGGCCTCAGCTTTGCACTAGATTTCCGTTTGCTATATGTAGTATTATGTACCACTACCTTTGCTGGTCTTTGGTAGTTTCGTAAAATAATCTCCAATTTGCCATTGCGACATCGTTGAATGATGATTATGAGAAAGTCCAAATGAGCTCTAAAACTACTCGTCCTGGATCATCTGACTCAGGGGCCTTATTTCACAGCCTAATGTTGTAATTCAACACACTTTTTAGAACACAACACACCTGGTGAAAGACAACACACCTGTTGGAACACATCATGCCTGTTGGAACAAAGCTCAAATGTTTATTAATTATTTTATAATTAATTTACATTTTATAATTAGTAAAAAAATACAACTAATAATTATATTTGATAAATTATGGTTTGTAAATATTAGTTGTTATTTAATTAATACAGCCAGCCACCATTAATGTTCATGAATCAAATCAATAAGATGTTATCAAAATAATTATGCTATTTACAGATTTGTCAAACAATCCTCCACTCTAGTTACTGCCAACCGTAGCTGTCCTTACTTGATATGGTCATGTTCAGACCTGATCAGTCTAAGCTGTGCTAGTCTGGAAAATCCAGTGAATCATGGCAGAACAACTCATGCATGACTAAGTAGGTTCCACGTGGCTGATCACACAAGGAACAAAACAAATGCTTGATGAGTACTTGGTCACCTTTCAGAAAAATAAACGTTTGTGTTTGTAAATCAAATATTATATATAATTATATGAGTCAATCTGTCAATCGTGAGGTTACTAAAGTTGTATGGTCATCTCTTTGACACTCCCCCAATGTTGCTACATAATTGATAGTGTCATGACATACCTACTAATAAGACATCACATACATCAATCATATAACCTGAACCTGAGTTTTTCTGATAAATTACACTTTTATATTACATAATACTGCATGCATAATTAATACTATGCTCTGGACAAGAAATGTGTATTGACGTGAGACTGTATCTTGCATTACAAAGAATGTTCCAGACATTGCAATCATTAGCAGGCATTCCACCAAATCAATTGTACATGTACTGGTTTGCATTCCGGACAATGTCCACTAATGGGAGGTGGACAGACTATATGCAATATCCAGGACACGTACATGGAACCATGCAAGCCTCAACATTATATTTTATTAAGAAAGAAACATCGCACAATTCACCAAACTTACATTTATTCTTACAGTAAGTCAATCCGAACTACCAGACACACCAATGGAGACTTGTGTTCCATCTACACCAACGACACTGGGCTTCATTAACATAATACTACAATTATTCACACAAAACAACACCTGTGGGGAACAATGTAGTCATGATAACACTGGACCATACAATGGCTGCTTTTTGCCAATTCACAGCCGAAGCCGACTGATTTGACCGAGTCATAATAAAAGCAACACAGATCAATAGTGATCAATAAATGATAGACAGATGAACCATCAACGGGGCATGAGATCAATAGTGACAAGGGAATGACGAGGCCACGTGAAGGGCCGGTGGTGCATGCCATGGAGACAAGGTGTGGGCAGACTCACAGAGCAGCCATGTGTGCACAGCGCAAACAAAACTCATTAATAACAACACTACTTCTATTCTACAGGGAGTGAAACTGATTTCTGTGCACATGTGCAATGTTATATTAGTTTACACCGGCACCCACAACAACAAACCAAGTGCACCGGTTTTCAGTTATCATCGTTATGTATTCTTGTTCTTAAGGTTGTTCTGTTGTTGCCAATGACAACAACAACAAAAACAACAACAACGTGTTGTCACAGTGGCACACCTCTGGAGAGTGTAAAGGTGTTTTTATACAGACGGTAAATAAATAACTCAAAATAGTCATCTTTGTGTCGTTTAAATGCATGACCAATTGTGCCTCATTGGCCCAAAGACCAGGACAAAGTCAAGTTGGTTGGTCGAAGCTGGTCAATATGTCTGTACTAGCACCAGACGACCTGGGCTGACACATGAATTGAATACGTAAACTGATATAGAATGGCGAGTGCAATAACTACATCACGACACAGCTCAAACAATTTGTGCCTGAACAAGATTGAAGAGTACAGAGGAGATCACAGGCATCGGAGTTCTAACGTCTTGGTGCAAGTGGACAAATATAGGTAAACATCACAGTAGCATCAACATCTAAGGCTCACAGACTCTGCACTCATGACAAATCAAGAATTACAACAACTATATATTTTGTTACACTCGACTACAGAAGATGAGACAATGGTGATGGAGATGCAATACCTTGCCATTTTCAACACCAACAGGTATACCATATCGGCATAGCACCTGTGTCTACCTGGCCAAGCCTTTTACCTGTTCTGTGTCATCTCACGATGTCGAGCCTGACTCGACAGTCGACTGTACGAATACATGTGCAGCGAAGCCAACAATGTCAGTCATCGAGGGAGGACCGTGAAATCGTTGCTCATGTCGATACGTACGACAACGGAAATAATCAGAGTCGGAAGAAGCCACGAACAAGACCTAGTGAGGTCGAATTGGAACAGGTGGATTGACGGTCACAGAATTCCTCCTATTACCAGTTGGCATGGCAACTCCATTAAGTGGATGCGGCATCGTCGCGGAGATAATAAAAGATGCCACAGGCTGTCAACAATGCGACATAAGACATAAGAATCCGCTAATTAATTACACACAATGGCGAGGTGAAAAATTATGTCGACCGAAACAACATGACGCAAGTTTAATTAGCACTGTGATTTCTTGTACAGACCCTGTGACGAAATACTCATTCGGTGTACCGGGAAAATGTCACGCAATATCAGCACACATTCATCACAACATGCAGGCCTTAGAACACACTGCAGAAGATGGAAATTAAACTGTTATATTTAGAAACACGCCAATAATCCGTGCATTCAGGTATTCACAGGGTCATTTATTTACCACAAGAAGAGGTGAGTCGGCCTGAATGATAACTAATGAGATAAAAAAGATTAACAGGAAATGGATGATGAATAATGATAATGAAACCGAAAGTGTTCACTGGTCCAAAATGAAAGTAACTAATATGAGAAGCCACGTAATATAATAATGGAATGACTTTGCTGCACCAATATCTTTAGAAAATCCAAGCTCAGTGGTGCAAAAAAAACAAAGAATTATGCATAGCCACTGCCATGTCCTTCAGTATTAGTCATCAACAAACAGACGGAACTGCAAAGAAGCTAAGGATTATATATATATATATATATATATATATATATATATATATATATATATATATATAGTGTTATAATGCCTGCCACACAAATATATTAGACTGAAGCAATGCAACAACAATGCAAGTCTTATGTTACTCTTTACCAACATTGGCCAGCGATGCCTTGCAACTCTCAATTCCACTAGTTTTATTATGCAGACAAACGGCAGAAACAAGTCATGGCATGTGTGTGTCATGAGTTACACGTAAACAGGAAGTACCAATCCTCTGCTACCTGTGTCAGAGTACAACCAGCGCAGTAATAAATATAGATTACTCAATGATTAGTCAACATGTCTCTGCATCGTACCTGCTGTTGACGAATATGTAACAATCCATACCTGTAGACAGATATCCTCTCGTAGAATTCACATTATGTCATTAAAACATTATCAGAAAAACTCCAACCACATCGAAGTGCTAAATACCATTAGACTGGTCTAGCTATAATAATTACATCGCATTAATACAATCATGTACGAATTCCGCAGCAATATGCTGATCAATAGTTTACACAAGCACCAACTGGCTTGGACGGGTTAACGACAGGATTATACTGAGCACTGGTGTTTCGCCATTAAAAGCCGGGTTTTGGTGAATTTCTTTTCACACCACAGCCATGTTAGCCAGGTTAGACAATACATGAATCCTGTGTTCCTGTTTTCTTAAAATAACACCAGGTGACACGACTGTACCAACCACTCACTTAACAACCAGTAAATATTGATAGGTCGACACCAATCTATTGGCTACGTGGTATGTATTTTGTTTGCTTGCAAAACAGACCAGGTTGTTTGTTCAGACAGTTCATACACCTGTCTACGGAGCACATTAATCAACATAATATCATCTAGATAAGCTGTCTTTGTCAGGCATTTATCCCTACGGTATACATAACACTTGTCTTAAGATTACAATCACAGCACAATTGAAATTGTTTCAGCAAACAAATGTGTCAACTGACATTGCCACAACTGTCACAATAATATGTGTAGTTAAATTGTAATAGATATTTACCGTAAAAAAAAAACACTAGGCCACACTTAATCGCTACTATGTTTACAGCTACTAAAACGGTCAGAAATCCATGAAAGAAGAACTCATAACCTGAATCATACACTACACATAAATGTATAACTACGATTATCCTCTGATCATAAATACGCCAATACAATGCCAGGCATTCACACATTACCACCAAACTTTAGTTGCTATTATACTTTCATGTTTTTTTGCATCTATCACTATGGATACAACACATTGATTTGAAGATATTGGCATTTACCACTACGGATACAACACAGATTTGAAGTTGGCACTGGCCCTTGAGGTGAATTTATTTTCTGTGAAATAAACAAAATAAGAAACAATTAAATTACTAAGACATATCATTATCAATGTATAATTCGGCACCTGATTCAGAACGAATAAAGACAGGTTACCTTCTAGCGTGGCTATTATGAGGCCCGACATAGGTTTTATGACTCTCCATAATCACTTCTGTCTCAAACCAACTCCAATCCATCCATACCTGTACCGTGAGAATCGGTCCTGGTGCTGCAACATACTCAGGCTGGACTCAGGCTGGACTCACGCGAGACAAACACCGCTCAACTCACACAAACACCCACACGCACTGACCAATGCACAGCGACTGAACACATGAGGACAGGTGAACACTTCCTTGTCATTGACCAACAAGTCTGGACAGACTGAGGCGGCTGAACAATGCATCAAATTATGTCATTGTTTGCTGTCAACTGGCGAGTTAATTCTTGCCTGACCCTGTGGCTTGTGAGAAGCAATCAGTGTTGAGTTGCTAAGAACCTAATTGCTACTGATCACAATCCTTTCATTTTGTAAGAACTGACGTAATCATATTCTCCTTGGCTTTGTTTGTCAAAGATGCATTGGGATTGATCGGAGATTGAAGTATTTCTAAGATACATTTGTTTGCTTGTTATGCACTTGTTATTTAAAGAAAACAGCACTCCATTAAAACAACATTACAGTGTTCTTAAATTAGGGAAGTTCCATGTACTGTTGTTTAAACAGCAATGTTTGTACTTGTTTATGATAAATGTATCAATAAAACATAACACAATCAGTAGCAGCACAATTATTAGTTTAGTAAAATTGATGAAAATATAAATCTGCCTTTAATAATATTACATATTATGCCATGCTGAATCACCCATAAATATTTTATGTACTAGTTAAATAAAAAAATGATAATGAGTTATTTATGAAAAATTTCGTTTTTTAGTTATCACAACACAGTTCTTTCACAATATCCTACCATGTAGGACTAAATTATTATTATTATATATGTCTGCTATGGGTATTCTCCAGTACAATGTTGTAGGCCAGTCTTGCAGTAACCATGGTTTGCATTAAGCATACTACTACTGCAACAATTCAAATGTTTCATATGTAATTTATATATCACTCATAACTCATGACTTCTACAACTACATTTGATTTCCTTGCAACGATAAAGAAACCCATAATGGCGGTTGTTGTAATGACTATATTCACATGATATCACAATGTCTAGGTTGGTATACGGCACTAGTGGTGTTTAATGGGGTAGTGCATTCTTCATCAAACAGGCACTTCTGTATAGCTAACAAGAAACTCAGAGAGATTTCATCTGGCTGAGCATTATAGTAGTTATACAATTCCAACTAATATGAGATATGTACCTCCACTGCGCAAGATTCATGCCTTGATAAACTGACTTACACAAGAGTCACCGACACTTATTATTTTACAGGTTCCTTTGGCACAGCGTCTTTGATAAAAACAGCCCCACCAGCTAACCATACACAATGCGCATTAGTAAATAAATACGTACAAATCACCACTCAGGTAAATAGATGGGATGTGTGGTCACTCAGATATAGATCATTCTTCAGACCCACACAGAGCAATTTAATATATGAGTCATAATTGCAGCTCTAAATTGATATTTGTTATTGCATTGACCTTCTAATGTGATCAATTGTACGGAGAAAACACGTATGCTTACTGTGGCGGCTGATGAGTGACCATTACACTGTGTAAGTCATTTAGTTGTCACCACACCTTTGTACATAGCCCTGTCCACCCATCATTTGGACTGGTAAAATCCATTGTGGATCGCAAGAAATATCACTGGATGGTGGATGGGTAATTAGGTACTAAAAATTAAGGAGCCAAAAAATCATCACAAATGTATCACTGATATCGTAATTTATGACTTGTTGAAAATTGGTGTTGCATGAGTTTCTAGTTTATTTTGTAATTTCAGGTTATGAAACACATCTCAACTGGTTTGTATGTATATGAGTTAACATTCACGTGTCCACCGAAAAAGTGTGACTGACAAATGCTTTTACCCTTGTTGTCACACAACAAAATTTACACATGTAGGAATTATATTAGTCGTATATATCCATAACCATTTTATACTACTATCTATTTGTTTGCCTTACAGCAAATACAACCTTCCTGAATACACTGCAACAGAAACCCCCACAGAACCTGTCAATTTTCAGGAAGATTTTCAAATGGCACCAACTTGAAAACTGTCAAAGTAAAATGTCAAGTCAACCAGTGTAGTAAACAGACCAAGGTATAAACTGACATACAACACAAATGATCCAGCAGGTGGCTCCACGAGACAATCAGAAATCCAGCTTATCCCGTTGTCCTCATGGCTAAGTGGCAGATCAGACAAGTGCAACTGAAGGCTTGTTCAGATTGTCCATAGCTACACTGGCTGCACAGTTTACTAGGTTTTTATTGTGTATGCTAAGGCAAATACTATAACAACCACTCAAAGTGGTTGAACATCATTTTAGTTTTTCATAAAACTTAACATATTAATACACACAAGAAGTCGCCAGTCATAAGTTGAACGTGCCTGGCACATATGAAAATTTGCAATCACAACATTGTATATATATATATATATATATATATATATATATATATACATATATATATATATATATATATATAATTATATATACACTGTATATATAAAAGATGTAGACACCTGTCCAGCATCATTTACTACATGGGTCACGATTGGCTCATCCATGCCATCAGTAACAGAGTGTTTCATTGGTTGACAGGGCAATAGGGACAACGTTAATACATCTGTTTGTATTCACCTCCTCGGCTGGCAATACTTAAATATTAACGGACAACCTCGGAACTTTGTTGACAGGCAAAGAGTGGATCAATATGCCCCTGATTGCTTCCTACACCCACCCACACTGACACTATTTAAATCTAAATCTGTGACAAGTTGCCATTTTGTCTTCCAAGCCATGACAATGCCACAAACGTGAAGCATTCAGACATTCTATCATACAGTTTTCTTTATGACTAAAACATATAAAGTATTTTTAAAGGTGAAATGAACATAAAAATTATAATTAAACCAAGTAAATAACATACTAATGTGATGCTATTTATACAGGTTTAACCCCTGACAACTTTTGTAGTTTATATATACACGCAGTTTAAAGTCTAAAAATCAGTCCATCTGATCGATTTCCGAGTGAAATACCGAAGTGAATAGCATCAGTGGCTGCCGCTTGGAAAGTACTGATGACGTAATATGTACCATAGAAAATTTCGCCACATGAAGTTAGAATCAGGCGAGTCAGATTTGGACAGTTATGCGGCTACTGTACGAACTTGTTGGTCGGTGAAAGCATACAGTGGTGAACCACTGGCTTCAGTAGTCACCAAAAACAAGCAGGAAAGCGACATTGAGCACAAGAGAAACGGAGAGGGTGAGTTATCAGGGGCCGCTGCCGTCGGTGGACTACTGCACGTAGACCCAAACATTCCAAACAACAAAACATCGAAGTTGATAGTGTCGATGAAACACCAGGATGGTTGGTGGTATATTGTATGCGCATTTATGACTGTATTAATTGGTGTGACCAAGCTCAACACTGCAAAACTAAGTACCATCAGCCATAGGGAGAGTTTTGAGCAGGAGATGGACAGTGCTCTCGCCCAATGGGAGGAGAAGGAAAACTCAACACCAGACGAGGAATGGGCAGCTCTGCAGCAGGTTGTGTACAACACAGCCAAGACATATCTTGGCAAGCCAGACAGAAAACACCAGGACTGGTTCGACCCCAACGACCAGGAGCTACAGACTCTTATGAGCAGAAGAGATCAAGCCCACCAGAGAGTGTTGCAAACCAGGAGCACTAGATCCACCACTGCAGCATACAAAGATGCCTGCAGACTGCTACAAAAACACACCCGTGCACTGAAGTCGGACTGGTGGGAAAGGAAAGCAGTGGAGCTGCAGAGAGCTGCCGACAGTAACAACATGAAGGGCTTCTACAATGGACTGAAGGAAGTGTGGGGACCCAAAAAGAAGGGACCTGTTCAACTAAAATCAACAGACGGAATGGAAACCTTCTCTGACAGCAAGAGAGTTGTGGCAAGATGGAGTGAACACTTCCAGAAGCTACTCAACGTCCCTGGCGACATAGATCACGAAGCTCTGGACAACATCCCGCAGCGCATTACCAAGACAAGCCTTGATGAGATTCCAACTATGGATGAGATGGCTAGAGCAATCGCCAGCCTGAAAGATGGCAAAGCACCTGGAGGAGATGGAATTCCTGCAGAAGTATGGAAGCATGGAGGAGACAATCTGTTCAGCCGACTGCACCACCTAATCACCAATGCCTGGGAGATGAGTTCTGTATACCACAAGCATGGAAGGATGCAAGCATTATAACCATCTACAAGAAAGGTGATCGAACAGACTGTGGGAACTATAGAGGAATCTCTCTTCTTTCTATAGCAGGCAAGATCTTCGCCAGGATCCTCCTCAACAGTCTATCTACCCACCTAACACCAGAGGTAGTTCCGTAAACACAATGTGGCTTCAGAGGTAACCGGAGCACCGTGGATATGATATTTTGTTTCCGACAACTACAAGAAAAGTGCATTGAGCAGGACCGACCACTGTACATGGTATTTGTCGACTTCAGTAAGGCGTTCGATACAGTTGGGAGGACCGGACTATGGCAGCTACTGAAGAAGTATGGCTGCCCAGAGAAGTTCACAACAATGATCGAGGCACTACATACCGGAATGATGGCGACTGTTAATGTTGGAGGGGAAGTCTCGGAATCGTTCAGGGTCACAAATGGGGTCAAGCAAGGCTGTGTACTGGCGCACACGCTCTTTTCCATCTTCCTATCAGCAATGCTCGACAATGCTTTCCGAGACATGGGGGATGGCATCTACATACAGTCCAGACAGAGCGCTGACCTATTCAACGTCGCACACTTCAGAGCGAAGACCAAGACTACACGGATACTGATGAGGGAGCTGCTATTCGCAGATGACAGTGCACTGGTTGCACACTCTGCTGAAGAGATGCAGAAAATAGTGGATGCTTTTTCCAATGCGTCAAAGAAGTTCGGCCTGAAGATTAACATCAAGAAGACCGAGGTGCTGTACCAACCCAACTCTACAAGAACCCGAGAGGAGGATATCATGGTTGATGGAAACAAGCTGAACTCTGTTATGGAATTCACCTACCTCGGAAGCACTATATCAAGTGATGGATGCATTGACGATGAAATACAGAGGAGGATGGCCAAGGCTAGTGCATCTTTCGGTCGACTACGCCAGAGACTCTGGAACAACCACCATGTGTCCATGCGGGTTAAAGGCAAGATATACCGTGCAATTGTGCTGTCCACCCTCCTATACGGAGCCGAGGCCTGGACAGTGTACAGACGACAGGTGAAAAAGTTGCATGCCTTCATGATGCGACATCTGCGTTCGATCATGAGGATAACCTGGATGGACAAAGTGACAAACAAGGAAATACTCGAACGGACAGGGCTGCCATCTATGGAAGATCTTCTGATCAGAAAGAATCTTCGGTGGACTGGACACCTCATGAGGATGTCATCAGACAGGCTACCGAAGCAGGTTCTCTACTCCCAACTGTCTTCTGGTCACAGAAAGAGAGGGCGCCCTCGTCTTCGGTTCAAAGATACCATCAAGAGAAACCTGAAGCTGAGAGACATAAAGATTGACTCCTGGACATCACTCTCACAGCAGAGAGACAAATGGAGAGCAAGAGTCAAGTGATGGAAGCAGTCTTTGTCGCTTCGCGACCGACAGCATGATGATGATGATGATGATAGGAATATTACATTTTCAAAGACAGAAAAGTAATAGTAGTTTTATTAATACCAACGGTATCGTATTGCCACGGAATTTCGCTATTGTAATGCATAAACTTCAGACTTTATTTCTTCCATTCAGTAATAATAATCCTGTGGTTGATTATTCTATTACTGTTGAGTTTCACGTCTAGCCAGGCAAAAGTAACGACGCAGAAAACACTTTTAGGCTTGGAGTTTAGATGAAATGTGTCGATCACTAAAAGTGTCAATGCAATTTGGACGATGTCTGTAAGCAAATGTGTTTGGACTGGTTATGCCTGGATGTCGTGGAATACCAGTATACAAGTGAACTTAATAATAAATAGAAATATTCAATTTGATTATCAAGCCCTAATAATATATAATGCGTTTGTAGATATGAAATATTAATGTTACAATAAACTCTTCAATGATGGTTGAATCGAACGACGACATGAACATGAAATGGTCCTTGACCTGAGGCTAATCATTGACAAACATGCGCTCCCTAAAAATGTAATAATAAACTGATTTTTCAGTTGGACATTATAGCAACCATTCGTAAATAGGGCACTTACGCAGAATTTGGACCAACCTCAATTGTGCAATTATAACCTTATATTTGCCAATATTTGATACATATTCTTGCCACCCTTTATGTTAGAATCGGAACGACTTATCTCCAAGTTCCGCCGTTTCTGGAAAGGCAAGCTTCGCCTTTCCTTCGTTTCTATCTCCCGGATTCGCTTAAAAATTGTTGGGATTATTGGGCATGTTAGTGTTGATTTCTTCAAACGTTGTCGACCTGGCTTCAAACACACAGACTGGTAAACAGCTGGATCTGTGACGAAACACGAACTGTCAAAATAATCTTGGCATAAGCCATAAGCGAGAACACCGACACCGAGTCGGTGTCCAGTTGACTCGACCGACTTGTTTGATCCACTGCCTTCGTCGCCTTGGCTCTTTCTCTATCGAAAACTAAAGAAGCTCTTTCCGGAATTATCCCCATTGCTGCATCCAAAAGCCACGCAGAATACTATGTTTTATTCGATGAAGAAGAACACCGCAAGACACCATACACCAAGCATACCATTGAAATCCTCAACCTGCTGCTAGCGTCTATGGTACATATGACGTCACACTCACGGAAACACCCGAAGGCAAAATTTCATAGGCGGTGTGTGAGGAAGTATTCTTATTTGCATGATTTTATAAAATATATTTGTTTTCAAGTATTCATACTACACGGTTAAATTATGTTATATATATATTCTATTAACCACAGCCTTTAATCTAGCATGTTCATTTCACCTTTAAAGCAATGACTGTATGCAGGAATATTTGATCTTGCTGCTTGAGCAGTGTCATTTAGTTACATTACTGTAATCATCAACACAGTTGGAAAGCAAACAACTTCACAGACGTCATGGATTTCATTTTGCTTATGATGACGACAACCTGTGCCAAACCAGATCTACGCCAATTATGGATTACTGCAAAGGAAAGGATAAAAAATGACAAGGACATGACAGAAGAGACACCAGAAGAGTTGAAGAGACTGAGAAGTAGCATCATGAGACCAAACAAAGAGACCAAAAGAAACTGACAGGTTAGTGTCAATAGTGTAACAAAGGGAGACAAGTTAGGGTTCTCATTTCACAGTTTCTCTCAGTCTATGAGAACTGTAAACCACACCCTTTGACTACCTGAGTTGCATAATATGCCAATATGGCACACCAATGGAAACAGGACCAAAGTTGAGATTATAACACAGATGTACTCTGTTCTATTTTATGGCTCAGAATGCCAGCCTATCACAGAAACACATCTAGGGAAAGGTTCAAGATTCCAAACAAGCTACCTTTAAGACATACTAGTATCTTAGGCTAGCCACACACAAAAGATTTCCAACAACATAATTTTACAAATAACCACACAAGGTAACAAGGACAACATACTAACAACACAGGTAGAAATAACTCAACACTTTCTGGTAGTCAGCAGGACTACCTATTTGGGAAATCTGGTAGTCCTCAGACATATCTGGTAGTCGGGAAGTGCCCGGATTTAACCAAAATAACATGACAAACACAAAATTTGAGAAATATTCCAAACATTTTTGGTAGTCCATCAGACTACTGCTGTCATCATTTTTGGTAGTCCAACTGAATTTCTGGTAGTCCTCAGACTACCACCATTTCAACCCCTGAACAACAAGATGGAGATTGTGGATCGGCTACGCTTTGAGGAAGAGGAGGGCGACATAACAAAGACTGCCATTAGAAGGACGTCTGAAAGAAAAACAAGACGACCCAACACAATACTAAATCGTGCAAAACTGCATCTAAACCACTACAATCAGCAGCACAAGCCACAGACCACATGAACTGTCTTTTGTTGCCTTTCGTGCTGGAAGATATGACGTGGGTTACACAAGTACAATTCCACAACAGTGTCTGAAAAAATAAACTGGTTACGGCACAGGTAAACGACAAATGATATCTAAAAACGTCAACAGAACTGCGTACCTGTGCTTAGACTCCGGCTTCATCTTGCTCCACCAGCTCTACCCCGGCAACAAACTCCACTTCACCTGAGCAACTCAGGTAAGCCAACAACACGACCTGCAGTCTATGCATAATTTAACACAACCTGCACATTGGCAGGAGGCTGACAGCAATCAATTATCAGTCCAGTGTTTCCACTAGGATTGGATGTGGTTGATCGGCCATGCCCTACTGCCCCATCAATACCAGTCCTGTCACGGTTGGCCGAGCACCAAGATGGTTGCAATGGAGATGGTGACAAACTCAGAGCTACCAAGTTGAATTGAGTGTGATGCGGGAGATCTCCCTCCTACAGTATGTCAAAAGAGGGAGAAATATATGCAAGACGCAAAGCGTCTTGCCCTAGGTTGCGAAGCAACCGAGAATGCTAGGGAGGTCCGGGGGCATGCCCCCCCCCCCCGGAGAAAAATTGTAATTGAGAATGCCAAATACGTGATTTCCTGCCGATTTTGCTTATATTTAGCACCTATAACTCTTCAAAAGTGAACTATATTTTAAATAATAATATTTTATAATTTAAACTTTCATGTGCGGATATATAATTAATTTATATTTTCACTATTATAAAAATGGTCGTGGTTGTGGTATTGTAACAGTTTATTTTAGCTATAAACAGCAGTCAAAAATAAATAGTTCAAGCAGAACTGCATTTCTGTCCATTTCTAGATGTGCTCTTCTAGCGTCTTCATTTCCATCATGTGTTCTTCAGCTCTTGCTACCGCAAGGTCAGCTTTCGCCTTGCTGACTGCCTTCCTGACACCATCTGCCAGGCCTCTGTCAAGTTTTATACCGTAGCAGCTGCTGCTTGCATTGACCTTGAAGGCCAACAGATCACAGACCTTGCGGTTGGATATACTTCTATTGTCTCCGCTCGGCTGCTCTCAGCACTTTCCGTGTACCGTAGATGATTCACAGCTGGCAAAACGGTGCGCCGGCAAAAAAATCGAAAAATACGTGTAAAAAAGACAAAACGATTCTTTTGCGGGAGATTGCAAATAAAAACCGGGAGATTGGGTTTATTTTGCTATATTTCCGGGAGATCTCCCGATAAATCGGGAGACTTGGCAGCTCTGCAAACTGACAGTGAAGAAGTAGCAAAATAGCTGTTGCTGTCAAGTCAAGCCAGTGAGAGCACAGTATTGGTTTTGTATGTAATATCTATGACTGGCTTCCATGCCACCTGTGAAACCATAGACCAAACATAGCAGTTATTAATTACCAATGGGTCATTCCACGCCAACTCAACCAGAGGTCTCTGGGTGATCATCTCTATTTCTGAGGAAATTCCACCCACGTGTTCATTTATGTAAATGATGGCTGCATGCAAAATTCCAATGCTAAATTCAAATTATTTATGAAGTTATGGTTTATTCAATATAGGGCCCATGCACACTTGTGGATGAGGCAAGTGGCTTTGAATAACTTTTTAATTCTAATAGTTATTAATGTTTGTAGTTTTAAGATAATATAGAGCTACAAAATCATTTTTACCTGGATATTCTGAATCTGTACTGAATGAATGTATGCATTCATCTGGTAATTTCAGAGGTAGAGAGATCTAAAGTTGGGCTTTTATTGTACCACTGCTATTCATTCATGACCAATACTAATTCTAATTTGTTTTGGAGTATATACCTAATAAACTACTTATGCTGTCCTTAGTGTTGAATTTCTCCACATGGATATATGAAACATTATTATGTGCATTCCAAATATAGAAATATACTAATACCAAATTTTTATTATAAGTATTTTATTTATTGACATGAAATAAAGGTGTACATGTTTTTGGTTTATAATTATTGTAATATTGTTTTATGTTGCACCCTATTTAACTAAAATTAATGTACATCATTTTATGCTGTTCAAATGCGGAGCACTCAAAAGTGAAACATTCCAAATGGATATAATTTTTATGGTGGATATAAATTTTCATTAGAGTTTTTATCACAAGCTGTCATTTCTGTCAAAGAGAATACTAAAACATTGAGAGGAACCGATCCTAACAATCATTATAAAAATGCGTAATCGTGCCTTTACTGCCAGTCAACTGACAGATAAATTGGACAGGACAACATGGACCAGTTGCACTTTCACAGACAAGGATCAATAATGAGGAGATGTGACTCTCAGTGACAGATAGTGCCACCCACACAGGGCTCATGTGACACTTGGTGACACAGTGTGGGTTTAGGGTATTATTGTGTCTAGGCATCTCTGTGTCAATGTCACACTGTCTGGGTAATTACCCAGTGTAAATGTCACCTGGGAGGTGGCCATTGTGCCTTGTGTCAAACAGTTAGTAGGTGCCACCTGCAGTGATAACAGTTGTCACCTGATGTTGGCCACCTGCAGGCTGTGTGGACAGAGGGGGTGTCATTGGGTCTACTGCAGGCTGTGTGGACAGAGAGGGTGTCATTGGGTCTACTGCAGGCTGTGTGGACAGAGGGGGTGCCATTGGGTCTACTGCAGGCTGTGTGGACAGAGGGGGTGTCATTGGGTCTACTGCAGGCTGTGTGGACAGAGGGGGTGTCATTGGGTCTACTGCAGGCTGTGTGGACAGAGGGAGGATGTCATTGGGTCTACTACAGGCTGTGTGGACAGAGAGGGTGTCATTGGGTCTACTACAGGCTGTATGGACAGAGAGGGTGTCATTGGGTCTACTACAGGCTGTGTGGACAGAGGGAGGATGTCATTGGGTCTACTACAGGCTGTGTGGACAGAGGGAGGATGTCACTGGGTCTACTGCAGGCTGTGTGGACAGAGGGAGGATGTCATTGGGTCTACTACAGGCTGTGTGGACAGAGGGAGGATGTCATTGGGTCTACTACAGGCTGTATGGACAGAGAGGGTGTCATTGGGTCTACTACAGGCTGTGTGGACAGAGGGAGGATGTCATTGGGTCTACTACAGGCTGTGTGGACAGAGCGGGTGTCATTGGGTCTACTACAGGCTGTGTGGACAGAGGGAGGATGTCATTGGGTCTACTGCAGGCTGTGTGGACAGAGGGAGGATGTCATTGGGTCTACTACAGGCTGTGTGGACAGAGGGAGGTTGTCATTGGGTCTACTACAGGCTGTGTGGACAGAGGGAGGATGTCATTGGGTCTACTACAGGCTGTGTGGACAGAGAGGGTGTCATTGGGTCTACTACAGGCTGTGTGGACAGAGGGAGGATGTCATTGGGTCTACTACAGGCTGTGTGGACAGAGGGAGGTTGTCATTGGGTCTACTACAGGCTGTGTGGACAGAGGGAGGATGTCATTGGGTCTACTACAGGCTGTGTGGACAGAGAGGGTGTCATTGGGTCTACTACAGGCTGTGTGGACAGAGGGAGGATGTCATTGGGTCTACTACAGGCTGTGTGGACAGAGGGAGGATGTCATTGGGTCTACTACACGCTGTGTGGACAGAGGGAGGATGTCATTGGGTCTACTACAGGCTGTGTGGACAGAGGGAGGATGTCATTGGGTCTACTACAGGCTGTTTGGACAGAGGGAGGATGTCATTGGGTCTACTACAGGCTGTGTGGACAGAGAGGGTGTCATTGGGTCTACTACAGGCTGTGTGGACAGAGGGAGGATGTCATTGGGTCTACTGCAGGCTGTGTGGACAGGGGGGAGGATGTCATTGGGTCTACCACAGGCTGTGTGGACAGGGGGGGATGTCATTGGGTCTACTACAGGCTGTGTGGACAGAGGGAGGATGTCATTGGGTCTACTACAGGCTGTGTGGACAGAGGGGGAGGATGTCATTGGGTCTACTACAGGCTGTGTGGACAGAGGGAGGATGTCATTGGGTCTACTACAGGCTGTGTGGACAGGGGGGAGGATGTCATTGGGTCTACTACAGGCTGTGTGGACAGAGGGAGGATGTCATTGGGTCTACTACAGGCTGTGTGGACAGGGGGGAGGATGTCATTGGGTCTACTACAGGCTGTGTGGACAGAGGGAGGATGTCATTGGGTCTACTACACGCTGTGTGGACAGGGGGGAGGATGTCATTGTGTCTACTACAGGCTGTGTGGACAGGGGGGAGGATGTCATTGGGTCTACTACAGGCTGTGTGGACAGGGGGGAGGATGTCATTGGGTCTACTACAGGCTGTGTGGACAGAGGGAGGATGTCATTGGGTCTACTACATGCTGTGTGGACAGGGGGGAGGATGTCATTGTGTCTACTACAGGCTGTGGGGACAGAGAAAGGATGTCATTGGGTCTACTGCAGGCTGTATGGACAGAGGGAGGATGTCATTGGGTCTACTGCAGGCTGTGTGGACAGAGAGGGTGTCATTGGGTCTACTACAGGCTGTGTGGACAGAGAGGGTGTCATTGGGTCTACTACAGGCTGTGTGGACAGAGGGGGTGTCATTGGGTCTACTACAGGCTGTGTGGACAGGGGGGGGTGTCATTGGGTCTACTACAGGCTGTGTGGACAGGGGGGAGGATGTCATTGGGTCTACTGCAGGCTGTGTGGACAGGGGGAGGATGTCATTGGGTCTACTACAGGCTGTGTGGACAGAGAGGGTGTCATTGGGTCTACTACAGGCTGTGTGGACAGAGGGAGGATGTCATTGGGTCTACTACAGGCTGTGTGGACAGGGGGGAGGATGTCATTGGGTCTACTACAGGCTGTGTGGACAGGGGGGAGGATGTCATTGGGTCTACTGCAGGCTGTGTGGACAGGGGGGAGGATGTCATTGGGTCTACTACAGGCTGTGTGGACAGGGGGGAGGATGTCATTGGGTCTACTACAGGCTGTGTGGACAGAGAGGGTGTCATTGGGTCTACTACAGGCTGTGTGGACAGAGGGGAGGATGTCATTGGGTCTACTACAGGCTGTGTGGACAGAGGGAGGATGTCATTGGGTCTACTACAGGCTGTGTGGACAGAGAGGGTGTCATTGGGTCTACTACAGGCTGTGTGGACAGAGAGGATGTCATTGGGTCTACTACAGGCTGTATGGACAGAGAGGGTGTCATTGGGTCTACTACAGGCTGTGTGGACAGAGGAAGGATGTCATTGGGTCTACTACAGGCTGTGTGGACAGGGGGGAGGATGTCATTGGGTCTACTACAGGCTGTGTGGACAGAGGGAGGATGTCATTGGGTCTACTACAGGCTGTGTGGACAGAGGGAGGATGTCATTGGTTCCTGGTCTGACAAACATAGTATGGGAATACACTACGCTACACAGACATGGAACTTGGGAATGGAGAGTTCAAGAGAAATAGTTCAACCACCATCACCAAAACATGTATCAACGTCATTCAAAACATCAGGGTTGCAGATGATCCCAGATCTGAGACTAGCACTTCTTACTGCCTTGTGTGGTAGGGGTCACGTCATTCACTAGTCCTTCTTTTCTTGTCAGTTCTTTATGCTTCTGTCTGTCGTCTGTAATGACCATCCAATCATGGCTATTCATGCCAGTCCTTCCCAGGTCTTGTGTCCAGCTTTCTTCCCAGCTCCCTCCTCTGTAATTCTTTGCTGCTTCCCCCAGCCTTGACTGTAGAAGGCTAGCGGGTGACTCATTAGACAGAATATAGAGATTACAGACACCAATCAGAGTATCCAACACATACTCCAGTAGGTGGCAGCACCATCACACCACTTCACTGTAGAAAACAATAGGGTTGAAACCTGACTGCAAATGTCAAGTCAACAGGAACTCTAAAAGAAAAAACAGCTAGCTGTATCAGCAATCTAGATATAACCTTCTACTTGTGACACTAAAATGTTTTTTTCTCCGTCATTAATGGAATGACATCACCAGTCACTGTCATAATAATTAATACCATGAATCTGCAGTATCAGTGGTTGCCTAGCAACCAGGTGTGTCATGGTTTAGGGGATCTTGGAGAGTTACATCGTTACATGCATGCTACCTGTAACCATGGAGGAAGAACTCTTTAATGCTATTGGGCTCACTTATGGTGTCCTAAAGGATGAAGACAAAGGGAGCACTGGGATAGGAAGATCTTGAGCAAGCCTTATGGGCTACAAACAGGCATGGAAGTGAAACAAAATACACCCATATAACAAATTAATAAGTTCCTCAAGACTCAAACCCTAACACAAAATCTACTGATTTTAAGTGTGCCATGACACACAGATTTACTGATAATCTTGAACACTGGCCTCAGACTAAATAAAAGACCAGTTCAATAAATGTTTCATATACTAGAATAGTAGATGTGACTTGCAAAACCATTGGATGATTACTATTCAACAGGTATCGGCCAATAATTCCAAGTAGTGCTTTGTAATAGAGAACTCCTATTTAATGAAGACACACTGACAGCCATTTATGGTGCCAGTTGAAAGAACCTACTAAAGACCAGATGAAAGAACGAATGACTCGAGCAGCAAATCCTATTGCTTGCAACCTTGCACACTCAACAGACTTATATAAGTATAACACCCATAAATACACACTAAGTATCCCATCTTTTATAGCAACCACTGGCTCCTTATGATATATATATATATATATATATATATATATACATATAACATGTATATACATATAACATGTATATATATATATAATATATATATCTCTCTCTACTGTCCATCAAGCCCGATGATGACATTGGTGTCATTTCGTCCATGTGTTTCTATTTTTCGTGCCATTTCTAACTGCTAAAAATACAGGTGAAATGATACACAACCCTGTCAATCCAGATGTAACACAATGTATATCAATGTGTGACCTCATATAGATGTGCTGCCAAATAATTATATATTCACATTTACTCCACTTTATATGAACAAGTGAAATGCTTGTACTACTACAACTTGGTTACTTTCACGTTTCCAGTAACAGACTTCATATACTAAGCTTAACAAAAACATGTATTTTTATGTCTTCTTCTTTAGAACTTCAAGATCAATGGAACAATTACCCATGGTAACTATGATCCCACAAGTGACTGCCCAGGAAAACACTACATATAAGAGTCATAAGAATTTAATTAATTAGTAAGTACTGTAATATTATAAAACATGTATCATATAAGAACCACAGTGAGGGTAAATAGCAGAACTTTAAGTAAAAAACCTTCAATACAGTATTCAGCCTCACAAAGAAAACAACCCTGTACGTGATCCAAAATGTTACATATCTTACTAACATTTACACACTCCCTGATCTTCAGACATCCAATATCTGTAGTTTTATGTAAGGAAACGACTGCTACAAATAGATAGTACATGTTATTGTTGGCAGAACTTCTGAGTCACGTTGCTTGTATTCTGCATTCATTCACAGTACATGTACACGTGTTCAGCTTACACCTTGTGAAGCTTGTACCGACAGGCCACTTAATTGTTCTGAACTATCATTGGAAGACATGAACAGGATCTATCTACCACATAAATGAGTGTATTCACAGACACTAGGAATGGCTGGACCCTGGGATTGTATGTCTTGTTGGCTACAGCTAACAAGGACTTACATACATATGCAATTGTATTGAGAAGATTGGTCGAAACGTTATTTACATGGCTAGAAAAGGTATCGACCAAAAAGATACTTGAATATATTATAATAACAACTGAGCAGTAAAGTACTACAGTAGAATGATAAACGTCAGAGCCCCAGTAACTACCAAATTTACAATGACAGTCAGTCTACACTATATAGAAATTTCGCTGATTATTTTATATCAAAATATAACTACAGTATTTAACTATCAATCGAATAAACACTATTCTGAATACATTTAATGCAACAATAAAGTGACAACAAACAATTACATCTGTACAGTGGACACAGACCTAAACCAACCAACATATATATTTCTCTTGATTTTGAAAGGAGATTCCTACCTAAAGCGACACCCTCCACATGACAGTGGACAAGGAAGTATTGAGTATGACCAGGGACCACCAGGGACCCAGCGTTGTCAGTCTGTTTGATGCCTGTCCTCTTAAATAGCTCGACTGCAGCCAAAGTACCCAGTAGTCATGACTCATACTTGCTGGTACTCAAGTACTGATTTTTCACAATGTACTCATTGCTCACACTTGTAGTTGTATATAAAGTACTTGTACTCATTAAAATATGAGTATTTTGGGAGTACCCAGTACTTCGCCAAAAGAAATTAATGTATTTTATCGCTACATCTTGTATTATGATCTTCAGTCTCACACGCTGTCACGGGTACTGTTTACTGATTGGTCAGGTCATTTGAACTAGAAAAGGATTAAATATGACCTACTCATACAAATACTTTAAGAGGTACTCATACTCATGCTAACTCATTACTTAAGTGCTATCATTATTCATATTTGTACTTCCCAACTGTAGAAATGTTACAGGGAAATTACGTATACACTTACGACCAGAATACTTAACACACATTAACCTTACAAATCATCACATGTACTAAAATCACAAAAACATCACATGTACTAAAATCACAAAAACGATAAAATATTTATTAATAAATCCCACAAGCTTACCTGCACAGTTAACCAGCCCAGAGTTAGTATTAGTCCGACAGCCCGAGCGGCTAGAGTACAGTAAATGCAACAATGCCGTCGGTGAGCAATTATGTGTTCCGACAGCCGAGGCAAGTTTAAGCTTGCCAGGCAGTCAGGCTGCTCAGTGAGGCAGGTATTCACAGTGTCCTGTGTCAACCGGGCGTTAGGGTCACACTCAATGGCCCGGGAACAGTACCACAGTCCTCAGGCAGCCTGGATTTAGCGTTTCATCGAGCACAATACCAGCGTGTTTGTACTGGCTTAGCGCACAGATGAGTTACGCGTCAATGCATGCACTAGATACTGTTCCCGCGTATGTACTGTTCCAACACACCCCACCCACAGAGACACATTTCGGTGACATGGACACATCACCTACACACCGAGCAAAGCCATCAACATGGCTACTAATGCGTCTCTTGTTGTCAATACTTAGATGTGACTGCCTGTCACGAATATATCCCTTTCATATAATTGGCAGTCAGTCAAGATGGGTCGCAGACTTGCAATGCTGTTGCATATTTTAATACAAGCCAATTTGAGGTGTGGATTATATGGAATACAAACAGACATGCGAAGACGCCTACAGAAATTCTGCATAAACAAAAACAGAACTTTGACGTTGATAATCTATCGGTCATCATTCCTCACATATTTATTTTGCATGCTATGTACAACACTGTATATATATATATATATATATATATATATATATATATATATATATATATATATATATATATATATATACACACACATTATACATATATATAGGTAACCATAACAAATATATTGAATGCATTCTTCAGTCCCAAAAATTATGTTTAATAATAATATTGAATGTAATCCACCAAATTGTGCTAATCAATACATATGAAACAAGTGTTTGCAATTTGAAAACTACAACAAAAAGTTGTTTTTAAATTGTAAACATGTAACATTAAAATATAAGATATAGTAATTAGTCAACGCTATTTGTAATGGCACCTTACCATAGAGGTTATATTTGTCTCTACCAACAAACATGTTCAACGATGATTCTACTTCCCACCAAAGTTGGGTTAACTTTCTACACCACTAAGCTTAGGCATACATAATTGAAGTCACCACCTTTATGGAGATAATACACAGATCTATATTTCTTTATCGACTCCTAATACTAACTACTCCTTAAGTCAGTTTAGAAACACTATCTTAATTACATTGTTCACTGTTGACTGAGTGTATATTTACAGGTAATGATGATAAAACATGACTTTTCATTATTGACACACAAAGGTTGTGGGAAAAAATAACTAAAATGTCCTACATCTCTGCCTGATCAGTAGGTTATACCCGCACAGGCAAAATATGTTCTAACAGTGCAGGCCGCACTGTCAGCATGAAACCAAGGGGACTGTTAGCTAATCCTTAATGACAACTTCAAAAAATTATTCAAAAAATCAAAACACGTGTTATTAATATATTACAATAGAGACATTTTATATTTGTCTCAGTGCTGACAAAACAAAAAGAACGCCACTTACCGACAATGATGTTACCCCTAGCACCCCCTGGTGGTAAACTGTGGTGTATATCGAGCCACTCTCATCAATGCTGAAATAAAGAAACTAGATTTGATACACATTTTGAAGTAAAATCTCTGGAAGATAAATTACTTATTATTCCAGACCTAGTGAAAATAGTTTAATAATTTGTCAGATGACTTTGCCAAAAGTGAGCAAAAGATTATGGGCAAGTAGTAAATCTGGCCTACAAACTGATCTGGCTGTCTGGAAAAAAACAGTGTGTCGTCCACCATACAGTAGTCAAATCTTTCGCAACAGTAGCCATGGTGAGCTGGTGACCCTATAACCCTAATCCATTCACAGACATGAATTACTGATTCTAAGTCATGACAAATCGTTGCAAGTGACTGATGACATTTTATTTCCCGAGTGACTGGGTTTGCCCCTCAACAATCTTCATTTACTGATAAATAATTCAAACAAAAACAAAACAAAACAAAAACTTTTTACACATGTCCACTAGGTATGAATTTGTCAGGACATAATTTGTTTATAAGTTGAGCAGTTATTTGATGTATATCCTTCTTTTATGTAGTCTTTATGTGTGTATTTCTGTAATACAGCTGTTTCAGTAATGCTGTAATCTAATGATTTCTGTAAATGTATATAAAAAGGTAAGTTCTTATACAGCGCAGTATCCGGTCCTCAGGACTGCTCAAAGCGCTTAAAATTACACTTTACTTCCCTGGCAGACCTGTTCAATCAACCTTCTCTTGGAAGCATCCAGCCATATATGCTACAATTGATGCACGAAGGCTGTTCCTACACATATCCACCACTGTCTATTGCCAGGTACTCATTTATACAGCTGAGTGAACTGGAGCAATGTAGAGTGAAAAAACTTGCCCAAGGTTTTAATGCCACAGCACAGGATTCGAATTTCGAACCTGGGTTCTCTTAGTCGAGAGTCTGAAGCTTTACCCCTGAGCCATTACGCTCTAACTGTAGGCAGTCTTTTATCTGGTAGACAGGCACTGGTTTCTGGGCAAAATTGGTGTCCAAGGCCCAGGTCGGGGTGACACTGACATCAGTGACACAGTGACACTGACTGTGACAGTAGTGCATGGGACGCTGAGTGACACTGACTGAATGGCAGTGTCAACACCAGGCCTGGACGACACTGTGTTTTTGTGTTTAAAAAAAAACTATTGCAACTTGAATCTATGTTTTTTATATCTGCAGGAGCGTGAACTGTTTGGCGAACTAGTCAACGTTTTGATTTCCCTATTTCCTGCTGTCGTGTAAAATATATGCTGAAGTTCTACTCCTGAAAAACAGCATTTATAAAATGTATAAAAAGAAGCCATGTAGTCTGACACATACCAGGTTCCAGATATGGTTCTGTCCAGCATCAAATGTATCTGGTCTTGGGATGTTAAATTTATCATACCGATTAATACAATATAGATTAATACAATACATAGTTAATGATGTCTAATGGTATTAATGAAAATGGCAAATGTTTGCTAATATGAAGGTTTTTTCTCTCATAAAGACTTCAAACATTTCTAATATTTTGGCATCCGTACACTACAGTGGAATATGCCTGGTGTTAGGGATGGGACGATTAATCGCGGTTCACGGTATTCACGGTTTTAAGGCTCACGGTTCGGTGCACCGTCGTCAGTTTGCGGACCGCGGTTTTTTTCGATTTTAATAAATGGCACATCGTCATCGGCTAATCGGTGTTTCCGTACACGTGAAGACAAGACATCATGGCGGACATGACCACCGTGGCACCGTCGATGGTTACGCGTAACTCTGTGATTACTGTAATATCCATATTGTGTATGATTAAAGTTCAGAAACTTGTGTATGATTAAAGTTTAGAAACTTAGGCTAAGTTTTAGGTTAGTTTATGATAAAACCGGAATCCAGATTTAGCGACACCGCGATAAAATATCGATGTAACGCCATGCTAATCTACGGCCTTCGGCTTCGCGTAAATTCCCCCGTAATACTCATTCGCCGGCGATGTCGACTTTAGTTTAGCAAGATTTTGATTTGTAAATTTTATTCGTCACAACAATTTAAATGATTTAATTTTATGACCTAGCGTATGTATATGTAATATGAGTTATTAGAGAGGAAGTTTCGCGGCTGTAGGAGGTCGTTTTCATGATTAGATCAGAAAGTAAAAGATCGTTTTGCGGCGCTGGAAAGAATAACAAAATGGCGACCGCGGTGCGATTACCCAGACGCCGTGGGGTGGCAGCACTTTTTAGCCCCTCAAACCGAATTTGAAATAAATTAACTGAGAATAGTATTATCAAATATTATTAAAAATCGATTCAAAATGAGGATACTCTTTGTTCAGATTTTTTTTTAATGATTCAAAAGTAAACTTATACTGAAATGTGTCACACATAAAATAAACAGAATAAATACTTTTGTTGTTGTTAATATGTTGTCTAATTTATTATTTTATACTTTTTATTTTGGGTATTTTACTAATTAGTGGTTGTAAGCGCCCCCTAGTGTTGATGTTAGTCGTTGTAAGCGCCCCCTAGTATTGAATGTTGCAAACCCCTCACAAGAGACCACCCCTCTTTTAAGATCGCCCCACTCTGATTGGGGGGGGGCGTTTTAAATGAGGGGTTCCACTGTACTGCACTTAAAATTGTTCATTAAACATTTTTTGTGTTAGATGGCGTGGTTGTGGAAAGTATCGTGAATATATCGAACCGTGGGTCAAATATCGAAAATCGAACCGAAAATTAAAAATATGTATCGTCCCATCCCTACCTGGTGTTACTACTGTTATTGTTTGAGTGTCAACAACTGCACTGAGTTTATCCGAGTTTATCACCATCTACCAAACACCAAATCTCATCTATAGATGCAGTTCCATATGCTAAGAAATAAAGTGGAAAATCATGTTTCATTGACTAAGTGATCTGTAAATATTTATTACATGTTACAGGCACTACTCCACCAGTTTTCAATCAATGCCACAAATGACCTACTGGATTAGCAAATAATATCACAGATTCGGTGACTACTTAGATAATTAAATGGAAGCAATTATGGAACTCTGAATCCACGTTCACTCTCTTCTTGAGCATGATTACATTCTGAAGTCTACGACTCTACATTTACAACAATGTTAGTGTTTATTTTTAATAATAAAACAATGTAAGTGGACTTTGAATTTTCCGGGAATGCACAAGTCTAAGAATCACCATTTCACTCTTAATCTGTAGCTCTTTGTAGGAGCTTATGTGATTCCCTACTTTTCAATATAGTAGTTATGATCTCACTTGGACCTGCCTCTTACAATGACCTGTACAACAGTGGCTCCTCACAGTGGACAGGGCATTGTTGGCAATGGATGGACAAAAAATGTGTCTGCGACTCTGCGGATCCCTAAGATGTGACTAAACTGATGGGGTCACAGCAAACTACGGACAACTGCCTAAGAAACCAAAATCTTTTGAAAAAAAAACAGCCATACATGATGCAACAGGACATTTGGAATCACATCAAACTATAGACAACTGCCTAAGAAACCAACATCTTTTCATTCAAAAAACAGCCATTCAGGATGCAACATGACATTTGGAATCACAGCAAACTATGGACAACTGCCTAAGAAACCAACATCTTTTGAAAATACAGCCATTCAGGATGCAATAAAACACCTGTGGTCTGTGTGGTGAGATTTGAAATCAACCACATCCAGCTTACATTTGTAGACAACGGATTATTCCTTTGGTTAAAACATATGAGTTCACGCCAACCCATCAAGACACCTTCACCACGTCTATTTTTCTCAGGTTTTCTTTGTTGTAATAAATATTATAAGATTTATTATGTTCTATGTCTACATTTTAGGTCACATTTTCGTGTTTGCTGTGAGTCATTCAAATGGTGCAGGATGTGGCAACCACTGTGGGAAAAGTGAATTACCTGGGTACTAAAACAAATAGACCATTGGCTTCATAATCAAGCACATGTACAAGGGCCTACATGGGTCTACAGTATAGGTAGAAAAATAAAACAATTTATGCCACGTGACGGCAATGGCTAAATCATGCTTGCCCCAGGTAGTTCATAATTCAGTCAAGTTTCCTATCTGATATGTTATTGCTACATATTGGTGATTTTAGTGTTCACTTGTTTCTTAGATGCATTCAACCATATTGCTACTACCAGGTATTCAAAAATCACTTGTTAATACATCATCATAATGTATCAATGACTTCCTATGATTGGGCATTCATTTAACACTGAGTGAACAAAAAAGACACTAACTAGATTCAAGACTGTCTGAAAAACGCATTTATTGAAACTGGCTTACTCTCAACTCAGGAACTGTAACTCTGTAAGACACTCTTATGATCATGTATTGTATAACTTTTATAACTAATTTATTATTTATTATTATATTTTGTGAAATAATATATATTAATTATGTTTTATTTTAATTTAATTTAATTATAAAAAAAATCATGTGTGTGTGTTATGAATAATCTAGTATATATAATAGTATGTCTTATTTTTTTTAATATCTAGTTTACCAACAAACTATGTAATGTTGCAACCCTGTCTAGCATCAGAAACATTAGTTTATTTTATTCACATCATTATAATCACCAATATTGTGTATCCATATGATATCTAGATAACATGCCTGGGAAAATCACACTGATTTCTGTGAAGCAGGACACTGACAACATTTAGCTTTAGGTGTCAGGCCATCAGATGAAAGATGAGAACCTGTGAATCACCAAAAGATGCTGGATAGTGGATGCAGGGTAACTGATGGCCAGGCAGCTGTTGAGATGGGGAATGTTCTGCCTCTAGTATTACACTATAAATAATCTTCTGAATTTGTCAAGTCAGCCTTAAACACCCACCTGTTTGAAATTATGCTTCTTACTGAAAAGATTGAAGCATCCCTGTAGCACAATATACTGGTTTTCCATCTATCTGAATAAATGTTTAATAAGTTCATTTTATTATTATTATTATTATTATTATGTATAACTTGTTTTTAACTTATTGATCACTGGGTGTATAAATATGTAATTATTTGTTGACATTGATTAACATGTTTAACTTATTGATGTTGATATAATTTTATAACTAATTTATTTATTTAACATTTAATATAATTTGTATTTCTACAGTTGTGCTATCTTAATATTATTTGTTTACATTTAAATTGTTATTATTTGTTTGTGATATAGGGTATAGATGTTCATAATATTTAGCCTCCTAGCCAAAATGTAATTATCATCAATGTCAGCATTATCTGAAGAAAACAACGAATTAACCTTTATTAGGAGATCTGATGTTAATAGGTCTTAATGTCTATCTAAATGTGCTCTGCTGACTACTCTAGACAGATAAACATGAATGGCCATCCAAGTACTTGTCAACAAGGCACCTCATTATCACCCACTAATGTAAACAAAATTGCCCTAGCTGTCAATAAATCAGCATGATCATCTAGATTCCAATGAAACAATTGTATCTGTATTCTGTGATGTTTTTTGGACAGATCTTGTCACTCCATGTTACCTGTTGTACAACGACAACATAAATATGGTAAAATAACACTTAAAGTATGGAATTTCATGATGATTTAAAAGTGTGTTTGGTATATGTAATGCTGTATATGTGTATCAGTATGTATTTAACAAGATTTAACAAGTGTATGTACATGTATGTACAGTGGAACTGACAATCAGTCACAATATCTCAGCCAGCAATATTTCTAGTTGATTCTTTAGAAAAACTAAACTGTTTCTAATGACATCTACAGCAATTAGAGCCATTTTGAAAATGCAACACTGTGACAATATGACAAATTTAAGCTTTCAACTTATGGCAGTGAACCGAAAAATCGTGCAGCCTGCATGACTGAACGTATGCATGAAATGTGAAGAACGAGAAACCGAAATGATTATTACTGCCCAAACACTGGTAGAACTTTTGTGTTTATGCGGGGACGGTAATTGATTTACACAAATTAGAAAGCATTTTACTAAAACTAACTGATCTAACAATTTATTTACAATTAGTAGTAAGATTATTTATTAAAATACTTAGTTTCAAACAGGTAGGGCACCCTTTCAAACACACCATCCAGCAAAAAGTGGCTAACAATATTTACCGTTCTAGCATTTATGATCAATGAAAATCATACATATAATATAACTTCCTCGAAGTCACACTCTATCCTTGTAAGTCATACAAATTAAGGAAATAGTGATTGATCTCATGAAATTTAGAAGCACGGAATGTTGGAATGGACAGTTACACAGTAACAATAACTTATCAAAGTCAATGAGTAAAGATCATAGCATAGGCAAGTGACTGCCAAGTCATGTATACTAAAATGTTGTTTAATGATTAGCTGAAATTCATGGCCTCTACTTAGACTAGTGATGGTACTTAGTCTTAGATAGTGACTTAGAATGTCTGGTGGTGTGCTTTGAGAGTGTGGATATCAGTTCAGTTGAATATGGTAAACTTGTCACGATAGTTACTGACATACACAGCCAATGGTCGAATGGACATTTACACTACATCATAGCCGTGGGCAACACAGCCAGTTTACTAGCCACAGCACAATCACAGAACAGGATCGATTGACAGTTACAGTGACACTGACAGTGTCAGTGACAGTTACCTAAATGACACTGACAGTGACAGGCAGCGCCTCGGAAAACGTGAAATCATAATAATTTTCAATTATTTTATACACCACACACTTATGCACTTTTGGTTTCAAATCCGTTCGTTAGCAGCTGCTAATTCGGAATAAATGATGTAATATGTCGATCGCTAGCTGACAGGCAAGATCGATATAACGACAAATCTTTGGAATTGCTCAGTGTCACTGTGACTGTCAGTGTCATTTCTGCGACATTCGCAGTTGGTTCTACACAACCTACCTTTGCTGTTCACAGTAAGAGTTGCGTTGAATACATTAGCAGTCCGTATAAAGCATTAACATGTGTCGTCGCTAAGTTGTAATTGGTGTAGGTGGAATATGATATTGTTTATGATAAATCAATTTGGGGAGTCAAAGCAGCGAGTACACACAGACAACCTAATTTACAATGAATGGTAGTGCTGCAGCAAATATTTCTCGGACTCTTATTCGTTGATATTAATGCACGATCATGACAAGATGCGTCACCGTTTCTTCCCCGCGTTCGAGTCGCTATAGATACTGTTCTTTTTTTCTGTGTCAAATTTATGTCACCGTTGCGCGGCGTCAGTACGTTACACGTTAGGAACTGTTTTCCAACTTTTTTTAAATACTATATTATGTCTGCTTGTCGGAGACATCCACGCATACATAACTAAATGACAAATTATATAATCATGATGTGTATACCATGTATTATATATACATACACATGTGTATACCATGTATATTATATATATATATACATATTTATTATAATATATGAGGCATGGTTACTTTGACTCAATAACTTAACAGTACATTATATATCATTTATATATATATATATATATATATATATATATATATATGTTTACACATAAATATATATGAAAGCAATACATATGAATGCCACATAGCACTGTATATTATATGAAATGCTATATATATATATATAATTATATATGTGAATATATATATATGTTATATAATATATATTGTATATATATGTACATGTATATATAATTAGTATGATATATTGATGTATGTATGTATATATATATATATAATATATATGTTGTAGGCACATAAATATATATATAATACATGCATAGGTGTTTATACATGTCATATTATATATGTATATTATATATATATATATATATATATATATATATATATATATATATATATATATATATATCACACATTATTATAATATTGTATTATAATGCATACTTTTGAAATTACAATTGTGTCAATTAAAAATATATTTAAAATTTACTTGAGATATGTTTCAAATTCTACATGTGATATAACATTTCCAAAAACATATGCTAAGACTAAGAAACGCAGAATATACTTCTGTTCACTTCTGCATTATTTGACGTTTGGAACACAAAGCCATTTGTGGTTTTTCATGATTCCCACACGGAGTAAATGATCACAGCATTTTAATTGGATAAACTGCTGCTTAAGTTCACCATGGCAACACACAATTAACCAAACACAACTGCTTTGATCGGTGACGGTGGTCTTGACAAATTCCACGTGACGGGCTTTTAGAATGAGGGGCTTTCTATAGCTCCGGATTGTTTCTGTGAACACCTCCATGAGTTATAATCAGGACTTTCTCAGCACTGAACTATTATACTAGTTATTATAATAATAGTACGCATCGTTCCATAGAAAATCTTTTAGTTTATACGTAATTAATTCCACGACCACGCAGAATTTATTAGTCGTAGCGTATTATCCCCGTATAGCCATAGGTTCTGTACGCGTGGGTGTGGGTTTACGTCTACGCAGTCATTCACGTGTGTATACTAACCCAGCAAACACATGACGTCCACGCAACGTTGCCTTTTGGTCACGATTTGGTAATGTCACCAATGACGTTGCATAACGGTTGTGACAACGTCACTTCGTAACGTTGGGTGGTGACGCTCAGGCAACGTCATGACCTGACGTCATCTTGACGTACCTTAATGGTCGCAAAATGGTCATGGTTTGGTAATGTCACCAGTGACGTTGCACAACGGTTGTGACAACGTCACGTCGCAACGTTGGGTGATGACGCCCAGGCAACGTTATGGCGTGGCGTCATCTTGACGTACCGTAATGGTCGCAAAATGACGTCCACCCGTGACGTTGACAGACGTTGTATCAGCGTCATCTCAGCTCGGTAATGTAGTTTTGCATTCTGATTATTCATCCAAATGGTGTGTATATTTTGGCAATATTAAATCATCAAATATTGTAATACATATAAAATTATATTTACATTTGTAAAAACAACTGCATAGATGCATACTGGTCTAGAATATACGAAGCGGTAGTATATTTATGACGACTACGTGTACTCAACTAAGGGTTTCACACGCGTACGGAAGAGAGCAGCGGTCCATTGTCGGAAGTGTTATCATCAACACAAATTCCTGTCCATTGTATAGGTATGTAGGCTATAATATTTATGTAAAGGATAATGACGTTGCACAACGATTGTGACAACGTCACGTCGCAACGTTGGGTGATGACGCTCAGGCAACGTTATGACGTGACGTCATCTTGACGTACCTTAACAGTCGCAAAATGACGTCCACCCGTGACGTTGACCGACGTTGTATCAACGTCATCTCAGCTCGGTAATATAGTTTTGCATTCTGATAATTAATCCAAATGATGTATATATTTTGGTCACGTTGGTCACGATTTGGTAATGTCACCAGTGACGTTGCACAACGGTTGCGACAACGTCATGTCGCAACGTTGGGTGATGACGCTCAGGCAGCGTTATGACGTGACGTCATCTTGACGTACCTTAATGGTCGCAAAATGACGTCCACCCGTGACGTTGACAGACGTTGTATCAACGTCATCTCAGCTAGGTAATGTAGTTTTGCAGTCTGCTATAATTAATCCAAATGGTGTATATATTTTGGCAAAATGAAATCATAAAATATTGTAATACATATAAAATAAAATTTATATTTGTAAAAGGAACTGTATACAATACATACTAGTATAGAATATGAATTGGTAACATCGAAGCCGACTCCGTATACATGCTTATAATGGTTCCGTACAAGGAAGAGCTCGCGCAGTCATTGTCGGACGTTTTACCGCCAACACAAATTCCCCAGATAGCAAGCCTATGTTGGCCCAACTATGGAACCGTTGGCATAATGTTGGCGTTGGGTGAACAACGTTGGGCCAACATTGGCCGATGTACCGCCAACATAAATTTAAAATAAACTGTGTTTGATAATATTAATGTTGGTACAGGGGTGGTTCAATTAATGACACAATGTTGGGCCAACGTTGGCAAATTATAATCCAATGTTGGGCCAACGTTGGCATTTTACATTGGGCCAACGTTGGCAACATACATTGGGCCAACGTTATTTTGCTCGTTGGCCCAACGTGTTGGGCCAACGTAGACAAATTATAATCCAATGTTGGACCAACGTTGGACCAACATTGGCATTTCACATTGGGCCAACGTTGGCAACATACAACATAATTTTGCTCATTGGCCCTACATTGGCCCAACACTTACACTCACTCGTGCACTCACACACTCGATCACTCACTCACACACACACACACACACGCACGCACGCACGCACGCACACACACACACACACACACACACACACACACATATATATATATATATATATATGCACACATATGTATGTGTGCATATGCATGCACACACCGATCGATTCGCAGGTATACACATATAGACAACCAACACACACACACACACACACACACACACACACACACACACACACACACACACACACACACACACACACACACACACACACACACCACACACACACACACACACACACACACACACACACACACACACACATACACACACATAGACAACATATAAACACCACACACACACCACATATACACATACCACGTACATACATAAACACACCACGTAGACACACACACGCACGCACGCGCACGCGCGCGCACACACACACACACACACACACACACACACACACACACACATACAAATTAATTGAGTTTAATATTCTAACGATGGTACAGTGATGGTTCACTTACTGACCTGATACAATAATACAACCTAATACAATATTGGGCCAACGTTGGGGCAATATGTTGGCCAAATGTTTTCCCCAAAAAAATTCATATAAAGCATGATGCAATTAACGTATATAGTTAATTAAAGTACAATTACTATGAAATATGTCAATTAGATTAACCGGATGCATTTATCAGGTCAATCAAAGTAAAATATTGCTCTTTAACATATATACACTGGCAAATAATGCCTATTATTCATACACTATCATTGTGTCACATATGTAATATAGTTTTGAGGAATGGACATTAATTTTGTTATCCATTTATAACTATACAGACCAAAGTTGGTCAACCACCCTAAACCAACGTTGTGCCAAATTTACCGAAAAGGAATCAAGTACACATTTACAGTTAATTATTAATAACCTCACACATGTATCTGCTCAAAGAAATATCCCTCTCTTTTTAAAGAGTAATTGTACATTCTCTTACATGTGGTTGCAATTATTATGTACACTGTCACTGTCTCACAGGGATAAGGTATTTTTTAGGAAATGAAATAGAGTATTTTTCTAATTTTACATATTGTATATCTGACAGATGTCGAAACATGGCAAACAATAAACAGAGAAGATACGGTGCTTACATCCACTTACATTACATATGGGTATATATAAAAGTTCTAATAATTATGTATGGATATATTAATTAATTAGTATCTACACTGACACATGTGATATATATAAAAAATGTGTAATATAAACATACATATATTCACATACACACATATACATATATATATATATATATATATATATATATATATACACATATATATATATATATATATATATATATATATATATACATACATATATATACTGTATAATTTTTACAAGTGTCGATGCAGATACTGATTAAGTTGTAAACTCTATTATAAATTATTAATTATAACTGCTGATCACCAATATTGTGCTCAATATTTCGAAATATGTAACTTGAAATCTGGAGTATAAGTTTAAATAATAGTAAACTTCTAATAGAACCAAAATCCAGATATGTTACCAAGTGACTAATGCAAATTATTACTGCATGACTTTCCCCTCTGACACTTTGGTGGCACTGCCTAAGTTGGTTAGAGTTACTTCCTTATTTGTTTTCCCCCACCCTGTGCCTTGTTTCAACATGGTTGATTGCACAGGCTTGTTTGATGTGCTTAAACTCTCCCCTGCTGACATCAAATGAGTGCTGTGGCTCTGTCTAAGTGGGTTGTCCCAGGAGGACCCCTGGAGTTGAGCAATTTGTGGGGTAATTACCCCTAACAAATTGGGCAGTATACAGTGTATATTGTTTCAGGCTTCTGCATGGCAGCTGCTGGTCTGTAGTTATACAAGTACTTGAATTTTCAGACCTCATATCAAGCTGTGTCTTAGATAGGGAAGACAGCTCCTGACTTTGGTGTGTGGATTAAAAGATCATTGATTTAACAGTGTGCAACTTCTACAGGTAATTGCAATTTATTACTCTGACTTAATTTTTATTAAGACTATATAGTCAGAAGTAAGGTTTATGTAACACTGAGTACTAAATCACAAAGACCATCTTCTGCCTAATTTGTTTTGTACTTGACGTATCATGATCATTGTATTTTTAAATTATACATACTGTTTGAATAATTTATTACATTACAGTTACATACCTTTCCTATATTCCAGTTGTTTCTAATAATATCCAGTTTAGTTGTAGGCCCTGCAGCATTTATTGGGGTAAACACAATTTATCTTAATTATAATAAACATGATTATGTGATTGATTGTTTTACAGGGTAAATTCAAAATTAACACTATTCTATAATTTTATAATTCATTGTAAAAGTCATTGTCATCCTGAATTATAATTGCAGAAATGACACCGAGGATTGCAACAGGATCTGGATGAGGAATAGCTCGGTGAAGACTACAGCAACCACGTCTCAGAGAAAAGATCGAGTGCTCTTAGGAAGTATTGTTCCAACAGCTTCATGCAATGAATCTATGGAATGGTCTGTGTGTGTGAATCTGTTATATGCATGTGTGTTTATGTGCTTATATTTGTGTTTATGTGGTGTGTATTTGGTGTGTGTGCGTGCGTGCGCGCGCGCACGCGTGCCTGTGTATTTATGAGATTTGTATGTGTCTACATGGTGTGTGTGTGTGTGTGTGTGTGTGCGTGCGTGCGTGCGTGCGTGCGTGCGTGCGTGTGTGTGATTTACGGCCTACCCACTCGTTTTAAATGGTAATTACTTGTTAGTGTAATAAACTAATCGTAGTGTCTTATTTGCAGAATTGTGCTTCAGTAAGGGCAGTGCCAGCAGCGTCACGATTATCAATGTCGTCAGACGAAGCAGATGGAGATCAGTGAATCAGAGACTTGCCCAGAGGAAACGAAGAAGACACCAATCGATTTATGTATAATTTCAGTAAAATAAAATTATTTAAGAAAGGCAATGAATGTTTTATGTTATAGATGTCGGGAATAGAAGCTGGGTGGTTGTGCAAAAGTTGTTGGAAGATGCATAGAAGGTTATGTAATGGTTGCTGGAAGGTTCCAAAACGGTTGTGGGAAGGTCACCTATGGGTTGCGTAATGGTTGCTGGAAGGGTCCAAAAAGGTTGTGGGAAGGTCACCTATAGGTTGTATAATGGTTGCTGGAAGGGTCCAACAAGGTTGTGGGAAGGTCATAAATAGGTTGTGGGAAGGTCATCTATAGGTTGTATAATGGTTGCTGGAAGGGTCCAAAAAGGTTGTGGGAAGGTCATAAATAGGTTGTGGGAAGGTCACCTATAGGTTGTATAATGGTTGCTGGAAGGGTCCAACAAGGTTGTGGGAAGGTCATAAATAGGTCGTGGGAAGGTCATGTATAGGTTGCGTAACAGTTGCTGGAAGGTCGCCAATAGGTTGCGTTTTGGTCGTGGAAAGGTCATTTCATAACGTCATTTCGCAACGTCGCCGCACCGTCATTTGGTGTCTACAGAATGACGTCATAGTGACGTCACTTCGCAACGTCATCATGACCAAAACGTGACGTCGCGGCTACGTCATTACAACGTCATTTTGTTTGCTGGGAAGTCCCTGCTTGTAACCCAAGTAATTAAACCAGGCGCATCAGACTGTCACAATAATTTACAATGAGCAATATTATTGATGCACTTCACATAAACAAAAGTATGCTGTATGGCGTGTTTAACGTAAAGCATATTATTTTATCAAGTAGTTCCAGATGGAAAAATATACACTGCCCATTTTTTAGAAAGAGCAGAGAGGTTTCACTCAATTAAATACCTTATGTATATCCCTTGGTTTATGTAAATATATTAAACTATATTTGGCACACATGCATTTTCTTACTCACATGCATGCGTGCGTGTGTGTGTTTATGAAATATGATACCGTACAAAATAACAACTTCTGGATCTAAACTGTGAATTTGTATAAACTTATAATTTTCATTTAGTATAATCACAGAGTCAGGGCTAATATACACATTTTGGAACGCTACATTTATTGCTCTGATTGCCAACACACAATTCAGTTCGCTTCACATACATCTTCTTATCCTTTGAATTATTTTATCAAGTAGTTCCAGATGGAAAAAATATACGCTGCCCATTTTTTAGAAAGAGCAGAGAGGTCTCAGTCAATTAAATACCTTATGTATATCCCTTGGTTTATGTAAATATATTTGGCACACATGCATTTTCTACTCACGTGTGTGTGTGTGTGTGTGTGTGTGTGTGTGTGTGTGTGTGTGTGTGTGTGTGTGTGTGTGTGTTTGTGCATGTTTATGAAATAAAACTCTATTAATAAATGGTTTCATCTACTAACATATACAGCATAGACAAAGATGGTTAGGACATAACTTGGACATTTAAGACAGGACACCAAACGACAGGAAAGAGAAAACATTTAAAACTGTAGATATCTGGGAGCACATACAGTGAACAAAGCAGGAGAGACTGAAAAATATAGAACATTTTGTAGCAGACCAACATTACAATGAAGTGTTAAGAGGAATCTTTAAGACAGGATTTGACAACTCAGGTGAAGATGGTGAGGATCAAGATGGGGGTGTGACTAAAGTGCACCACATACAAAGTGACGTGCCTCCATCTTTCTTCACAAGGGATTGATGGAGGAAGAGCTATTGGATTACATGTATAAGTATTTAATGATATCTTGAATTTTGTTATTATGTTGTAATGTTGTACAGAAATAGTATAAACAGTAAACAAAACATTCTAACATTTTTTTGTTTTGTCTGTTTGAGAGAGAGAGAGAGAGAGAGAGAGAGAGAGAGAGGAAGAGAATGAGAGAGAGGAGGAGAGGCATGGAGAGAGTGAGAGAAAGAGAGAGTAGGAGAGACTTACTCCAAATAAGAATACGAAAAAGTGACAATTCAAAAATAGATAACATTATTATTATTATATTTTAAAACGTCTTACATTTGTTTAGTCAATATGTTAAAATATGTAACCTTGAAAATAATGATTACGACACACCCAGAAAGAAATAAGACAGACAAGACATTGAGCTTTACAATACATCTATTAAAGTTGCTACACACTATTACATTGTTAAAGGGGAGCGGAAACACTTGAATAACCATTGCCTAACATAACAAGAGTATACCATTAGAAGACATATGACCATGATATGATGACCACTGAGCTAAGGTATATTTTAAACATCTTTTTCAAATCTTAGCTATCATTGACCACTGGGCACCGCCATATTACGCTCAAGTGGTTTGACTAGCTGCTATCTAATCAAACACTTTTTATTATATACAGTCATTTCAAATTACTTTTATTATGAGGCTTCGACAAATTGAATCTCTGTGTAACGATTTGAAATGCAACTGCAAAGGAATCGGTAAGGAAATTCCCAACTTCAGGGGAGTTTTCCCTTCTGCAAGTAGTGCACCATGCCGTTTAAAAAGCTGTCATTTGTTATCAGTCATTGTAATTTAGTTTAAACTTTTTTATTTCAAATTGATTTTTTACCTATATACTGCTTACCATATATAATATGGCACCATATTTTTTTTTTTCGTGCGCAAATGTCTACTGATGAAAATATGCAAATATAATTTACATTGAGTAGGCAGGAGCTAGTCACCCCAAATGCCACTTGAACGTAATATGACAACGCCCAGTGGTCAATGACATCAGTTTGAACAATTATTTAAAATAGGCTATGGCTCCATGCTTATCAAATCAGTCACATAGCCTCTAGATGGTAGGTTTTTGGGCAACGGTTGTTGAAGCGTTTCAGCCCCCCACTAAAAGTACAGAAAGGCACACAGAGTCTTCTTGTTTTCATCTGTCAGCTGACTGGCTGCACTGGGAGTGTGAGGGTTAATATCTAAAAAACAAAACACAAACTTTTAATTTCATCCACAAAGCAGCCACTGGACCAAAAACAGCTTGTCATAATACAGTAAATCACACTTATAAAGAGGGGTGTGGCAGTTTTTATGGCCCGCCTACTGAGAATTTTGTATTGCCCACATGTCATCTCCCGGCCTGTTATAAAGGCTGCTGAACCGAGCTTGTAGAAGGTACTTTTCTGGTTGTGAAATAAAACTTGGTTTACATACCAGTAACAACTGCGTTAAATGTGTATTATGAAACTGCTAACTCCTTGAATAGCAATTACTGGAAATGTTATTACTAATTTTGTATAATTCATCATCTCACAGTGAAATGTATCCTTTTCTGCTATTGGGAAAGGCCTGCAAATATACCCACGTTCTATGTAAAATGGCCTTGCTTCCTACAAGTCAAGTTGTGTAAGGAATAGATATTATCAAATAAAAATAGTATGGTTATAAAAATCTCACTTTTGTCTTCCTGTTGAACTGGGCACCACATTCTTCTTGGACGAGATTGTATGGAAGGAATATATCGAGTCGGTACACATTTGACCTTGTCTCCAGCAAGATGCGGTCCTCGCCAATGTCCAAGGTCAAAGTGGCAGCCATTTTCTAAATGGTACAACAAAGCAAAATTACAAATACACATGTTCCAGTGAAGATCAAGTTGTCACTGTCACATTTTATGTGCACATTATCAAATATTTTAACCTGAATTTAATGTATTAAATTATTTACCTCTCAAGAAACTTTTTCCCTGTGTATTTAATTTAGTTTTCACTGAATAAATCTGTCTGCTACTTTTGAGTTTATAACAAATAACATTAATTAAATAACATTTTTGCTGATTGCACAACTATGCAATATTCCACATGTGCATTGACTAATCTGTAGAATTGACACAGTCAATGATTACAAACACACCACTTTTGGTAGTTGTATTTCGGCGACCAGAAACTCTGGGTGACCCTCTGGCGGCTCTTGGACAATTGAGTATACAGGTTCTGGGGCCCTAAAACATACAGATACGCCTGAAAACAACCGGGGACATCTCAACATATAAATAGATAAAACCTGTATAGCGCCAAATCTGGTTAAAACCTATTCAGGGTGCTTTATATATACATGTCCTTAAAAATAATATCTTAAATGCATAACTAAGATTAACTCTACATTATAAAAGTGCATATAGACAGACAAATATAGAAAGCAAACAAAAACATAAATCTAAAAGGTCATTTAAGAAGATAGAAGTAATGTTCTCTTCGGTGCATTCACAAATTGTCTCTTCACTTAATTATCACTGCATCAGATAAAATACTATATAAAACATAGTGTGTTTAAGGCACTCTTAAAAGCGTCTTCGTTGTATGTTATATGATATAACCAAGTAGGTAAACACTTGTAAAATTAGGCTAAATGTCGCAGAAGCAACATATTTTGCTGGAGCCTCAACTGTCTGATGCTGTTGGATGATATCTGTAGATGAACAAGAGCACTGGGTTGAAATTTAAACTGATAAGATCAGCTTTATTGCAATGTATTTCATTGCAGTTACAATAACACATTGGAATGCGTTTTAATGTAAGGTAAATAAAATACCTAAAATAAAAAGTAATAGTAATAAATAATAAAATAAATAAGTTAGCTAAAGACAATTATTTAAATAAATGGTATATTGATTATAAAATAATGAGTATGACATTTTGTAAAATTAATGTAAAACATGTACAAGATAATAAATAGGTAAAAATAAAATACAAATTAAATAAATTGACAGGTGTCTACACTTCATACACATCCCAGAACAGGTGGGTTTTCAGTCTTTTAAAAGTCACGAGGCAACAGGTTTTCTTCTTCTCGGCAGGGAGAGAGTTCCACAGTTGTGTACTCTGTGTATGGACATGATAAGTTTACCTTGGCCTCTCAGGCTGGGTGTCCTCCACTTCCGATATTAAGGATGGTTTTGTAGGCTGAGTGCCACCACTGCAAAGGAAATAGAATCATTCGTAACAGCAGTCCAGGTCAAGATAATACCCGCATTCGTGGTTATGCAGTCAGCATCTGCATAATTGACATAAGGCCACAATAAGGGGTTTGTCTGCCATTACCCAACCAAAGAGTTCTCAATAGAAGTGGTGTTGTGCAGGTTGTTTGAATTTCTGTGGGGAGTTACTTAGTATTCAATGAGTAGACATTATGTATATGTGCAGCGTGCTATCATAACTGTAAAATGATGATAGATAAGTCAGTGTTTTTCTGCGTGTAGAAATTTGGCAGCATTTTGATTGGCGATGTGAACCAGGCAAATCAGTGTCTGGTTCTAGCAGAAATTAAGGGGTGTCAGGTTAGAGATTGGATTATGGGAAAATGAGGTATTAGAATTTCATGAATTTTAAACAGCACATGGATGAGTGAAGATGTTTTAATGTGTGAAAATGTGAATACCCTATTAGAAAAACCTGACAGGCAGTGAATGAAACATTACAATGGCCATATATGGGGAACTCAGATGTGATCTTACGTCAACTTAGCTACTGACACAGAAACAAACGGTGCTTCTACAGAAAGTACTGTGTATTTAGGCATGTCCAAAGCATTTCACATTTCTCCCACACTTAAAAACCATATCACCATTACTCAGAAGAATTCAGCTACTCTTGTAATTAATGCACACAGACAACCCACACACAAATATCCACCACTCTCTATAGCCAGGTACTCATTCATACACTTAAATGAACTGATATATTTGGAAGTGAACAGAACTGCAACAAAGACAATATCACCCACTCTCCCATTTCCATGATCCAGGGTTTCGACTGGGTGCGCACATTCTGTTCTGGGAGAGAACCAACAAACTTCCGATTCTTTAATATACGCCAGTCTAAAACAAACCAAAACATTTTATGTGAGGTTATTTTCTTTAAATAAATTACATGCACTTCATCGATAGTATTATTCAGTGGTGATTGCCGACTGCCTTCGAGAAGGAGTAATTATACGACAACTAAGAGTCCACTTATTATTCACTTATTACAACAAACCTTTTCTTTCTATTAAAACTACATTAGAGATATTCCTTTAGTTATAATTCCTTTTTTCTGCTTTTAGATTTAAATGGTGGTCTGGGTCTGTCTGATAAAGAATAACTAGTCACAAGCAGTCATATAAACCCAAACAAATTTTTATTCTTGCTTGATGAACAATATTAATTCATAATTGTATCATTTCTCACATCAACTTTTATTAAACTAGATTATGTATCATAATAAACTGTTTTCATAGTATACGTGTTATCATTAGATTAGTATTACTCTTTTCTTAGCATTATTATCTTGTTATTAATTAAATTATTATATGTACACCATGTACATTTTAAAGAGCGTCCAGTTGCATCAATTAGTTTAATTATTACTGGCGTCCTGGCATACATTATTAACATATGTTCTGTGTATGTTGTATTGTGCTGTATATACACGTGTATGCCAAATAAAATTTCAAGTTCAAATTAAAAAAACAATGTGACATAAGCTGGAGCATGACCGGTGAGAGTTCCTGGCCAATGTCCAGCTCGTGTCACATGATGTAGGTCATGTGACATGAAATTCAATCCGGTGAAGAATGTTGATAGATGCAGCTGAATTATACAGAGAAAGCAAGTTTCTTGTGAGGTAGATAATTTATATGAACCAACAAACCATATTACTACACTGTATATGTACATTTGAAGAATGTGAATAGTTTTCATGAAAGTTTTGTTAATGTACATATATAAAATTTTAATTTAGATTCCACCTTTTCATAGATATATTTGTCTAAGTTATATCTTTCAATGATGTGCTTGTTTTCTGTCTGGTAACCAATTGCCAAAACAACACATTTCGAAAACACAAAATCTCAAAAAGTATAATTCACTGCCATTTCATATTTTACATACTTATTTCTTGGACATGTAATATTACGAGATTGAAGCTACAAATATAAAATTGTAGTAGGCCAAAACGTTTTACAACAAATTCTGCAAATGTCTATTTTTAACAGTAAATGGTGTGGGCTTTATATTGAATCAAGAACAAATCTATGAACAAATTACAGCCAGAGACGTTTAGTATGTGACTATGAGGAAAACTCACCTTTGAAGAATTATTGTAGAGCGAAAATTTGCAAAACAAAAAAACATCTTTAAGAATTCTTAAGATCTGGGCAGAAATATTTTGCAAACATAATAACGACTTATGATACTCAAAATATTAAATGATTAAACAGCTTATTTATACATCAAAATGTTAGCATTGTGATGCTAATTAAAGTCACCGGTGTAGCATATTACAAAATCTGTCATTGTCAGTTGCACAACTGAAATAGCAAAATAAAACGAGGCCTACCCTGGGGGTAGGTGTATTTATTGCAGCAAAGCACGATACAATTAGCACATATCCAATAAGCTCAACTTTCTACTCATTCAAGCTGATTTACTTCTTGACTCGCAATGATATGATTGGATCATGTCCTTACATCTGCTCTTGTTTTATTTAGCAGAAACAGAAAATCAATTTTCTTCATTACATCGACTTGCATGTTGCTGCATTTCTGAAGACATAAATCATTAGTATGTTTTCTGGCAGTAGATCAAAGGCATAAACTGACAACTGAACAGATATAACTTTTAACCCTTTACACATTGGTCGTTTCTTCTAAAGTCACCATTTCCCAATTTATTTGACCTGAAACATGCAAATGACAGACCTACATATACAATTTTTTTCAAATGTGTATCAAAGCTATCCCCTAGATGGCGTCACCTGTTAGAATTGACCTATTTAGGTCGCGGTCTCTGGACACCCTTTTCTCCTCAGCTGCTGCCTCAGCCATTCGTATACCAAATGGCAAGCTAGGATATCCAATGTAAACATTAAAAATAATAATATTGAGAGTGGGTATTTCGAGCAGACTCGAGAAATGCAGCTAGCATAACTTTATGACGTCTTAGGCTTTCGATAAGTCCCTGGGTTTGGTGATTTAAAGTTGAAATAGCTAACAGAACTCAACCACGCCTGACTACATACATTACACTGTAACTGGAGGGAGGGAACACGATATAAACATTCACACAAAAATGGCAACCATGACTCTAATCGTATGAATGCTTTAGCAATGCAGACCATATAGCATTCTAATTTTATATAGGAGATGTATTTTCAATAAAACTGTAATTGCTTTTCTCCATGAGGCCCCAAAAAATCTGCAACTGCAGTATCAGTAAGTTGATAACTAAAACAAAACTAAGTTAACTCATGCAGAAGGCAGAGACATATGCACACACCCATCACTATCACCGCTGTATGCCTGCTGCACAACTGGGCACAGCTACTTTTATTATTTGATGACCTAGCCGAGCTATCCAGTGATGCTTGGGCAAAAAGTCTTCAGTGCCAAAAACCTGTTTTGGAAAATTCCGTTACAATGTTTCAGTGTGACCCAAGAATATATGTTGTACGCTCATGCGCAATATTCAACTAAACACTGACACGTGGCATATTCCATGTACAACCTATTGACATGTTGCGCCCACAGGTTTTCCAACACATTGGATACATTTTTAAAGAGTCTAAATATACAAATCACACAAAGGGGCCCACCAGATTGCATACAAAATGTCAACCCATTCCATGCAAAGCTGACTGAAATATGGGCATGCAGAAAAATGCATACAGAGAAAGCGTCCCTGCTACGCTCACCTCGGTCAAGTGTGAGGGTGTACTTGTACTCCATCCCTTCAAGTACAACTGTGAGAAAGAACCCCAGCAACACTTGGCTGTTCTCTGTCCTCGTGTAGAACTCAGGACTAATGACGACATCATAGGCTGTACAGCCATTACCACCTAGATTGAAAGAACACTGATATTCGTGAAAATATTCACTAAAGTTGAAAGAATACTATATTAAATTACCCTAGTCAGTGAGAGATTCACAGTATTAACTTACATATGCATAATATATTGGTTGTGCATAGTAATGGTGCACAAAGATCATTAATAAACCTTTAATTATAGTATGATTGTACCAAAAAACATGCTGTCTTGGATTCAGGGTGCTGCCATCTTGAGGCACAGAACCAGTGACATAAACCAAATTGTTTACGTCACTGGAAAAGACAATGCTTGGTGGATGTTCCTGGTAGATGTTTTTTGGTATGTACCACTACACTATAATTAATTGATTATTAACAATCTTTGTGCAATATATTATATATTGTGTGTGTGTGTGTGTGTGTGTGTGTGTGTGTGTGTGTGTGTGTGTGTGTGTGTGTGTGTGTGTGTGTGTGTGTGTGTGTGTGTGTGTGTGTGTGTGTGTGTGTGTGTGTGTGTGTGTGTGTGTGTGTGTGTGTGTGTGTGTGTGTGTGTGTGTGTGTGTGTGTGTGTGTGAGTAAATGCTGTGAACCTCTGACTGATTGGAGTATTACAACAAGATTCCTTACTACACAACTAATAAATTTCAACTTAAATCAGCAGTCTGCTTACCACGCCATCTGGTGAGCAGTGAAGGTACTGATAATGACCACCAATGGTGGTCGAAATGTTGACGTACTAACATATAAATATGTAAGATGGTAATATAAGAACATATAAATGATGCACTACCAACATATAGTGACATTTATAAACGTAGAAACATTAAAATGTCACAACACATAAATTCTGTACTGTAGAAATATACACAATATTTTAATGGAAAATAACAACAACACATCAATGCAGTGATCTGATTGCAAGAAATTACAGCATTTATTTTCATCCTCAAAAATTATTTTTTTGTTACATCATCTGAAATGTCATCCTAACAAGTGCACAATAAGTACTGGCTGAATATTTTGTAGAAAAAAAAATTCTGTAATAGGCAAACAACACCCTAAAAGTCTTACTTTTGTCAATTTCTGCATGAGCTTCACCAAGACTCATGGGGATGCGAAAGCCAGACGCATCCTCAGCTTCCAAGAGTTGGAGAAGTTCCTCATCTGAAATGTCTTTTGGTGTTGGCAGCTACAAAAAGTATTGTTATTTCAGAGGTTGTTTATGCCTATCATTCAAAGTATCTACATACTTTTAATTTAAGTAAATTACTTCTGTTATGTCAATGTACACTAAGGAAACCAACAGAATCAATCACCCGTCAAGCCATCACATGGAACCCCCCAGGGAAGAGAAGAAGAGGTAGGCCACGAAACACCTGGCAGAGAGACACAGAAAAAGATACAAAAGAGATGGGGTACACCTGGAAAGAAATGGAGAAGATGGCCACAGACAGAAAACAGTGGCGTTCCTCAGTCGATGGCCTATGCTCCGAGCGAGCGAAAAGGCATAAGTAAAGTGATGTCAATGTGGTTAATGTTATCTCAATTTTAAAGTGTCTATGTATTTTCTGATAATGACAAATTCTGAAAAGAAATATTACTATTTGTGTGAATACATTTTTGTATATAATCCATATATATTTTGGTGATGCACCTGCCAAAACTATGGCATAAAAGTTCAAATGTGTGGTTAATGTTATATTTTAAAAGACAATAATGTATCTTTTTGGCAATGGAAACTACAAACAAAAAAGATAATTAACAAATTTTGTAATGCATTTATTATATCTTCATAATGAAATTATAGCAATAGTACATTTCTAAAATAAATCAGAAACTGGTTAACTCACTGTTTCATTTGTGCAGATGTTAATGAAGACTTTCTCGTTCTTGTCCGTTTTAGTTTTGAGACAATAACCTGCAACGCAAACAGGCACCATTAGCTGTGTAGTGCATAGTGCATACAAACCCCAATAGTCTGTTCAACTGCAAGTGAATGTGGCTGAAGAGGTGACTGTTTCATGATATTTACCGTGGTATACTAGGACTGACTGCAGTGTGGTTGTCTGAACCACACTGAACTTTACAAACTGAACATTAGGGTTGTAACAATTAATCAATGCAGGTACATAAATTAAATTATTAACACAACACATCCTGTGACAAGCTATGTTGATAAGTGATGGTGTACATCACAATATAGATGTTCCTGCTAATTTACCAGCATCTACGGAAGTAACTGACCACATTGTCAAGCTTGGATATGTTAAAACGAAAGTGATCTGGTGAAACCATACAAAAAATGTATCTGCAACATTTGAGTTGCACATTAAACAAATTATCTTTGTTATTTTCATCACTTGTGTTTTACAATGACAATTCAAGAATTGCTCCTAGGATTCATTAATGGCTGTCATGACTGGTGATGAATACCTGTTACATCAGCGTCATGTATAAAGTGAAATTGACTGATATCTCGTTCTTCTATCAAACAAACTGTAGCATTGGAAATACAAATTGTTGTGTGCAGAATTACTCACCTGGCTTTGGAACAACTTGATGGAAAGGTTTCTGGGGAACATTGTTAGTTTCTGATTTTCCACCCGACTGAAACAACAGAATTGTATTATTACAAAAAGCTTAATTTAATTATGAGCTAAAACACTTTGAATGACAAATCTTGCCAAACTCTTACTAGTGGCCTGCCGCACAGAAGTGTCACAAGCAGTGAGGCCACGAGAGGGGTATGGAAATGGTTAAAGGGCACTTTACCAGAAATCCAAACATAACAAGCTACTGAATAATTATCATGGGGCTGAGTGTCAATGTTTATTTAAATAATTTCTTCTATTTCCCAAACATGACATATAACTTGAGTCAAAATAGAAGCAAAAACAACAAAATCTTCAAGTTGAGAAGCAACAATTAAGAATAATACCAAAAACGCAAAACATATACATGTACCATAAAACTTACACACAAGCCCTGAAAGAACACCTGCTCAAATGGAGCATCAAGTTTGTATTTATCACAAAGGATTCATCCATGAAAGTAGCTGATGAAATGTATACAGAATATACCTATTAAGCTAATAACAAAATGTAACCAAACACCATGGATAAATAGATGTATAAAACGACTGCACAAGCAAAGAGCCTTCAACACCCATAAAATACACAGAAACCAAGCCAGTTACGACAAATTGTGTAAGGCATGCAGAAATGCACACAAAGAAACAAGACATGCCCAGCCAGAAGAATCAGACAAAAAACTTAAAGCAAAAATCTCAATAACCAATTCAAATAAGTCTTCACAAACGAAAAGACCAACTTTCCAAAAGAACCATATCAAAACATACCAACTACGCCTGACATGACATCACAACAAAGGGAGTTGCCAAATTACTACATGGGTTAAAACAAACAAATCTACAGGACCTGATAAAGTTCCAGCAAGAATACTGCAACTTGCTGCCAATGAAATAGCTCCAATCATCAGAGCCCAGTTCAACTTCCTCTCTCATGGTTGCAAGCCAACATCACCCCAATCTTTAATAAGGGAAACTGGTTCAGTCCATCAAATTACCATCCCAACTTGTTAACTTCAATATGCCGCAAACTCTTTGAATACATTATCTACTCTAACATAATGGACCATCTTGATCAACACTCAATCTTATCTGACACACAACATGGCTTCCGCAGTAAACACTCAACAGAAACCCAGTTAATACTCACAACACACAACGCAAACTCTCTAAATCACAAGAGAACACCATAATAATGGACAACGAAGAAGCATTCTATACTGTCCCCCATAACCGGCTTCTAAACAAAATAGGATTTCTCACATGCCATGAACAGAGAGTGGTGGTCAGTGGAGAACATACCTCCTGGACCACATTAGATCTGGTGTACCACAAGGCATGGTTATAGCACCACTTCTCTTCCTGATATGCATCAATGATTTACCTGACAATATCCATTCCATAGTTTCAAAAGAATTTCAGAAAGACCTAGATGAATAACTAAATGGGAACATGACTGGGAAATGCACTTTAACTATGACAAATGCTGTGTGACGAGACTAACTCATGCAAGAAAGGAAGAACGTTTTAATTATACTCTAGGAAATACAATACTACAGGAAACAGACAGCCATCCCTATTTAGGAGTAAGTTTAACAAAATACCTAACCTGGAATAAACATATCCATCAAATAAAAGCCTATGCACCCTAGCATTCATTAGATGCAATCTCCATTCTAGAATATTCATCATCAGTATGGGACCCCTGCACCCAGATCAACCAAATTGAAAGAGTCCAAAGACGTGCAGCCTGTTACACCTACAACAACTAATAACCAGACGAACAGACACATTACCATATTCCATTAAGCCATCTATGGGTACCTATCTTTACCTGTCAAAAACCTCATCAGTCCCGTTCAAATCAGTACAATGTCTATCAAGGCATCTAAACAATAACGTAGTACACTATCCACACCAGTAAAAATATAAAAACTTTCATATTTCCTTCCAACAATAAGACACTAGAATTCCCTACCAGATGCAACTGACGACATTACTGAACCACAACATTTTAGACAAGCTTGGATAATTGATATACGACTACCCAGCAAACAATTAAGGAACCATTTCTGAACCAGTTGGCACGTGTCATACTGGTCCATAATTGGTACTGCTCCACCAGTACATGTTTCCATGTATATTCACATAAATACACGTGTTCTGCCTGTTGTCACGAGTTTTGAATGAGTTGAGTCGTACTGGGTCAGAACTGGTACGGTTTCACTGGCACGTGTCATTACGTGAAAAACTCATGATTTCACGGTAATCATGTGTCGACGACACACCAAATTTGTTCACAGAATCCGGTGAATTCACCTGAATTGAGCCAGTTGAACTCGTGAATTCACTTACAGAACATGTGAAATCACGGGTCGTTGTTTGCTGGGTAATAACCCAACAAGCATGCGCACCTAACCATGGCTGTTTGACTCCACCAGGAGTCAGGTCTCGCAGGAATGCTGGCCAATACCCAAACAAGACAAGAGAGGGCACAGCCACAGCCTTGTCTTGTCTTGTTGGAATACTGGCCAACACTCCTGGTGGAGTCAAACGGTCAGGCCCGCAAGGTTTTGTGTTAATCAGTTCGAGACGCATTTGTTTGCGTAAAAACGCTTTATTGCGTCCCTGGGTTACTGTGCTACGCCCTTGCAGTTGCAGTGAGCGATATAACGTTATATTACACACGTTAAGCCTCGTTTTCTCATTTCAGTTTAACTAAACATAACTAGTGAAGCATATATCGAGAGCGCAAATAAAAGATATGCACGTAACGTAGGTGAGTTATCGGTAACCTGTAATAAAAGTTGTTTAAGTAGCGCGTCTTCGTCGGATTCTAACAAGTTTCCCTCCATCGTTGCCATCCACAAAGTTCGAAACTGGAAAAAAAACATCAGCAGCTTGTACCGCAAGTGACATGTGAATACCCGTTACTACGATTAAGCCAATGACGGGGTCACCATGTTACCAAGGATATCCTTGATGTTACTGTGTGTGTGTGTGTGTGTGCGTGCGTGCGTGCGTGCGTGCGTGCGTGCGTGCGTGCGTGCGTGCGTGCGTGCGTGCGTGGTGTGGTGTGGTGCGTGTGCGTGTGTACGTGTACATGCACATATAAGTATATATATAATTATAGTATGTCTAATAGGACTTACCTAAGGACTAGTAAACAAAATTCATGACTAATATACAATAGTTGTCTGTGACTCAGCTATATTCCAACAGTCTACCAACTGGATAAAACTATCGTGCACCCTGCAGACAGTAAGTGTATTCTGAAATCATGTTATTTGTCGTAATTCCTGGATCTAACATGCTTCAAAAATCAACACACGATAACAGCTAGGACTTAGCAAACTGGGCTGTCAGACTTGCCCAAAGTTCCACATGGCTGCACATAAGTCAAACCTGGATCCTCGCTATTGAGAGTCTGAGGCTCTATCGTATCTATGTAGTGAACTAGACCGGCTTCTGCCATGGAACCAATGAAGGTAGGACAAAACCCCCTCCGGACAAAACCCCCTCGGACAAAACCCCCTCGGACAAAACCCCCTTGGACAAAACCCCCTCCATACATAACTCCATCAGTACATAAGCTCCTTCCGGACAAAACCCCCTCATCATAGATACTAGTCTCTTGAATTATCAATATAATTAAACTTAACTTGGCTTGTATGTTTGTGCATACTATATAATATGTATATATATATATATATATATACATATATATATATATACATACATACATACATATATATATATATATATATATATATATATATATATATATATATATATATATATATATATATATACATATATATATATATATACACATATATATATATAATTTGGTATGTAAAAAAATTAAATACATACCAAATATTTTATAATTACTGGCATAAAAAGGTGCTATTCAAGCAAGTTAGTCTCTAGTCTGGGTTTGTCTTTTGCCTGCCTGGCAGTCTGTAGCTCTGGGCAACTTGGTAACCACTGTTACTATAACCAAGTTATGTTTGTGAATGTGGCTTCAGAAAATGGTGAAAGCAAGTTACTCTCTAGTCGGCCATACCATTCGGTGGAAATGAACACCGGTGGAAATAAACTGACCGAAATAAACACTCTGATAAATGCAACTTGAAGGTTGATGATTGCAATAGAAATAAAATATTTAATCATTTTTGAGTCTAGTATCACTGATGAGGGGGTTTTGTCCGAGGGTTTTTTGTCCGGAAGGAGCTTATGTACTGATGGAGTTATGTATGGAGGGGGTTTTGTCCAAGGGGGTTTTGTCCGAGGGGGTTTTGTCCAAGGGGGTTTTGTCCGGAGGGGGTTTTGTCCGCGCACCGGAACCAATAGCATACGACACAATGATGCATGCCAATAGGACAGGTCACTGGCCGTGTCATGTGCGATTATGTTGAACTGTCATACGAAAAACAAAAGTTCTTTCAAACAATTTAACCCATACAACTACGAGTGTACGCAAGACCTGTGTGGGGTGCACCATTTCTGTAGCGTCGTGTTCTGAGAGCTGTTTTTGTCAGGCACACTTTGGAATAAAATAGGAAGACCTACAACAACACAGCAGACATTTAGCAAGTTCAGTTTGAAAACGAAATTATAAAGGAACTAATAAGCAATTTAATGGCCAATATAATCATTGATACTGAGCTACATAAATTATAAGCACTACAAAGGTTTTTTACATTAGAGTGTAAAATCATTATGTAAACGAATGTGTTCTATTTTCATTGGCCCAGGTGAAAAACTTCAGAAATTGACAACTAATTGGAGAATGGCATGCGCCATGTACAGTGGGGTGTGCATGAGAACAAGAATATGAATTATGTGCAATTTCCGACAAGAATTTGGTACCTGTGTACATTGCAAGCCCACCTCAATTTGAAACTTCGTTACAAGAGGCGCGGGTAGTGTAGTAGTCCGACTGGCACGCCGGCGGGCCGGGTTTAATACCCGGATGCAGGAAGCAAGTTGTATTTGGTATGAAAGCCAATAGACAGGGACTGGAATTGTTGAACTGTGCGACTGGTGGTGCAGTGCTATGCGCAAAGCACATTGCACATGAAACGTACCCGAATGTCGCACAATTAAGCCTTATACACGGTAGGCCTATGTGTGTACCTATAAGGGATCAATACGCTAGGTCAGATGCAGACCTCGGAGGGAAGAGGAAGAAGACGGAAGAAACAGGTTCTCCTAGTTCGCTTAGATCAACGATGTCGCCATATCGAAATATGACGTCACCAGAAACGAAGATGGCGCGTCGGCCGTATTGTCGTGACGTCACAGTAGGTGTATTGTCTTCCGGGTTGCCGCCATTATTACGCCGCGCAAGCGAACGCTGCCAAGAGATGCTAGTTTGTTTATAGTAATCTCGACAGCGTCGCTGTGGGATTTATGCCTTTGACACCAGTGGGATGTGTAAGTACTGAGCCTACTGATTTCAACGTATTTAGTCACCGTACATAACTAAACACTCTATTTATGTTTTTTTAGGCGTCTTCGCCTTGTGAACATCCATACCTGTCCACGATTGACAACTTCTGGCAAAATCACTGACCGACCATGCCCAATGTTGTTAAGATGGCGACGCGGCACAAACACTTGACAGTGAGTGAAACCTTGCTTTTATCGATAACAGCCACTTCGTGTACTATAGTATTGGTGTAATTGATAATGTAAGTCGCTCAGCGGGAGAATGAAAGATAGCTTGGCACATATAATTATATGTAATATAACAAGTGCGAGTGGAATTTAATGTTAATGCTACAATTCTCACAAACTCGAAAAAACAATCGAAACGTTTTAGCTAAAGCTTCATATTGCTATAGCTTTTACGCTATTTGATTGATCAGAGTGGCTTATATAATAAAGACGGTTTATACTTCGAATGATTTTTTCATATCCCCTTCAGGTCATCCGTTTTGAGTTTTACGGAGGTATCCCAGTTTTTTTACGAATGTGCTCTGGCCTACAGTTGTGTTTAGAGTTAATATTGAAAGTTAATATTGAAAGATGGCAGTCTTTTTCCAACAACTTAATTGTTTTCGATGTTTCGTTCACTTGCGTGTGCGTGTGCGTGCGTGTATGTGCGTGTATGTCCGTGTATGTGCGTGTATGTGTGCATTTGTGCATGTGTGTCTGTGTGTATGTGTGCATGTGTGCATGTGTGCATGTGTGCATATGTGCATGTATACATGTGTGCATGAAGGCATGTGTGGATATGTGTTTGTGTGGGCTTCCGTATGTGTGTGCATATATATATATATGTACGTGAGTTCGTGTGTTTGTCCGTACGTGCGGTCTTGTGTACATGTCAGCGTATATACTTACGTTCGTGCGTACGTATGTGGGCATGTACGCGTGTATACATGTATGCATGTATGCAGATAAGTAGGTATGTATGTATGTATGCATGTATACATGTATGCATGTATGCATGTATGCCTGTATGCATGCATGTATGCATGTATGCATGTATACATGTATGCATGTATGCATGCACCTACCTATGTATGTAATACGAGCTCAGACAATGGGTGAATGACTTGAGCAAAAGTAGACAAATGGTCTACATAACTCGTACACAACAAACCAATTTGTCAGATTGCGAAACCTGATCTTTTCTGCAGGCAAGACCAGACAATAGCGCAGGTGACAAATGTTGCGAGTTGTAAGTAAGCAACCCAAGTAATGAGTAATGCAATACACATGCTATTAGATGTCGTGTCATTCACGTCGTTCACTGTGTGAAGTGCAGAAGATATTGTGGACGACTTTTTTATTTCGAATCGCGACTTTTTCCTCAACGGAACTAATGAAAAACGAAGATGATTACCTGTGGATAACATTGCAATTTTAACGTGATCAAGGGAACCAACCTGGCAAAGTATTATTGTGTGAACACGTTTCACCAAATTAAATAAAGTATATTCAATAATGAGTATATTCTTCTCGTACACCACATCGTCGTGTGATTGGTATGTGCTGTCTTCGTGAACGTACGATAAAAGTGTAGTATATTGCTGATATGGTTCTTCAGCGTAACAACCCGGATGACGTCCGATCGATCCAGATATAAGTCGCGGATTTGTTTTGAGTGAATGAATGAATGAATGAGTGAGTGAGTGAGTGAGTGAGTGAGTGAGTGAGTGAGTGAGTGAGTGAGTGAGTGAGTGAGTGAGTGAGCGTAGAATCGAAAAACACAATCCATCACGAACAAATAATCCGTCACGGACATAACACACGATGGGCTTAACAGACCACTCTTCACGTGCATTGTAAACCCCCTGTCGACGTTGCCTCCCACGGATATAAGCAACCATGAGCAAGACCATCACGGACATTACTAATGAGGCCCCGAGTTGGGATTGGTCATTACCAACTTGTTATGGTCCAGTGTATCAGTTATCAGGAAATACTAGTGAAAAAAACTTACAGGAAACATCCTGATAGCTGGACCTAGCTCCCGGTCTAATATATATATATATATATATATATATATATATATATATATATATATATATATATATATATATATATATCACTTATATAAATATACGTATGTAAATATATAAACGTATATATAAATACACACACACACACACACACACACACACACACACACACACACACACACACACACACACACACACACACACACACACTCTATAACAGGGAGAAGTGGTGGCCATACGTCTATTTTATGTGCGATGTAATGATGTGCCGAATAGGTTACCTTTCAAATCTTGTCAACATGCGATGATTGAACAGACTGAGATCATTAATTAATCAACACACGACCCCCGCCGGTCCAACATTGTCGCACCATATGCGACAGGACGCAGCACGCCTTCATGCGTAACAAATTCAAACAAACACAACACAGGAATATGACAGTAGCAAAGTATGTACTAACCAAGATAATAGTCAATTAATTGACATGTCAGAAACAATCTATTTACGTGTTCACAAGGCAGTTGCGTCGTTTAGGGATACCATCGTCTGTGTTATTCATATATGCATTAAAATATGGCCTATCTCTATAAGGTTTATTGCGTTACTCCAACCACCTACCCTCTACTTGACTCAGAAGGTTTTTTGTTGTTGAAATAAGGCCTCAAGTCCAGTGTGAATCGCCACATAGCACAAATGCATTCAAATTAACCTAAGCCAGGCCATACCAGTTACAAATTACTAGTAAATGAATATTATACCATCACAAATACATACAGGGTTTAGCCGATAGTTCTTATACAGCGCAGTACCCAATATTTATTGCTGCTCAAAGCATATTATACTTTATTATGTGGCTGATTTTGTCAGTCAAACACCATGTCTACCTCTATGAAACACCCAGCTACGCTGCAACAAATGCACGCACACAGCTACCCACTGCAGTATATAGCCAGGTAATCTTTCATAAAGCTGAGTGAATTGTGGAAACACAGGGTAAACAGACAAAGTTCCACATGACTGCACATAACTCAAACCCGGATCGTGTCTGTTGAGAGTCTGACGCCCCAGCCACTGCGCCACTGCGCTCCGTTGTTTCCACGTATGACTCCATCTTTGATCGTCACTTCTGGCTGTCAGTATTATCCACCTGCTCCATTGCCTTTAACCTTCACCATTCGTTTGACCGTCCACCCTATATCGTCCACGTGTAATTCTCCCCAAGCACCATCTTCATTATGATCATATTTGAAATCATCATACACAAGCTTGAACATGTTTTTCATCGGCAAAGGGAAGAGAAGAATTCCGGTCACATTTATTCCGGGTGGGTGGCCCTAAGGCGCATGCTGAGTAACTCAGCTGATGTGATCGGCTCATATTTGTCGGACCCGTCCAAACAATGAATCAAAGAATCGCGATCAGGTTGCGTGAAGTAGGCGACGGACATGCGCACTTTCTCTCTGTCGGACGGTGCTTCCGGAATGACGACACGGTGTTCCTGTCAAGAATAGACGAAACGAATCATAACAAACAGTTGTTTAAATATAATATTTTGTCGGTATAATAGTTGTCCACCTATTTTTCTCAATATGAGTTTGTCGACAGAGGCAACACGTGAAACCATACAACTATTCACATTCGTGTTTGCATTCACAATGATGAGAATAACGTTGCGAATTTTGTAAACAACAGTCGCTGCAATCTATACAGTAATAGTGATATTACGGCCATAATTCCATAGTGGAATTTTGACTTCTGAATATCGGTTTACGTGTCATTGTCATTATACATTTTGTTGTCACTGTCGATGTTTGAATTTTGAAAGGCGAACCTCCTCGACCTTGCGAACTGGGCGGACCACAGCCACAAGGTGCGCTGTTGTTGTTTGCGCAGGCGCTCATAAACGTTGCTTATTAGTTTATTGCTGTATTATACTAACAATTATAAATGCAATGCATTTCAAACAATCTTAACATAAACTGAGTTTACCTAGTATAACAGACTACGCAGTTGTAAAATGATAATGTTGACATCAAGCTCGCTTACGGTTGAGATGAGTTTATCGGCAGTCCAGCGCTGCAAGGCTTCCGCTATGTTGATGTACATTGTGCCGGCCTTTGGCGTAGCTGGGACGAATTCTCCGTTTCGCGATCGTAGCTGAAATTATCATGACGGTTTGAATAGACATTGGCACCATTAATAGTGATAGCGGTTATAATATACAAACGCACACGCACGCGCATACACACACGCACGCTTCAATAGTTTGTAATAATTTCCAAATTTCGAAACAATCTTTCAACTTAGCCTCATAGTTTACTCACAGTGTAGACAAGGAAGTAGCTTAGGTTAGGGACAAGTTTAAACGATTCCTTCAAATGTGACTCTGCTTGGTCATATGTATTTAGATACTCCATTAGGTGCGTCACATTGGGCAGGTACTCTACCTGAAGACCACCCACGTCGTCCTGGAACAGCAGAGTTATGGATCCATAATCCGAATGTTCCCCACAACGGATCTGATTCGGCTTAACATCTTGGAAAAGAAAACGTAAGTGTAACTGAATGATCACATTCATTGTGTAATGTATCAAGCTTATTGACGAATGTTTGGCATTCGAATGAGCATTCGCACGCAACCGTTCAATTTTCGACGTATTCTCATTCGCATTCGAATGCGATCATCAAACATTCTAATTCGCATTCGAGTGCAAACCACGGGCATTCGCACTCGCATTCAAATGTCAAACATCTAACTTTTCATTTGTTTCATCTAGTTCACACCAAATAAAAGTTGACATGCTGCAAACATAATTACTTTTACCCGAACTGTCACGGCCTGGGCCAAGCTAACCCCCAGCCAACATTCCTATTCACGCATTGCAATACAAAAGTCCCCAATGGCGTCCCGTTCAACCACTGATGAAATGCTAAGCAACGTTTAACCAGCAGCTTTCATGTAATTAGGCAATCTTGAATGATTGTTGTCTTGCCAAAGGAGTTCAGTGGTCCTTTTGAAGCATTTCGCATTCAGCATTCCTGCCCACGCATCGCAACAAGACATGCATCACTGACGAAAGACAAAGGCCACTGACCAGTGGGCAAATGTCTGCCCAGTGTCCAGCATGCTAAGCAGATCATGAAATAAATTCCTGTAACCTGCAAATCCCCTCTAGTAGCCACTGTTAAGCAATGGCAAGATAGTCGAGATGGGGTTAGTTGGGCAACACAAGGGAGGGTTATCTGAGCTTATGTTAAATAATGAAGATGTTAAAAATACACACAACGGATGGTAAATAATGAAGATGTAAAAAATACACCATAGAACAGTTTCGTGAAAATTAGCACATGTGCCATCATACATGCACACTGTGGTTGCAGCGGGCCTTAAATATAACTTATTAAGTCTTTTGTCTTATTAATTATATATAATATTGCAAACAGGTTTTGAGAATAAATCTCGTATTTGTATGTTATTATTACAAATACCGACCATTATGTTTTTTCTTTCATGCTAAACATTTACATGGTTTTATTTGCTTAACAATACAAGTAACACACACATTCTCATTTCGATGCAAACATTCACATTCGGGTTGAAATGTGATTATAATAAGAAGCATCCGCATTCAAATAAATTACGCATACGCTTTTAAATGCTATGGTACGCAGCCAGTATGATACACATTAAGTTGCATGCATTTGTTCACGATTATATATATATATATATATTATATATTATCTATATATATATTCTGCCGCGTATATATATATATATATATATATATATATATATATATATATATATATGTATATATATATATATATATATATATATATTCTGCCGCGGATATATATTGTTGCTGGGATCTAATCTAATGTATGATAATATTATGATTAACAGTACAAACAGTTT
>OZ024861.1:31701876-31771876 GCA_964017155.1 Oasisia sp. SBJ-2009 | reverse complement strand
ATCGCATCGTATATTATATTATTGTTTTGTATTTTATTTTATTGTATTGTATTGTATTGTATTGTATTGTATTGTATTGTATTGTATTGTATTGTATTGTATTGTATTGTATTGTATTGTATTGTATTGTATTGTATTGTATTGTATTGTATTGTATTGTACCTGTTTACGGGTTGTGTTGAACACTTCCTTCAGGTCGCCGACTCGTCCTTCGAATCTGTTGACATAAAGATTACTTCCTATTGACACTCTGATGAATATTATGACAGTCCATGTCATTTGTAGGATGGCTAGCACGACATTAAAAACCTTAAAACGCATGACACGACGAATGTTTTCCAACCTATGAGTGAAAACATTACAATGCAGTAGTTTTATGTATATTAGTTCATTAGATATTGCTGCAATAGTGATTATATTTTTCTTTCTTTCTAATCTATGGCACAGTATCAACTTTCGCACCAGAGTAGGTTAGTTGACTCCGACATTCGCAAGAAAACTACTACTCTCTATTTCGAACTGATATATGTAAATCTGAGCCGTTAGAATAACACTTTCACCACGAATCCGTATTACCATTGCGGTTCTCAACCGCGAAGGTGTTAATCTAACGGCTCAATTTTGCATCTATGAGTTCGAAGTAGATAGTTGTCTAAATGTTACGTGTTTGTGTATTCATTACTGCTCTTGTTCGATGTGTTCCCATCCCCCGAGTTCGTCTAGGTACTGAGGTCGACAGGAATATTTCTGTTTAATATTTTCGGGCAAGTTGAAGAAGTTCCTGGCTTCTTTCATCAACATGTTCACCTAAAACACACGATCAGTAGTAAATAGGAGCTCCTGATGTCATCCTTCTCTTTATTTAAGTCGGTCATTGGGGTCAAACATTTGACCGAAAACAAAATTACCCCAAACATTTGAACATGCCCACACACACACGCACGCACGCACGCACGCACACACGCACACACGCACACACGCACACACACACACACATATATATATATATATACGTAGATATATAGATACATACATACACACATACATACATACATACATACATACATACATATATAATACATACGTACATACGTAAATACACACATACATATATAATACATACATAAGCATGCACATACAAATATAATACATACATTGGATTACATTCATACATATATACACGTAATTTATTTAATCAAATATGTTAAATGTTTAGTAGTTAAACAAAACAGTTGTGTTAATAATAGAACGTTGACTCGCATCTTCTGACAATTCCGAAAACATATGTCAGCAGATTGTGGTGTAATTTGTCATAACATTTATTGTGTATGTACATTAAGTACAGGTACATGGTGACACATTTTGTGATCAATCACCGTTGAGCCATAAACTGTGACGTCAGAACAGCCGATTCATTGATCCCAAAACTGATCGGTAGAACACCGCATATTTGTGTTTCTTCAATTGGACATACTGGCAGCGTGCACATATCTGTCTAGTGTGGTTCATTAAGGTTAGCACACCATCTATTAAACTGGGTCTTGTAAACTTTAAACGCTGCTACATAAATCGTAGATGGATTTGAAATATAATTGTATAGATGGTTGGTCAGTTGCTATTGAACATGCCACTTAGTTTTACGTAATCAGCATTAATTAAATCGTTCGTTGAGCAATATTATCCTGAATAAGACTAAAACAAAATTTAACACAAGTAACATTTGACAGTTATGCAAGTGTTCATTAAACAAACAATTGGGAAGAGTCAACATTGTGACATAGAAGCACAATTCGCTTGTATTCCCTTCAAATAGCAGCTACACTTGTTTTTACGATTACAGTATCACTAACTGCACAACGCTGACTTTATAATCGTACTTATGACTATTATTCTCACTTTGGCGACTGGCGTGTTTGGAAAAATGTGCTTGCTGATATAAGTTTCTCAATAAACGGCGATGCGTGTGAAAGAATTTTGTTTTCGGTCAAATGTTTGACCGAAAACAAAATTACCCCAAACATTTGAACATGCACACACACACACACACACACACACACACACACACACACACACACACACACACACACACACACACACACACACACACACATAGTCGTACTTATGACTATTATTCTCACTTTGGCGACTGGCGTGTTTGGAAAAATGTGCTTGCTGATATAAGTTTCTCAATAAACGGCGATGCGTGTGAAAGAAACTGCCGCTATAATAGTCTATAAAATAATTGTAACTGCCTGTGGTTCGGGTTTACGTCTTTCTGTGAGATGCCTTATGTTACAATTCAATTTGTGCCAAACAAATCGTAATTATATATGTATCAATTAAATGGCGTTTTCGACTTTTTGTTTCTAAAAGATCTATTTAACGTGAAACCTGGTTCACAACAATCCCTAGTAAAAAAACTGTGAATGAAAACTCTGAACCGTGGTCTACTTTACCTTGTCTTGAGGGATGCCGTAGTTTGTCAGCCCAACGAACCCAACAGTGCTGAAGGCGTCGATGATCTGCGCTGCCAACTGACGTTGGACGCCATCGCTGACGTCTTCTGGGGCCTTGGTCAAGTTGAATTCTTGCAGGTCGACAATGGGGATCGCACACGTCATCTTGTCAGGCAGTTAACTGTTGAATGCCCGCCTCTGACTTCTGTTTAATACTGACTCACATGCCACCTTGGATCTTGCGATAGTTATTTGCGGTTTTGTTTCAGTTTGAGCACACTTACCTCGATATGAGTTCATAAACAAACTCACATGTCTCGATATGAGTTCATAAACAAACTCACATGTCATCTAGTGCTTGACTGTTTGCCGACTAGGCCATAATTTGTCTCCAGGCCAACACTAGATCAGAGTTGCGATATCGGTTCGGTCGTGATGTTTCCGAAAGAATAGAACGCGTGTAGTGGGTGAGAGTAAGATGGGTCTTGTGTAAGGTCTGTGCTGTTAGTCACGTATAATTCATACAGTTTATCGACAGTGACACGCTGACTAGGCCAGCGCCAAAAAGAGACAGGCCTAGTTGTGTGCCAGTTGGACCTTGATCAAGCAGTCAACAACAGCAGTAACCTTCTCCATTCTCCAGTGAGTCGAAACATTGCAGTGGTGGTGCACTATGTATGATGTCTACTTGCATAATATATTTCACTACAAAAATTACGTATATATATAATATATATATATATGTATATATATATATATAATATATATATTGATGATCTATAATTATATAGTTCCGATAGATGGTAATTTGATATACTAATACAACTTGCGAGTTTAGCAACCAATATACTGCATAAATATATATGTATATATATATATATATATATATATATATATATATATATATATATATATATATATGCTATATATATCTGCTATATATATATATCTGCTATATATATATATATATCTGCTATATATCTTATATATATATATATATATATATATATATATATATATATATATAAAATCACCATCTGTCAAACCTACGCAGTTATAGGTCATCACTATGATCTTGTAAGCAAATACTCGTGCACTACGAGACAAACAACAGTCGCAAACAACTATATCAGTCCGTGCAGGGCTAGGCCCAAAAATTAGCTTTGGCAACCTGACTATATCGCGCACTCTGACTGCGTGTTTCTCAAACAGACGTTACCGGGCCAATGTTCAACAAAACAAATACCGGGGTACTCGACAAACTACGGCATCCCACAGCTCACAGTGAAGTAGATCATGGCTTGAGTCTTCAAACACCAGTTGTTATTAAGGGTTGTTGTGGAGCCGTTTTCACGTTAAATTAGTAATTTGGATAAGAAAGAACAAAACACCGATCATTGGAGACAAGAGCAGATCTGTCTCACGTGTAGGATGACATCACCATGCGTCGCCTGTATTGGTGAGGTTTACAGGAAATAAGTTTAATGATGGTAAGGCAGTTTTATGAATGATAATGCATAGCTACTGGAACACAATAAACGTGACAATTGAACGCATATAGGTCGCACAAATAAATTTGGGACCAAAGAACCGGCTCTACGATCTTCACAGTGTCTTAATTTGTTCGTAGGTGTCTCATCACAAAATACAGATCGAATGTTCTGGAAAATAGACTGGTACCTGCTATTCAGAATGTGTATCGCATAATGTCAATATGCAATTTTTAATATAACTACAATCGGTAGACCTATAATGGCTGCGTTATGAAAACAAAAAACACGCAAAACGTTTCCATATTGAACAGTTTATCGGTTAACACAAAACATATTAACGAAACAGGCGTCATTTTTGCCCGACGTTAGTCGTCCGTAATTATGAAAATGGAAAGAACGTGAAAGAAGAATGTCACGGTTGTAGAGAACTTGAACAATTACAGTTCCTATAAGTATTAATAAAGTGACGAGGGTAGCTCAAACCTTCGAGTTAGTATTAGATCCCAGATTTCCCTTACGGACACATGTTATGTGAATTGCAATACGGAAGTCGAGTGTCGAAAAGTCCAAGCTAACGTGATGTACTTTGTAGTCGACCCCTTATCTGTGCCGACAGATGCTCCTGCCACATGTCGCGACCGATCAAACGAAGTATTCCACTTGACTCGAAAACAAATTAACCTACTGGATACACAGAAGCTGTAGTTGGCGACCGTTCATTGACCCACTGACTACGTCTGCGTCACTGATGGAGACAGGCCTAGTTGTCTGCCAGCTGCATCTTGATTATGCAGTCGTCAACAGCGTTAACCTGCTTGTGTAAATGGGTGATATCCAGTGTGTCAACAAACAGGCCCTACCCCTCCATGGTGATGGTGTGGCGGTAGACAGGATGGTAACTGTGCCAGTCAATGAACGTTAATGTACTGTTAATTAACAATTCATGAAATAAATTATGTATACCTGATAAAAAGTATTCTCCTTTAATTTGATCTTTCAAATTCGGTCTGAGAGGCTAAAAAGTGCTGCCACCTCACGGCGTCTGGGTAATCGCACCGCGGTCGCCATTTTGTTGGTCTTTCCAGCGGCGCAAAACGATCTTTTACTTTCTGATCTAATAGTGAAAACGACCTCTTTCAGACGCGAAACTTCCCCTCTAATAACTCATATTACATATACACACGATAGGTCATAGCATAAAATCATTTAAATTCATGTGAAGAATAAAATTCACATATCAAAATCGTGCTAAACTAAAGTCGACATCGCCGGCGGCGTTTACGCGCAGGCCGTAGGCGTAGATTACCGTGGCGTAACGGCGAAATTTTATCGCGATGTGGCTGAATAAATGAGCTTCTGGATTCCGGTTTTATCCTAAACTAACCTACAATTTAGCCTAAGTTTCTAAACTTTAATCATATATGGATATATGGATATTACAGTAATCACAGAGCAACGCGTAGCCACCGACGATGTCGATGTCTAGCATGATGTCTTGCCGGCGAGTTCTTGCGCCAGTTTGTTTTGTGAATTTTATTTGTTTCAATAATGTAAGTGATTACATTTTTTAACATATAAAAGATATGTGTGGAAGGTCTAGCGTCTGTTAGTTGTCGTTTTCATATTTCGGTCAGAATGTAAAAGATCGCCACAAATAATGGTCGTCATCATGCGATTTGTTGTTTTTATGGCATTATGCGCGTCTGTGCCCCGTTAGTCATGCGTTTAATGAGAATTCGTTGCGACATTTAGGTTTAAGAAAATCTACCGGATGGTCGTTCGACAGGGGTAAAAGTCAAATTGCCATGGTCGCTGGTCGCGTTTGCCGGGTGGTCGTTGATGAGGGGTCGTGTATACAGCGAAGACAGTCCGTCAGAGAAAAATACGGTCGTAAAAAGCGGGTGGTCGTTAATCAGGGTGGTCATTCGAGAGGAGTTATACTGTACACAGCAAGCATGTCCGGCCGTGGCTGTGCTCTTTGAGATGAGGCAGAGAAACGGCTTGGGGCACTCCAGGTACACACAGTAGGTATAGTTGGCAGCATTTAGGACCATTTACACAACTTACACAATCCAATGTTAACTATGTTCCACGTGTATTTTATTGAAACATCAAAGTGTGCACTGTCAGCACTGATCCTTTAACGATTCACGCATTGTTTACCATAACGAGATTGTTTCATCTTTTAGATTATCACGACACTGAACTTGCTTTTCGAAGACATTGACGGATAAGGGCCTTTTATGCGTCTCTGGGCGGAAGTGTATTCCGGATATATGGCGCTTGACAACAATACTATTATTATTGTTTGTATTATTAGTATTATTAAGAACTTATTATTATTATTATTATGTCAAATAAAAAACACCATATCAATTTTTTTTCCTGCCGTTTTGGGTACACGCATCTATGTAGACCACATAAGTGGCATGACACGTGGTGGTATTATGCTTTATATTATATATTATTAAAAAATACGATGTAAAATATCATACCGCAAAACACTACACCGCTTACATTTTTAGAAAGAGCTACAACAGAAAACAAACAGGTTTATTTAGACAACATAATATCGAGTTTCACATCGGGAGACCAAAAACGGCGCTGAGCCTCAAGATAGCAGCGCACTGAATCCAAGATAACATATTTTTTGGTACAATTAACTATAATTAATTGTTTGTTAACTATCTTTGTGCACAATTACCATGCACAACCAATGCATTATACATATGTGAGTAAATGCGTTGAACCTCTCACTGATTGGAGTATCAGTTTAATAGTATGTTTTTATCCACCAGTTTTTTTTATCCATCAGTGATCAAATGACAGATAATCAAGAGGAAACATTCTGTCTGTTGGTTGCTTGATTATTACGTCACGTCGACACCGAGAATATCAGTTTTGCCGAAGGTTAGGTAAATGTGGGCGGAACTATAAACTCGTTATATTTGTTGTAAAAATATGTCTCTCGACGTTTGAGAGTATGCTTATTGTAAATGTATACATACATACATACATACATACATACATACATACATACATACGTGCATACGTGCATACGTGCATACGTGCATACGTGCATACGTGCATACGTGCATACGTGCACACGTGCACACGTGCACTCGTGCACGCGTGCATGCGTGCATGCGTGCATGCGTGCATGCGTGCATGCGTGCATTCGTACATACATACATACATGCATACATACATACATACATACAGACATACATACCAGACGCACGTACGTACATGAACATATGTACTTGTTTGTTACCTCCAATCAGCCCAAACTTGGGCTAACTCAGGAGTTGTTCTTTTCTAGAATTAGTGAGTGCACTACATATTTACCCCATGTGGGGGATCTTTTACTTCCCCTGACGTAGACACCAGACAGAAGAGACCACCGGCTTTTAGTGTCTCTTCCGAAAGACACATGTAACTGTGGGGTGAACGAAATTGCCTAAGTTTCGAAACGGCGGTAGGTGGGATTGAACCACCGTCCCCTCGATTGAGAGTCCGCGTGACCACCGCTCCCCACATCTAATTACAGAACATCTAATCATAGACCATCACCTAGATAGCAGACAGCGTGCGAGACGATTTGTTTGTTTTTCCCAAACATAAATTACAGGCCACAGTTCGACAAACACTTAGTCGCAAAATGTCTTTCGCGATCCCCATTGTCGATCTGCAAGAATTCAACTTGACCAAGGCCCCAGAAGACGTCAGCGATGGCGTCCAACGTCAGTTGGCAGCGCAGATCATCGACGCCTTCAGCACTGTTGGGTTCGTTGGGCTGACAAACTACGGCATCCCGCAAGACAAGGTAAAGTAGACAACGGTTCAGAGCCCCCAGACACCAATTGTTACTAAGGGATGTTGTGAACCAACTCTCAAATAAATTAACTATCTGGATAAGAGATGCCATAATACCAATCCATCGATACAAGGGTAACTCCGATTTGTCTTACGTGCATGATGACGTCGTTATAATTTTATGTCATACTTACTGAAGTTTACTTGAGAGGCAGAAGTCTTTGTAATGTAAATATCGTGGTTTAATCTCTAAGGAAATGTAATATTAATTGCCTGTGCAGCGAATGCAGCTCGTCACCAGTGTCCACTCTTCCAAATTGCAACAACTACTGTAATTACTTGTTTTGAAGCCATAATGAAAACAATCTGTAAGTGTTTTTGAAGGAAATGCAAGAAGTTAAACACTTATTATTTGCATTCCCTAATCAATTGTTAAACTTATTTCTTATAATTATTACATGAACACAATGTTGACTAGAATATTAACTTTATTATGTATTTTGAATACATATTGATATATTTTCCTATACTTTGTACATACGTAAGAAACTGCTCATTGTTTGTTACCAACGTTACTATAATCTTTCACATTTTTGTAGAAGAATTCTTTTTAAATGATTTTAAAACTAATAAATCGTACTGCATGTCTGCCAGGTGCGGCTGTAACTGATTCGCCAATTTAGGACCCTTAACACTAACAAACGCCGCTTATATGTGTCGTTATACCATATTTTATTTTGTTAACAGTGTTTCTATTGCGTGTATTATGATTGTGACTATCACCTATTATCTCAAGGTAACATAACATATAATCTAGAAGAAATGTGTTGTCAACCTTAACAACATCACAGTGTTGAAATCAATCATACCATTCACGCACAGAGTATTAAAATAACTAAAAATAGGTCTTGTTTGTGACACGTACCCTTCATATTCTTATTGTTTTTCTGTAATATATACAACGGTTGTATTTTGTTTTTATATGTATTTTCCCTCACTTCACAACAGTAATAAGGCATGACGAGAGTGCAGTACAGAGTATATTACGCATGACTATTTAACAGGTGCTTAAGTCTATTCATAATTCTTAGCTATGCTTGATTTTCTTAATACGGTCATTTCAATCTAATTGACAGTCTACGTAAACACCGCGAACTTTGGTAGTATAAACGCTTTCAATATTATTTCCATTGATGCCAATAGTGACATTTTTACGGTCTTTTGCTTTCTTATAATCAAACAAGTTTATTTTAGAAACATTTAAAGATAATTTATTTATAGTAAACCATTTAATCAACTAATCCAATTCTGAAAATACTATTTTGCATAGTTTTGATACATCATCACCTGTATACAAGAAGTTGGTGTCATCATCAAATATTTCACATTTCATAACAGTTGATACTTCACACATGTCATTAATAATAAAGGATAAATAAAATTGCTCCAAGCATGGAGCCCTGCGGTACATCGCGGTGTATTCCGGCAAGTTGAATTTGTGTCATTCATAGTTAGCTATGTAACCAATTAACCAATTAAATGCTACACCTCTAATGCCATAATGTTTTAGTTTCTGTAACAAAATGCTGTGCTCAACGGTGTAAAATGCCTTTTTAAATCTATAAAGAATTGCATTTGAAGAATGTGTTAATTCCTGTATCAATTCTAATATAGCCATTATAGTTGAGTGGTTTTGTTCTAAATCCATACTGCCCACTGTACAGTATGTTTTAATATTGAAGAAAGGCATTACTCTTATATGAAGTCTCCATTCTAGTATTTTAGTGAATCGAGGTAAACAGACACTGGCCTGTAATTAGAGAATTCTTGTGCATCACCATTGTTCATGTTATCCAGAAAATTACTTTTTCGAATTGTTGAATATATGTTTAAGAGGATTTAGAATCATCTTAATTAGGTACATATCAATATCATCACGAACGTTTGTCTTTCTACTTTTCGCATTATGTACTACAACCAATAAATTGTCATCAGTAACAGCTTTAAGGAGTAATTACCCTTCTCTCCTTTCATTCATGTAATGCTTAACATAAATGGCGCATTTAGGAATCTAATTAGGAATTTTAATATCATTAAATTAGTTTAAACTACGATAGCTGTATAACGAAAACAACATCACATAACTCGTTTCAAACCATAATAGTTGATCATTTAAGACAAGAAGTACACTTATATTAATGAAACAGGCGTCATTCTTACGTGACATTACTCGCCCGTAATTAGACAAATGGCAAGACGTTGATTGAAAGAAAAGAAAAAGCAAACCTTCCCTTACAGTCACTTGCTTTATGAATTGCAATGCGGGATGCGTGTTTCGAACCGTTCAAAATAACGTGCTTTCTGTCAACCAACTCCGTTCACAAAGCGTATCCCATGTGATTCGAAACACAAATACTGAATACATAACATCTGTAGTTGACGACCGTTCATTGACCTGTTGACTAGGGTTCATTGACCTGTTGACTAGGGTTCACTGACCTGTTGACTAGGCCAGCACCATAAACAGAGACAGACATGGTTTTCTGCCACATCGACCTTGACGGTACAGTCGTCAACAGTGTTGACCCTCTTATGTAAATGTGCTTCCAGTGTGCCAAAAACACTCAGTGACTGCAGTGGTGATATTACACGTAATATATTTAATGAAATAAATGACATAATATATATATATATATAAACATATATATGTATATAACTATATATATATATATATATATATATATATATATATATATATATATATATATATATATATATATATATATATACATATACATATACATATACATATACATATACATATACATATACATATACATATACATATATATATATATTCTCAGAAAAAACACGCTTGCAGGCACATTATGTATATAATTATATATATATATATATATATATATATATATATATATATATATATATATATATAATTATATACATAATGTGCCTGCAAGCGTGTTTTTTCTGAGAACGAATGCGTGTGTGCCCATGCGTGCCCGTGGGTGCCCGTATATGCACGTATATGATTGTGCATGGGTGTAGCTGTGTGTGTGTGTGTGTGTGTGTGTGTGTGTGTGTGTGTGTGCGCGCGCGCGCGCGCGTGTGTGTATGTATGTGTATGTGTGGTGTGGTGTGTGAGTGTGTATATGTATGTGTGTGTGGTGTGTGAGTGTGTGTGTGTGTGTGAGTGTGTGTGTGTGTGTGTGTGTGAGTGTGTGTGTGTGTGGGCGCGCGCGCGCGCCCGCGCGGCTGTGTGCATTGTTGTGTGAATGTGTGCAGTTGTGTGAAATATTCGTTTTGCAAATCAGCTTGTAATTGTGTATGTCAAACTTGAAGCTCACATTTACTACAGAACATGTGTTTTAGTTGACCGTGTTGATGAAAGAAGCAAGCATCTTCTTCAACTTGCCCGAAACTGTTAAACAAAAATATCTCATTCGACCTCTGTATGAAGACGAAAGAGGCGGATGGGTTCGACTCGAACAAATAAGGTACACATGTTTACAAAGGCACATAATCTTTAGACAAATGTCTATTTTGAAAAGGTACACTCAACTAAAACGTCGACGAAACTAGCACAACACCTTAGCATGGAAACGTTGATACCAGAGCGATCCTCAACTGTAAGGCAGTTAATAGAAGCAACCAATTTTCGTATAAATATGGAACTTATCAAACTACTCTGACACAAAAGTTTGTTCTATAAAAAACCCAGAAATGTCATCAGTAATCTTCTTTTTCTTCGTGTGTGTGTGTGTGTGTGTGTGTGTGTGTGTGTGTGTGTGTGTACATACATACATACATACATACATATAAGGATGTTTTAATAATTACGTTCATATTGCACAATATATCATGCTATCAGCCTAACATTATGTTCTTCAAAGTATCGATAGTAAAAGCCTACTTTATGGCCCCAGTGTCAACCCAGAGCGACCCGGCGACTTGAAGGAATCATTCAACTTCCTCAACGCTGGAAAGGTATGACTCGTGCCTTATGTAAATACTGTTATGCATCTATTCAAAGTGTATGACGGATTGTATAAGGGATGTTGCAGCGGCTTGTTTTTGGTGGCATTGTGCTTGTGCATTAACATTCTTATGACCCCGTTAGAACGTCATCAAAAATAACCAACAGCACGTCTTATTGCATTTCGCCATTCATGTCACTAAACACGGCACGCTTCCCATTTCATAGGTTCTGCACACATACAAATAGGGCTATTCTCACGCAGAACATGTTTAACCAAATGAAGCTTCGTTACTACCCCACTAGTTCTTGCCAGTCGAGGAAGTTCCCGGATTTCAACCAGCCGCCGGCGAGTTTTCCCGTCTCTGTTGGATTCTCTCTCACCGGATACTTCTGTTGGTCGGACTGGGCCTGGGATTCAAGGTATGTGACTGGGATAGATCTAGTGAACCTACGACTGCCACTTTGTGTGTTTGTGTGTTTGACAGGAGAATACGGGCATATACTCTGCTACTAACCTGTTCATTCTGCACAACTGTGTGTGTGTGTGTGTGTGTGTGTGTGTGTGCGTGCGTGCGTGCGTGCGCGCGCGCGCGCGTGCGTGCGTGCGTGTGTATGTGTGTGTGTGTGTGTGTGTGTGTGTGTGTGTGTGTGTGTGTGTGTGTGTGTGTGTGTGTGTTTCATTGCCTGTATGTCGATCGTTTTTATGTTATTAATATGTTAACTCCTCTAATTATTGTTGCATTAAACAACACCTTTATTCTGGTGAGATGTTTCATGTGCTACCTTTGTACGATATGAACTGATTAGAACCGTAACAAACACAACTACATGTACGCCTTTAGGTAGTCAAACTAACAGACGGATTCCTCCCACAGTTTGAGTAGAAACTACATACTTACAGCAAGGGAGGCTGCAATCAGTGTAATACGAAATTGTGTTGTTTGTCGTCACTCCAGGATCCAACATACTTGAAGAATCAACACACGAAGACAGGACTTTGCAACCTGCGCTGTCTCACATACCCGCCTATTACGAGACACACAGGTAACTATGAAACAACTCTAACTATTGGTGACATCGAAATGACGATTTTTGGTTGTACATGTATATAACATTAACAATAAGTTTATACTAGATTATAGATTGCACTGCAACAACAAGTCAAAAGCAGCCACTATCGCCGTGACGCAGCATTTTAATGTTGCAATCAATCCGACAGACCAGGTAATTATGTTCGTTATCATTTGCTGTAGCAGTAAACTAAACACCTTTTTTAACATAAGTACCAAAAAAATTGACATTTGTATGTGAGTGGTTAGCAGGTAGCCATTGCCATTGCCAGACACGAGCCTTAGATATAGTGACGCCATATGGAGTCTCTTTCGCAATTCTATGTTCGACGTTATCCTGAAAGATTGAGGACATTGATCAATAAACATATAGTGGGCTTACTTTTTAAGTTAGATTACTTGACACTAATACACAATTCCGTCATCAATTGGGCAACTTGCCTATCCACACTAGCTGCCTGTCATTTCAATCCATCTGTTGACAACTGGAATATATATTGACTGAGATTGATTAACCCTTTTGAATTAATGCTTCTCTGAGTTTGGTTTCCAAGTATATAGGTACAATATACATGTTTTGTCTTCGTTTATTTCTTCTTCTTCTATGGTGGAGAACACGGCCGCCATGTTGGAGAAGCATGGCCGCCATGTTGGAGAAGCATGGCCGCCATGGGAGAAAAGTATGGGCGCTGTGGGAGAGAACACACTTTAAACACGGAATGGAAACAAATGTTCTTGTGGACTCACTGAGCTGAGATGTCATTATCTCTCTTCCCTGCTTCTCAATTACAGAATAATTAATGCAATAATTCTGAGTATTTAATGGAAATCTAATTAAACCAAACAAAACAATTGCATCGCTACGTACTGGTGAACTATACATTGTGATCTGCAACATTTTAAACAAATACAAGGCAACATAATATACATAATAAATCATTTAATTACGCATCTCGTTTCTTTTCCAAGATGTTAAGCCGAATCAGATTCGTTGTGGGGAGCATTCGGATTACGGATCCATAACTCTGCTGTTCCAGAACGACGTGGGTGGTCTTCAGGTATAGAGCATTTGCTGATTGCGATACATCTAGCGGAGTTTTTGAACAAGTTAACTGCGTTTTTTTCTAGACTCGTTGAATGAATGTTGAAGCAATGTTTATAGATGCTGCTTCGAAACTGGAGTATTAACACATACAATAAATAGTGTGTGTGGTGTGTGTGGTGTGTGTGGTGTGTGTGGTGTGTGTGGTGTGTGTGGTGTGTGTGGTGTGTGTGTATGTGTGTGTGTGTGTGCGTGTGCGTGTGCGTGCGTGCGTCCGTGCGAGGGAGCGAGCGAGGTTGTATGCGAATGCGTGTGCCCTTGTGTGGGTACGAGTGCGTGCTTGCTTGAGTATGTCTGCGTGCTTTAACATCTGTATGGTGAATCCAGTTCCAGTAGATTACACACGCTATCGTTGTTATCATTATCAAAGCCCATACTTTTATTTTTATGTTATATTCGTTCTAGCTGCGCACTCGAGACGGAGAATTCGTCCCAGCTCCGCCGACGGCCGGAACAATGCTGGTTCTCATAGGCGACCTCTTGCAGCGCTGGACTGCCGATAAACTCGTCTCAACCGTAAGCGACGTTAATACGACGACGACACTAAACTATAATGTTGCGTTCCAATATACAAATGGCATGCACCATTTGTCAACTTGGAATGGGAAGTTCCCGAGCTCCTCCAGTTAGCACCTGGTAAATCAAAGCAACTGGGTCATGAAGGGGAGGCGAACTGAAATTCACGGTAAACACGAGGTGGTTGGAAAGTTGCACAACTTGCTCTTTCCCTGACGGATGTAGCGTGCGAGACTTCCGGTCTGAAAGTACGTGTGTGTATAAGTCAGACATACTTTTGAAACGCATCTTGTTTAAGGAGGTGTTAACCGTTGATATGCATATGTATGATGACGTGCATGTGCAGTAAGCAAACCTGAACCGGAGCATACTCTAAGACTGGAACTTACCTCTGGCATGCTACACCTGGAAGGACGTAGTGGTGCCATATGTCAGTAGTCAGTCCGCGCCTGTCTTGTCTGTGTTCTGTGGCGCCAATCATGGTTGGTAGACTAGGTACTTTCATCCACGCCGTGATGTTCACTGTCCAGTTGTTCAAGCGAAATAGTTTTATTTCATTTACCTACTACGGTGGTTTGTTTGATGTGGTGCTGTGACAATTGACGTGATCAAACCAAAGATAGCTTCTGCCATATCAAGTCTACTGGTGGTTACGGCGGATTTTGTTTTTAATACGCGCACAGCTTTCTTCTTGTCATTGTGAATTCGAACTCGAGTATGAGCCGTTGTTCGCAATATCTTGATGTGTGGGCACAGACAAAATGTGGCTATGACGCCTTAGAACGGTTTAACTAAGTGTTTTATTTTTACAGTTTTAAAGGATGTGCAACGTTCCGCAATTGGAAGACAGATGCTATTATTCACAAATATGTGTCTTATATTAAATTCAGAAAGATGCCATTTGTTCAGATTCGTTCCGTCTCTTCTGTGCAGGTGCATCGTGTCATCATCCCGGGAGCACCGTCCGAGCGCGAGAAAGTGCGCATGTCTGTCGCCTACTTCCTGTTACCTGATCGCGGCTGTTTGGTCCAGTGTTTCGACGGGTCCGACAAATACGAGCCGATCAAGTCAATCGACTTCCTCAACATGCGGCTGGCTGGGGAGCGAGACTGGGAGAAGAAGACGTCGACGACAGTGGATGTAGGGTCAAACAGATCGCAGGGAACAGAGGGGCAGAGGGTAATCAACCAAAATGATACAAAAAAACAGAAATATTAGTTATGAAAAGCGTCTAAAAGAATCTACACTAGAAACCAGAAGATTGAAAGGAGATCAGATTGTGGTGTTTAAAATATTGAATGGGTATGAAAATATTGACAGAAATATTTTTTTCACGGTCAAGGAAGAGAGAGGACATGGAGTTACATTAGCAAAGAAGCAGTGTAGACTAGATATTAGAACATTTTCACAAAGAACAGTAAATCAATGGATTATTATCAGCTGATTGTGTAGGTGAGAGTAGTGTTAATATATTTAAAAATAAAATCGACATATACCTAAGACTACACTTACATAGATAGGTTGGACTCTCGATAAGCCAAAGGGCTTCCTTGTCCACCTGCCACCTAGAGTTGAATCTCTAGGTGGCAATCTTGTTTAATCTTGTTAAAACACTGGCAGACGAGACTGACGGACAAAGACATATGGAGACATATGTGGACTTTGTTAGAGCGCAGTAGATCGTCGGACGTTCAATCGAGAACTCTGTGTCGTTGATGCAGATTCGCCGGGGCCGAGATGTACTGCCTACACTGGGCCCCCGACGAAAATTTTAAATAAATTTTAATTAGTATTAATTTAAGGATGTCATCTAATTTTAATAAATGAGAAGTGTAATTACTTAAAGTAATAATCTTACTCTCATTATTCTGTTTGATTCAAAGCCCCATGCCATGATGCAATCATCAATGTGTTATACAATATTTTAAAAATATCTAGAGGTAACATATGTTTCAATTTGCTTAACATTATATATATTTTTAGATATATGCATTTGAAATTTTTTCAATGTGTTTTATTCAGCTTAAATTTGTATCTATAATTAAATGCAAAAAATGTAATTGCTTGAATTGTTCAATGTTAACATTGTATATCTTTAGAATGAGTATCTGTATATTTGTCTTTGCCTTTTGAAATGTCAGGTATTTAGATTTTGCTACATTTAGTGACAATTTATTAATTTCGAGCCATTCATTTATCTTAAGAATTTCTTTGTTTATTAAAGATTCTAAATTTTGGTCATGTATGTTATCATTGAACATGTTTAGTGTACTTGATAGAGTTGTATCGTCGGCATAAATGAGAAAGCTAAATATTTTACTTGCTTATGCAAAATCATTGCTGTATATGATGAATAAAGTGGTCCTAAGATTGAACCTTCTGGTACATCTATTGTTACGTTACTGATAACATATTTGATTTGATTTGATAAATTTCTTTGTGTTGTTTACGATTTTCTAGGTACCTGCTGAATAAGTTGAGATTTGTTCCATGCACATCAAAATATTTCAATTTATCATTTAAAATGTTATGATCAATAGTATCAAAAGCCTTGGAAAGATCTTGATAAATATTAGTTGTTATTTCATTCTTATCCAGTTGGGTTATTATTCTGTCTATTCATTCTAGTGCCGCATATTATGTTGACTGTTTCGGTCGGAAACCATACTGATGATCAAACAAAACCAACTTAGAGTATTTTAAGTAAAATTATAAATGTTAAATAATTTTTTTATTACTTTTTAGTTCACATCCAATATTTAAAGAAATGTTGTGTAATATTTATTTTAATCTATAACAATTAATAGGTTTTTGCAAACGTTCTCTTTCTATCATGTGTGTATCAGTTTGTAACTATTTTGTTTAGAAAATATATTTATAGTTATTAAGGTTTCTTTTTATATAGTGCTGCATATGGATATAACAAGGTTGCATAATAATAACACTAACTTACATAGCACAGCACCTTCATAATTAAAGCATAATGAGACATGACAATAGGCGTTGGACATAATGTTGTAAATATCCGTCACTCACCGTGTACACGTGTATCTCATTGATTGCAATAGTCGTCTTGGTGTAAGACTAGTGTAACGTACGCTACTGTTGCTTGTCATTAATGAGTTCACTAACCCACACTGTGAGGCCTGACATCATATGTCGCGAAAATAATTGGGCACGGTTATATTAGCATGACGAGCTGTCAGTCCAGTAATACACACTCGTAATGTTATGGGTGGGCAATATTTGGTGATCCTTTGGCTAATTTGACTCTGATATATGTAGCCATATTACAGCAGTCTTTGTGAATAGAATGTATGAGTGTTAGACATTATGACTTCCGACACCATTCTCGATCCTATGACAGTCTCCGATAATTATGTACTTACGTATAAGAACACACTTTATCATGCCTGACTGGTAATGCCCGTTGGCCAAGCCGTCATACAAGAACACATATCGTAAACTCAAATATATCATTTTAAGTTTCGTTTATTTGGCAGACGACCTAGTGGCAGAAATAAAGGGACTTAGAGCGGAGATCACTCAATTGCGCAGCGTAGTTAACGAAAAAGACAGAGTGATTGCTGAACTGCACGATAGGGTCAGTGTGCTCGAGGCAAGTGTAGATGCTTCCGAGCAGTATGGTCGCCGTGCAAATTTGCGCATTCAGGGGATTGTTGAGTCGGGCGCGGGCGCGGGCGCGGGCGCGGGCGCGGGCGCGGGCGCGGGCGCGGGCGCGGGCGCGGGCGCGGGCGCGGGCGCGGGCGCGGGCGCGGGCGCGGGCGCGGGCGCGGGCGCGGGCGCCAAAGTGCTGGATGTCATCAACAGCACGATGTTACAGCGCCCACCGCTGACCGACGTAGACATCGAGCGCTGCCATCGACTGGGGCGCCAGACAGATCTGACACGTCCCAGGTCAATGATCGTGCGCTTCAGGTCGGAACAACTACGCGACACCGTATACAATGCTCGGGGGCAACTCAAGACCTCCAATAAATCGAAGGAGCCAGCACAACGCGTTTACATCAACGAAGACCTGACCAAGCGACGATCGTTGATGGCGTACGAGACCAGACAACTACGAGCTTCAAAGAAGATAGCGGACTGCTGGACATACAACGGCCACGTTGTCATTAAAGACAACAACAATTCAATTAAACGAATAAACTCACTCGAGGAACTGAAAATGTATTAGCTAGTTACACACTGAACATTATTATGTTACATCCCTGATGTCGAATATTATTTCACACCATTCCATTATATGTGTGCGTTTATATGTATGTGTGTATGTATGTATGTATGTATGTATGCATGCATGCATGTATGCATGCATGCATGTATGTATGTATGTATGTATGTATGTATGTATGTATGTATGTATGTATGTATGTATGTATGTATGTATGTATGTATGTATGTATGTATGTATGTATGTATGTATAAAGACTCGGTCCTTAGTGTTTTCTTGGATTTAAGTAAAGCATTCAATACAATTGATCACAAAATCCTATTACATAAACTTGAGTTTTATGGAATAAGGGGTACTCCTCTCAAATGGTTTAAAAGTTAGCTGTCCAATCGAAAACAATATGTTAAATATAATAATAGTGATTCGCTTCAACAGGACATCACATTCGGCGTCCCGCAGGGGTCTATACTTGGTCCGCTCCTGTTTATTATATACATAAATTATCTCCCGTTTTGTGTAAAGCATTGTAAAACTATACTATTTGCCGATGACACCACTATATACAAGACTGGAAAACAAGTTAATAATATATACGAAGATATGAACAATGATCTTCAAGTATTAGATGCCTGGTTTCGTGCAAATAAATTATCTCTAAATATTTCCAAAACGAAAACCATGTTATTCTGTAGATCCCCTCCTCCTGAGAATGAAGAACTTATTTTAACAATGTCTAATACAATTATCCAGCGTATGAAGTGTTTACAATTTCTAGGTCTCTATATTGATGAAAAACTTGATTGGCACGAACACATCAACAAATGTAAACATAAATTAACCAGTGCTTTATATGTAATCAATAAAGTTAACAGCTACCTTCCTGTGTCCGCACTTAAAACAATTGATTACACTTTAGTTTACCCTTACTTGACATATGGAATCATCTTGTGGGGGTCTACATATAAAACGTACTTGACAAAATTATTTATTATCCAAAAAAAATTAGTTCGATCCATACTCAAAAGAAATTATAGGGAACATTCTCACCCCCTCTTTACGTGTTTAAAATTAGTTAAATTGAATGATGTATACGAACTGGAAATTGGAAAATTTATGTATAATTATGTTCATGGGAGTCTCCCTCATTATTTATCCGATAAATTTACATTTACCCATGACATACACATTCACGAAACTAGACAATCCTCACACATACGACCTTTTACTTCTCTAACAGTAAAATTGTCTAACAGTTTTTTATGTAAAGGTCCATTGATATGGAACAGAATTCCGTTTACCATCCAACAACAAAAAAACATAAAAAGTTTTGCAGTATCACTAAAAGCAATTGTTGTAAAAGGGTATGAAGAGCTAGCTGAAGCCTATTAAATATAAAATATCTGCTCATATACGTTTGTAATTGTATCCTTGTCATTGTCGTTATTTGGTATTACTACACGTTTGCTATACATATTAATTAAACATTTATTATTGAATATTATTGTTACGTTTTACATACCTGGTCAATTATAAAAACTATAAGTATGTGCTACACGTGAAATTACTATTATAACATTATTGTTTTTACAGCTATGGTAGGGTTGGCAGCGACCAGTTTAATTTATAACAAATGGTTTCGTAATAATAATTATCTATACAAACTGGTAACAGCCTTAATTGGCTCCGCTGTCTGCCCGGAATCGTGCATTATATAATTGTCTGTTACATTTTTAGTTTATTACATATGTGCTTTGTACGTTTCCGAAAATAAAACATTCATTCATTCATTACATGTTGTTAACATGACAACAAGACCGTTGGCCAAACAGCTATTGGTCTATGTTTACATATATCCACGTATACAGCGACTTTTTCTTGAGATCGAGTAGTTTGTACTTGAGACTATTCAACCCGTCCGTCGAATGTCGTCCTTGAGAAGTACGCAGTAGGTAAGCTGTCCTATAAATAAAAAGTAGGTATACCCTCTGTATTGTCTTACGACAAAGCATAAACCATCATTTTGCTACAGCCTTTGTCTGATGGCCCAACATTTGTGGGTGTACAACAGTTTACGTCAGACTGTTCAAGTTCGAGATAGATTTACTAGTGTTTTGTTTAATACACAAAGTACATTAAACTAGTAATATCACTTTACAAAGTATGTAATATTGATGAAGAAAGCTTCACCTTGGCCTAGGATTTTTTTTTTTTTTTCATCATGACAATTTCGAGAGTAAATTATGATTTGACTAGTACGAACACATGTAATATTTAAAGTGTTTTTCCTCACAATGTATACTAAGAAACACATATAAATCAGGTTGATAAAATATCAAGCACTTAACGAAATTATCTTATACAAACGTTATGCTATAACGTACTTGATGTGTACGTATCATGATATATACCGTAACATTCTCCCAGGTACGGATTCTTACCTCGTTGAGTTTGGCCTGTTTAATATTTCACGACTATGCCTCATCATTTTGTACCGGGCTATATGAATGGGATACCTTTTTACTTGCAGCTTGTGCAATAAAACCCTGCAGCATAAAAACATAGCAATATTATTTAAATTATTAATGGGTAACACAACGTGACGTTTTGATGTAATGCACATAATAATTATAACAGAAATCATTTGCAATGAACACGGTTAGATTAGATGCAGTATATATATATATATATATATATATATATATATATATATATATATATATATATATATATATATATATATATAATATAATGTTTAATAAGCGGGAATAGTATTACTTTCAAATCGGCGACCAACTGATTGGAAGACTAAAAACTTGTAACGTCAGTCTTTCTATGGCGTTATTGTTTGTTTGGAACTGAATTATTGTACTTCAACAACGTTTTTCTAGTGAAGTAATAGATACAAATAATTGCCGTCTGGTTCACGTTCACATGTTCTACCAAGTTTGCAAATACATATTCACTAGAAAACAAATTACTACTTCAGCCAAATTCCCTCTTTGAACTTTGTCCTCTGTACACGGTGTATGACATTTCAATGATGGGCGTTTCTTCAAATAGTTTCTAAAGATTATGAATTATCAGAATAGCCAAGATACAAACACATATAATTACCAATTACCACACAAATGGAATGAAAGGCATATATGAAATAATTTGTAATAGTACAAATCATAGGTTTTTCATTTGAATTATATTTAAATCCAATCTTACCTCTTATAGAAATCATCGTCTTCGCCACCCCAACCGAAAAACTTGTTCGAGTAGCCATTGATCTCCTTGAAATGACCAGTTCTTAGGGCGCATACCCCACCAATCAATCCTCCGTACGGCAATCTGTAAGCATTACCCGACATAATATAACTTACCGAACATACTGAACAAAAGAAAGTTGAAATTTTCTTAAATATATAAAATATATGCAGATCATTTTGTTATAAAAAAGGAGACAAAGGCTAATTGTGGACTACACGAATGCAACAACGCAGCATTAACGTCATTATCTGCATGACCACAATGGGATATGTACTATGGTGATATGGTCCCCAAAGTGGCACTTTTGGTTTTTCTTTGAGCACCACAACGAAAGGCTGCTTTGGAACTGTGCACATTCTTGCAATACCTGCTCATTCCTAGTTGAAATTCTGGTTTCTCAACATTATGTTTATGACAAAAATCGAAGGGAAAGTTGCTAGAGCGGGAAATGCATGTAGTAATGTTTACTCTAGGCGATTTCACGTCGAATTAATAATATAATTCACATATTTAATCGTTATCAGCCATGTTGGCAAAGACAAAGCCTGGCGGAGGTCTCGCGCATAAGTTTGATTGTGACGTAAGCAAACCGCGACGTGCTGCATGGATACATCCCGGGTTTGCTTACGTCAAAATCACAAAAAAGCGCGTGAATTCCGCCAAGCTTTGACTTTGCCGACAATGTTGGTAACAGCAGTTATAATAAGTGAATTAAATTTAATTAATATTGCTGCATAACACTTCATCAATCAAAAAAAATCCTCTAACACAACTGCCACTTTAAAACCTTCGTTGTGTGTATTTGTCACAGATTTTGCTACTCAACCTGTCACGTGATTGCTAGATAAATGTTACGGGTGCGCGCAATAGGCGTGTCCATAATATACAATATAGAGCCTATGAGCGTTCAATACTTGCATGTATTTGAATTTGTCGACAGCGACAGACATGTGTCGCGGCTGGTCGGGGCAGCTGTAGAGATTGCGGTCGTCCTCGGGCAGAAGGTCGACGTCGTGGAAGATGTAGCACGAGTAGTTGGCCTGTTTACTCGCCTCCGCGTAGCCGATGTTCATCAGCATCGCTCGGTTGAACCGGGTCGGCAGAGCCTGAAGTACAGAACAACGTCAAACTGGGCCTCCATTGGCGTCTACAAGCGATGTTCAAACTAACCGAGATGTGTAGATAGTTATCTAGTGGACCATGTAGGGTTGGGCTCATGCAGACGTTTCGACTGGTCGTAGGTCGCTTCTGTGCAGACAATGCCGTGCATAACCCAACAACGACAACAGACATGGTACTAAACAACAAGGACACCGTCTCTATTTACAATGTCTACACTGAACACAGACACTTAAGATGGGGTTGTGTTTTCCCGTGGTCTTCCTGCTACCAACCGGAATGCTTTTATTGGCATTATCTTCTTGTTCTTCTTTGCCTTTTCCCACTAGGTGGGGTCAGCGGCCCGAATTCTTGATTTCTAGAATGTTCTGTCCTGGGCATCCTCCGGGGTGATCCGCAGTTCCTGCTTGTCCCTTCGGACGCAATTCCCTCTTGGTCTTTCTCCTGGCACCATCATATCAACAATTGCTCGCACTTTGTTGTTTTCTTCCATTCTCTGCATGTGTCCATACCAGCGTAGTCTCATTTCTCTGACTTTCTCTTTGATGCTACTCACTCCTAGCTTCTCTCTGATGTCCACACTAGACATTAGCCCTCCTGGTGGTGTGCATTCTATTCCGTCGGCAATCATCATCACTCACACATCAATGTTCCCTGTTCACCTCAAGGAACCAAACGTCCCTTCTCAAATCTTACATGTATTCATGATATGTCTGAATATAACAGCCAATGTTATGAGGCTTTATTGAAGGTTTAGTGCGTAGCAGCCGCGAACACATTTTGGGAAGTCGGATACACTATATTATACATACGTGTATACTTAAGTAGCATTATAAGCATAAACATTGATTATCATTGCAACTAGATGTGAACATTCGTTCAGTAAGTTAACGTTAATCCTTGCCTACCAGCAAGCCTCTACGTCACGACAGGACAAGAAAATACTCAATCGCCTCCGAGACTTTGCACCCAACATTGAAATGGCTACTGTAGAATAGGTAAACTTCGCTGAATTAATGGGGTTCCACAAATCCACGTTAGTCGCTAGAGGTGCTAATACGCAACTAGACCCTAGTTGCCTATCGACTAACGTGGATTTGTTTGCATGTTTGCTGAACGCTTGTTTAAAAATTAATCATCCCCAATTAGCTCTTGACCGTGCAGGCGCGTAGCCAGCGATAATTTGTATGTGGGCATGCCGTATGTGTGGTCAATAGACAGAACAGCCAAAACAACGCCATCTTGGCACTGAATTCAATCGAACGTCGCGCGACGTTTCATCGACTGTAAATGTACATTAATGTAGACCCTATGTTTTCATATTGACGGACATGTTATACGATATCAATATTTATATTTAACTATGTGTGAAGACGTAGGAGTCTCGTGTGATGCATATGGCGAGCTGTAGATAATTTTAAACATCATTTCCGGCATCGAGGCAGCACTCCTGTCGTCGGGCCACCAGTCGATGTTCCATCGGCTGTAAATGTACATTAATGTACATATTATGCCTTCACATTAACGAACATGTTAGAGTGTATCCATATTTAGCTATGTGTGAAGCTTCGGAGTTATGCGAGTTCAACAACTGATTGTAGGATGATTTAAACAAGCGTTCCGCAAAACGGTGCCGAATTTTACACACGTCAAGAATACGTAAAAGACGGCACAAAAACCCTAGTTGTGTCAGAGCGTCCTCTGTCGGATTAGTTATTGTGGTACCTCATTGATCAATTTAAGCGTAGTCTCGCAGACTTTGTTATACACCGTCTCACCTCCTCCACGATGTAGATGCCATAGTTCAGTTGTTGCTTCTGCAGGAACTTATGCATGTGTCCGATGAACACCTTCAGCTGCCAGGCTCGGTCTCGGTACGGTACGACTATGGCCACGTGATGTCTCGCGACACAGTCACGTGGTCGCCACAAACCTCCCGGCCCCACGTTGCTGTTTTCCCGAGTAATCTCTGTCCAGTTATGCTCGGCTGTGTTTACGGGAATGGGCCCAGCTGTCAGCAAAGCATGTTTCTAATATTATCATTATCATCATTATCATCATCATCATCATCATCATCATCATCATATACTGGTCTGACAGGCTACTGCCTGTTTTTTCCCGGACTATCAGTTAAGGGAACAAACATATCTTTGTTTCATTCCTTTCATTCGGTCAGTTATTCATTCTGTCATTCATTCGTTTATCGATTCATTTGTTCTTTCATACATTCGTTCGTTCGTTCGTTGGTTCGTTCGTTGGTTCGTTCGTTGGTTCGTTCGTGGGTTCGTTCGTTGGTTCGTTGGTTCGTTGGTTCGTTGGTTCGTTGGTTCGTTGGTTCGTTGGTTCGTTGGTTCGTTGGTTCGTTGGTTCGTTGGTTCGTTGGTTCGTTGGTTCGTTGGTTCGTTCGTTCGTTCGTTCATTCGTAGTCGGGGCGCACTGGTCCACATTTTGGAGGTAGTGGACACCTCGTGCTATTTTTGGTTGTCCTGCATTTTATTAAACTTCAAACCATTCCGAATAATATTCCAGAGGGCAACCCTCTCAAATCAGTGTACCTCACTTCGAAAATTGCGCTAATATCCAGGCTTATGTGGTCAGTAGTGGATTTCATTGTTTGTATCATTTTCGCGCATGTTAAGGTAATAAAATCATACACTATTAAAGACAGAGTACTGATCCATAACGTATTGCTGGTTATTAATGAGAAATTTATTAAGACAATATAAAATTATGATAACACGCATTATTCGAAAATAAAAACATATCAAGATGTTACTCAGTCACATTTTAAACATTGTTTTGAGTCATATGTGTCACTCTTGTCACAGTCATTGTTTTAAACAAGAGTCCGAACAGGTATTACTCGCCCACATTTGTATCGTTCCCTTTGCACTTGCAAGCAGCACAACGCGGCACTTGGAATTTAGCGTAAGATCGCATAATTACAAGGGCATTTCCTGGTATACCATTGTGTAAGTTTTGGTAATGGCGGCACTGTCAGTCAAATATACTGGTTCCAAATGTGGTGTGGAACCCATCTTCCAACCGATATCTTCTCAATCTTCGAGTGAGTCTATTTCAGAACACCTGTCTACCTGATTTACAGCCATGACACATCGATTGATTTGACTCAAGCAAAGCTTGCGGTACCTTAAAACATTCATATTCTCCGATGGTTTCCTTAAGATTGACATCTTTCCCAACAGCTTTCTGATGACGAAGGCGTATCTACATGACAACTTCATTGATCAGCTGCTACTTCTGCTTCTGCGGTGTAGTAAAATGTTATTGAGGATGCAGTTCTTCAAATATATTGTCACATACCTTTTGGACTTTGAGTTGTCATTCAAATATTTCCGGAGCTCAGTTTTGCAAATATTTTCCACAGTTTCCAGAGTTTTCATGATGGTTACAGTGGCTCCCTGTTTCGTGGCAATATTTAGCGTGTTGCTGGAATCTACCGTGACGGGATTGATCATGTGCTGTTTTAATGCATGCTTGATTGATCATTTCCTGGCTTCCATCTTCGTGGTATTGTTAGACACTCCCCGCCTGCGGATGGTACATCACTTCTTTGAAATGGAATGATACCTCAGATGACACCGGCTTTGGGTAAAGCTACTTGTTTCGTGCATTAGCTTCCATGGGTATTTATGTAAGCCCACTCGCACTTACCTTCGTGTTGTATGTCTGCCCCTGAGCCATATCAGAAGTGACACCTTTGAAAGACCCAGCTTTTTTCGCTCACCATATTGACATTTCGTGAAGTACTGATATACATATGGTACTAGGTTCTTCAGGTCGTTCATTTCCTTTAGGCACAATGGCAGCTAATAAATGTAGCTGTGGTAGCCAGTAGCAACAACAAATGGGAGCATGTGATTAGACTAAATAATTTTCTCACAAATGCCTTCAGAGTAAGATGTTATAAACCTGATAAGAATGTTAATCGTCTTTATGTAGGTTCTTCAAAAGACCTGTGTAGGTGACGTCTTGTTTTCTTCATCGTAGATGACCATCTGATCATGTAGTTTGAATAATGAGTAAAAAGGAAGCGAGTTTCGTTAGTGTTTGATCCGTCTTTTTTTGCAATATGCACAATATGTCGGAAATATTTTACAAGCCATCAGCCAGTACACTGAGTTGTGCATCATCATTTCTTTCCAGATGACATTGTTCAAATGCACCCGTGTGTAGATTTAGCCATTGCTTCCCGTAGTAATTTGTGTTCGCGCATACTTTGATAGTAATCCCCTGTTGAAACAAAACCTTTGTTAGCCGTTCTTTGCTTGCACAAACCAGATTATATAAAGATGTATTCAGCATCACTGTTCCACATATTTTTTACTAACTGCGCCCATAACGTTTCCAGCGAGATGAAACTACACACACACATGACAATAAGATTCCAATGTCATCATCAGGGGAAGCTTGCTCCGGTAGCCTATACGAATCCTGATCATCCATAACTACTGTGTGTTTCACCACAAACCTATTGGCTAGCTTTGCTGCATATTCTAAGCGGATCTATTTGACCAGAATGGATCAATCATTAGACCATATATAAAGCATGTGGCTGGCACTGTTGACGCCAGTGTTGTGAAGAATGCATTCCAACTTTGACAGTGGTTGCTTTCGAGCTCTACTTTCTTTATGGGTGACGAACGGCAAAATTGGCATGCCACAATCATCAACTGGAAGTATTGATCACACATAGGTTCCAAATCTACAGTCCTCGTCTTTTCAAGTGATCTGGCTTTACGCTTTTCGCACAAAGAAATATAGCGTGGTTCAATTGGAGAAGGTATGGCGCTCGACAAACAAATTTCAATACGTTATGACGATAACAGTGCGTACATCTTCGTCCTTGCCGTCACCAAATTGTTATCTTTAACAATCAAAATAGCTTATGCAGACTATGTATCAATATATCAATACGATATTGCCATAAATATTAGTTCTCGTCATTCCTGATTATTTTATACTTTATACTACATTAAGTTTGTTGTTATACATTTTACACACACACACGCACGCACGCACGCACGCACGCACGCACACACGCACACACACACTCACACCCACCCACCCACACACACACACACCCACACACACCCACAACACACACACACACAACACACACACACACACACACACACACACACACACACACACACACACACACACACACCACCCCACCTCAGCAAGCCCCTACGTCACGACAGGACAAGAAAATACTCAATCGCCTCCGAGACTTTGCACCCAACCTTTTAAATGTCTACTGTAGAAAAGGTAAATTTCGCTGAATTAATTGATCAGTTTGACCATGCTCAATACGGTGCTCAACGCGATTTGTTTTTGCATATGCCTTTATTGATTTATGTCTGTGATCTATATTTCCGTTAATTAGTTTGCTGCCAACAGTCCCCAATGATTTATATATGGATTTCGCGGTTTTTTCATTCATGAATATTTTATCCCAGCAATGGTCGTGATGTGATCCAGGTGAGTCGCGATATGATGCACGAGAGTCATGAATAAACTGTCTTTGTGAGTCGTGACTAGACTAGACCTTCTCATCAATATAAATCACATTATGCTAAACTCCATTACGTGGACTAAATTAGTACATACATACGCATACGCACGCACGCATGTGCGCGCACACACACACACAAACACACACACACATACAAACACACACGCACGCACGCACGCACGCACGCACGCACTCACTCACTCACTCACTCACGCACGCACGCACGCACACACACACACACACACACACACACACACACACACACACACACACATCATCCCAGTCTGTGAATGTGGCAGTCTGCCCTCTCAACCAATGAGTGCAGCAGCTGGAACTTACAGAGACTGGGCGGCACTGAGGGGCAGTTTTCGAGTCGCGCGTCTCCTCTCCTGCTGAAGCTGACGTTGAACACTCGCTCAACCATGACCACCGCGAATGGCCAGCGATGATGCAACGACAGACCGTAGACAAGCTGGACAACGACGAATACAACGACGACGATGACCATCCCACGTTTGATCAACCGACAGGTGTGACTCCGGACAGACGGGTCAGTTGCAGGCTGCTTGTCCATTATCGCTGGCCACGGTTCGAGGAGTCCGCTTCTAGACGGCCACACGCCTACTGTTCCCAAACCCGCCGCGTGGCGCCTCTCGTTTCTATGGCAGCACAGTCACGCGCAGCTCCCCTAGGAAAAAATGCGGCAGTGGATTATCAATACGAAGTAGTTGCGTAGCCGAGGATCGGAATCGTGCCCCGCTGTGTTATAGGCCGGGCACGCAACGCGCAAAACGTTACCTGTGCGCACTCGCGTCGTGCCTTTCCCCTCATAAATATAGCTACAGAGTGTGGTGTTGTTGTATTTGGCTTAACTAGGCATATATGCTATACGTTGAGAGAGAGGAGAGATAGAGATAGAGAGAGAGAAAGAGAGAAAGACAGAGAGAGGAGAGAGGAGAGAGGAGAGGGGAGTGGGGAGAGGGGAGTGGGGAGAGGGGAGAGGGGAGAGGGGTGAGGGGAGAGGGGAGAGGAGGGAGGGGGGAGGGGAGAGGGGAGAGGGGAGTGGGGAGTGGGGAGACGGGAGAGGGGAGAGGGGAGTGGGGAGAGGGGAGAGGGGAGAGGGGGGAGGGGGGAGGGGAGAGGGGAGAGGGGAGAGGGGAGAGGGGAGAGGGGAGAGGGGAGAGGGGAGAGGGGAGAGGGGAGAGGGGAGAGGGGAGAGGGGAGAGGGGAGAGGGGAGAGGGGAGAGGGGAGAGGGGAGAGGGGAGAGGGGAGAGGGGAGCGGGGAGAGGGGAGAGGGGAGAGGGGAGAGGGGAGAGGGGAGAGGGGAGAGGGGAGAGGAGAGAGGAGAGAGAGAGATGGAAAGAGAGAGATCATCCTCGTTGTGGGTTAGTATGAAAACAAATAACAAAACATGTGGTTACCATCAAGGATACAAGAGGGAATATAAAATAGCACTTTTGTTAGGAGGCCATAATGTACATATAATTTCACAAAAGTTGATGCTACATTATATATATATATATATATATATATATATATATATATATATATATATATATATATATATATATGTCAAGGATGGACGCGGAGCGCTGGATCATCGTTTCCCAATTCTTTATTTACACAAGACAAGACAAGACAAGACCCCATAGTCAGACGTCAGGACTATTCTCAGGCTTCTTGCTTCCAAAGCATTCGTTAGAGCAGCCCACGCAAATCTTTCAAGATAATTCGTCACATCTACCCGCAACTCGTAACGTACATGCGGTTGGTTACTCGACTTCGTTGTTTGCAAGTCTCGAGTCCCGGGCCTTCCTCCCGCGCGACTCCCAAATACCACCGAACCAACTGCAGTGCCACCAATTGTCACTGCTACTCACTAACCGTTAATCGCCAGGTGGCGTTAAGGAAATAATTAATCGTTATCATGGCCTGTCCATGACATCTGCCCCCGTTTTGTTTGTATCCGCCCACGGATTACACCACCACCAAACACTTGTGTACCAAAGGCCTCACAATAGACACAGTAAGAAAAAGACAGTAGTACACACGATTCCACTCCCTGGTTGGTGCGGGCAACCCCCGTCTCCACCTGGAGCAAACACCAATATACTTTCATAGCATAAATAATAATTTATCTAAAGTAAATAAGATCTAAACCACATTTAAGCATAGCAAAATTAAACACAGAAGATGATGCGGGCGACTCGGCCTTCTCTCCACATGGAGCAAACACCATTCACCATTTAGATGGCGAGATAGACAAAATTGAGCTAGTTGGGGAGTAGGCACGTCCAACCTTTAACACGAAGTCAGATAATGTAGTATGCTCTGCCTCACTCCAAACCCATACTTAGTTAACCCCTCCTCAGTGAGATGACACCCGACCCTACAGAGACGTTTTTGGTAATTAATTTTGGTTTGTGAGACTATACTGATGTGAGGATATTGGGTCAGGCATGTCGCTAGCCGAGCATTATAGGCTTTGACCGTATGATTGTAGGTCCTTAGAGCTACCCCGCCATGCATCCCCCCAGCAGTCCGCTGAATCACTGACATAAAGAGGATCCTCTGTGGGAAAACACCATGGGCATCTAACATCCCCAGGACCCTGAGGGCATTGTCCACGACCTCGGCAATAGATGTGTCCACTGCGCCAAGGTCGTTAGACCCCACATCCACAATTAGGAGGTCAGGCTGGCCACATACCAGTATACGTGGTGTATAGCGTCCAGGGTCCAAGAAGATCTTGTCAAAGGTCAAGCCACCCTGGCCAAAGCTGGACATGGCACAGCCGGCCTCCACCCCCAGGGTATGTGAGACAGACTCACCCATGCGCTCCGAGCGACACGACAGTCGCTTTACAAACGAATGCCCAAAAAGCATCACCTTTGGCTTGAGCTCAGCCATTACCTGGAACAAGTAAAACTAGTATGAGTGGAAAGTAGTGGGTCACCCCCGTCCCGCTCGTGCAGGCAAGCTACTCTCACTCAGTGGCTCCACCTACAATGAAAGAAATACAGACCTACCCCGAGATCGATGGTAGAAGGACCTACACTAGTATGAGTGGAAGGTAGTGGGTCACCCCCGTCCCGCTCGTGCAGGCAAGCTACCCCAAACAAATACTAGCATTAGTGGAAGGTAGTGGGTCACCCCCGTCCCGCTCGTGCAGGCAAGCTACCTTGGTTACTGTGCTCAGGATATATATATACAGATCCATGCAGCCAGCCAATTCCGATGTTTTCTGCTCACAGTCAACTCGCACCTCTCATATTCCAGCCTCTCCACCTGGCTTTGGAACAGCTCTGCATCCACCTGAGTGGTCTCACACAGACAAACTGTGGCATCTCTGTTGATGCAGATAGCGGACAGATGGCTCTTCAGCTCGGCCACCTGTTTGCAGAACTGGCTTTTCTGCTCACCAAGCTCCTCGTGCATTTGTCTGAGCTGCGCCACCAGGGCTCCATACGCAACCTGATTGCCTTTCAACTGGCTAAGCAGTTGAGAATTCTTACTGCTGACCACCATCGCATCAGCCCGGGCAGATTCCACATTACCTCTCAACGCCGATATTTCACCATTGGCTTTTTCCAGCCTCTCTGCAAAACCCCTTTTCTCCCTTACTACCCTGTGCAGTTCCTCCCCCTGCCTCCTCATCTGCTCCTGGCCAGCCTGTAGGGCGGAGCTGTACCTCCAAGGTATCTGCCTCCAACAACCTCCCTTCCAACTCTACAATCCTCCCTTCTGCTCTCTGTCACCCCCTTAGATAAAGCTCCATCTATCTGATCACTAGCCAGATGTGTCACTTGAGCACTGATCTGCTCAGGCCCTCTGCTCCTCACACTTACACACTTCTTCTGCGGGCAATCGCGGACAAAGTGGCCCTCCTGCTTACAACAGAAACAGGAGCTACCCCTGCGACTAAGTGGTGCGGATGGAGTCCTCTTGTTGGGACATTTTCTGACGAAATTACCATGTTCCCTACAATAGAAACATGAGCCGTCTCGGGGGATGGCCTGGTCGAGCCTGCGCTGCTAACTGATGTTGGCCAGCCAGACTGGGCAACTGCTCTATCACCACCTGTATTTGCCCAGCTGAGAGACAAATCTCCCCCTTGCAGGGCACCAGGGTGTTCTTCATTATCAAACAGATACAGGGCCTCATTCCGCGTGTGGTGAAAGGGCGAGCCTGCAGAATGAAAAGCAATCCGCCTCAGCTCTCGACGAACAGACTGCTCCTGAACGCCCTCAATAAACTGATACTTCAGAGCAGTGTCTCGCAGTAGGGCCAGTTCATGACCCTCTACACCAGTGGCCGCTGCCTTCTCCATTCGATTGCGCAATCCCATGAGCACTCTGCTGTATTCAGCCAGAGTCTCTCCAGGCAACTGCACCTGAGCACAGAACTCTGCACTCAATGAATGCACTGTTTCGTGTGGTGCGAAATGCAATTTCAGCAGTGCAACCAAAGCACCATAATCATTTCGCACCGCATCAGAGTGGCAAAACACTTCCTCCCGTGCGCACCCTCCTAGGTGGTCAAACATTACCACTGCCTTATCAACATCACTCACCTCTGCCTGACGTACCTACATATCAAACTGGTCCAACCACTCAACCAGAGTTGAATCACCAGCAGTCATAATATGGCCCATAAATTTGGCCAGCTTAATTGTTGGAGTAAGTGGGGCCCTGAACTGGTGAATGACACCAGCCAATGTTGCTGCTAAAGCTGCGTTTGACTGTGCAATTAAAGCGGCAATTTGTTCATCAGTCATGTTGATGGAAAGAAATGACAAGTTAATTAAAAGATCAACCAAATTTCAAAGATTGGTGTCAACTCACTGAGAGATGTGACTGGACAGACACAACAAACATCAGGATATCAAATCACGGACTAACATAACAACGTAAACCATTATAAAATAAACCCTCTAACCAAATGTGGTTACAATAACATTACTTAGATGACAGACATCTAACTCATAATCATTCACCAACTGACATACGCCCACTGTATACAGCTGCAACTTTGCTTAGTGCGGATGATAACACTATATAATATACAACCTGTATGTATCCACACTTCTGACACCAGTTGTCAAGGATGGACGCCGAGCGCTGGATCATCGTTTCCCAATTCTTTATTTACACAAGACAAGACAAGACAAGACAAGACAAGACAAGACAAGACAAGACAAGACAAGACAAGACAAGACAAGACAAGACAAGACAAGACAAGACAAGACAAGACAAGACAAGACAAGACAAGACAAGACAAGACAAGACAAGACAAGACAAGACAAGACAAGACAAGACAAGACAAGACAAGACAAGACAAGACAAGACAAGACCCCACAGTCAGACGTCAGGACTATTCTCAGGCTTCTTGCTTCCAAAGCATTCGTTAGAGCAGCCCACGCAAATCTTTCAAGATAATTCGTCACATCTACCCGCAACTCGTAACGTACATGCGGTTGGTTACTCGACTTCGTTGTTTGCAAGTTTCGAGCCCAGGGCCTTCCTCCCGCGCGACTCCCAAATACCACCGAACCAACTGCAGTGCCACCTATTGTCACTGCTACTCACTAACCGTTAATCGCCAGGTGGCTTTAAGGAAATAATTAATCGTTATCATGGCCTGTCCATGACATCTGCCCCCGTTTTGTTTGTATCCGCCCACGGATTACACCACCACCAAACACTTGTGTACCAAAGGCCTCACAATAGACACAGTAAGAAAAAGACAGTAGCACACACGATTCCACTCCCTGGTTGGTGCGGGCAACCCCCGTCTCCACCTGGAGCAAACACCAATATACTTTCATAGCATAAATAATAATTTATCTAAAGTAAATAAGATCTAAACCACATTTAAACATAGCAAAATTAAACACAGAAGATGATGCGGGCGACATATATATAAACACATATGTATATATATATATATATATATATATATATATATATATATATATATATATGTATATATATATATATATATATATATATATATATATATATATATATATGTATATATATATTTGTATATATATATATATATATATATATATATATATATATATATATATATATATATATATATATATATATATATATATACAAGCCGTAATAGGCGAATGCGTGGCGTGTTAGACACGTGGACCTATATTGCAGACACGCATGGTTAATAGATACATGACATGGTCACGCGTTTTTGTAAAGACATGAATGGGGCACGCAAGCGATTGTCCGTTTTGCAATAAGCAAACAATTTAAAATAGCAACTGACCTGCACAATAGTTCCCACCTACTAGATGAGGTTTTGTTGGGTGGAAACCTACACAACGTACAACGGAAGTTTCTGCCGTGGCAGTTACACCCGTACCCAGTTCGTTCAGGTCGTTGGGTACCGCATGCGATCGTGCACCGGATGATGAATGAAATGGCAAAATATCATAACACCAATATGGCGATAGAAATGACGTGTGTGCCGTATTTAGCCGATCACGTGTAATTTTCGTACTCATTAAATTGACACTAGGCCTATAGAAGTATCGTTATAAAACCTGTTGACATTACGACCGAATTACGTACAGTCGCATGTGCCGCAACAACAAACTGAAGCAGGCAATTTCAGAGGAATTGAAATGAACACTGACACTGCTCACAAATTAGGCAGTTCGAACCGTTCCTCACGACGCCATTGTATGTTATATGCCGTAGAACATAAATATAGCTCCTGTCAAGTACTGGCATGAACTGACGTGAGCAGTCATGCGTGAAATATACCTGCTGCGTGTCGATCTGTTTAACGCAAGCATATGACGATGCGTTTAATTTATTTATGTATAAAGATTAGAGTAAACGTGTGATACACACCACACAGATTAAATACAAAACGAACATTAGAAAATAAAGTATTTGCACAAACGCAGTCATTTCCGCCTTGTAACGTCAGTTGACGCTTGGTCGGTCATCGATTCAGTTGGCCTAGTTTATGAGGGGTAGCTGTCTCGCTTGGCTTGGTTCGGTTGATTTATTGCACTTGTCCTCGAGTCGTTATAATTATATTATTGATCATTGTACTTACTCACAAGTTCAATGTGTGTGACGTCACAGGACGAGGCTAACAGGACGAGGCCAACAGGCATATCTCCCCGACGACACCGGTCGCTTGAAGGCGGTGGACTTTCAACTGCTGGCTATATTGAATTACACGGGTAATTATTTTTGCCGGTGTCGTGATCTCAGATTCGACCGGGGTCGTATTCGGCACGAATCTGCTGCCACGATTCCCGGTTATTACTAAAATAGTTTCCGTCAAGTGTTCCAATACAATTGTTATTACGCAACTTTTAAATAACAAATGAACATACGTACGCTGTATGCGTTTTGTGGAAACTCAGCCCGAGCGTGACGTATGTATGAGGAGATAAAAGCGGGCACAACACGCATGCGAGGTATGCGTTTTGCCGAATCTGGTCCCACGTCACCGGAACGACGCACACCGCTTACGGCACACAATGCACAAGATCCGTATCGCGATACGTTGCGATGCGTGCTAGGCAAAACAATATTCACGCCATTTTTATGAAGCAATGGACATTTAGAAGACACCACAACGGCGGTCTGTCTATTACGTGTGCATTTAATATATGTAAAAACGTTACTATCCAGAGAAACCGAGACGGTGTTTTACTGAACAGGTCTGCCAGGGAAGTAAAGTGTAAAGCGCCTTGAGCAATTACGAGGACTGGATACTGCACTATTTAAACTTACAATTGCCCCTACTTAGACTGTTTTTTATGCGCGCGTGCAGTTTGGACCGCGTGGTTAATATATTTCGTTTCAATCGTTGACAATAAACAAACGACTGGCTTACTGATATCGGCATGGATGTTGCTACCGGATTCGGTTAAATTCATAACAGTAAATAAAATTCAAGACAACTTTCCGATCCACTTTGTCCTCCTATGGACCTTTCGGTGTCTTCTCGGCACTTTCGCCAGCATTGGATTGCTGGTTAGGGCTGACTTTTTTTTATTATTTCATAGTTGGCCTGAGAGCTACTTTATTCTGGGGGGTATCCACGCGGGTCGCAACATTTTGTGAGCATTAATATCTCAGGCGGATATTTACCTCACGGAGCTTGGGAAGTCGAGGCTAGGTTGTATCCGGAATCTCGATTGATCACTAGACAGCTCTTTCTAATTTTTCTTCGCCAGAAGTTGTTCTGTCTAGCGAACACTGTTGCTTCTATGGCCGTGATGTTGTGGCCTTCGTTCACTAATCAATGCACTCGGTTGTAAATGGTTCCCATCTGATTGCGGGTTCTTTGGGACGCGCTCCTAGGCTCTCTCTCTCTCTCTCTCTCTCTCTCTCTCTCTCTCTCTCTCTCTCTCTCTCTCTCTCATGGTTAGCTCATCACTCTATGTTAGCCACATATTTGTGACTAGAGTATTGTCGAGCTTGGTTTTTCAGAGTTGTCCTTCTCTAGAATTACTGAGTCCACTACAGGTTACACATTTACCCCCTGTGTGGGATCTTTTACTTCCCCTGGCATAGACACCAGATAGAAGGGACCACCGGCTTTTAGTGTCTCTTCCGAAAGACACAGGCAATGTGAGGTGAACGAAATTGCCTAAGTTTCGAAACGGCGGTAGGTGGGATTGAACCATCGTCCCCTCGATTGACAGTCCGGCGCTCTACCGCGCGACCACCACTCCTCACTCTGCTTATTTCAAACGTTTTCTGACAGCCCGGGCGTGTTCTTCTTAGGCACATGTTTTTTCTTACTGGTTATGTCTTTGCCTAACAACAATGGATCTGGTGGAACACAGAGTGAACGAAGGCCACAACATGACGACCAAAGAACCAACAGTGCTCGCCAGAGAGAACAATTTCTGGCAAAGAAACATCAGCGAAGCAATCGAAATCAGAAAAAGACCAATCAATCGAGTATATTCCGGATATACAACGTACTTGCTCAATTGCTGTCATGTGGTGATCAACAGCAGTCACATGACGATCGAGTAACCAGCAGGCCAACGCTGACGAAGGTATCGAGGCACAGAAAGTTCAATGGGAGAACGCAACTGATTTGGAAAGATATCTTGAACGTTATTTACATTTATGTTTTACTGTTGTTGGACCATGCCAATCGATGCAGTCTATACCGCTATGCTTACGTCCTGCGTCTGTATCGCGATGCATTACATCACCGTAGCGTTTCCCTTTTCCCGAACTTATAAACGTTCCGATTGACGTTTCTGCGCATGCGCGATAAATGTAAAATCATCAATGTGCAGCGAAAGAATAAAGCATTTATGGTTATAAATACTACGGGTTGTTCGTTTGGTTGTATATAACCTCTCAGCAAAGTTATTTGTCGCAAATTAACACGAGGCAAACAAGTTTTGAGGCATGTTATAAAACTAAAAACTGCTATAATTACGTTTAAGGCATATCGTTATAATTATTACCAATGAAAGTACAAATATTATTCAGAATACATGAATCACGATATTCATCCAGGCATAAATGTAAGTTCAAGCAAATCTATGTACGTACTAACTTTAAAAATATGTGTATTTCTGTTACTGGGGTTAAACTTTGGAACACCCTCGATAATTCACTGATTAGTTGTAAAAATGTTCATCATTTCAAACAGTGTTATATAGATAGACTGTTGAATAGTTATGTGTTAAGAGTCCTAGACTATTTTGCCAACATAAATTAGATAACTAAATTAAACATTCAGATTGTTTATTGTTATTAAGGTGTTGTCTTAAGTAACTGTCACAATGTCTTTTTTTCGATTAAATGTCGTATGGTTATACATGTAAATAGTGTTGTCGCACCTTCTAATGCACTGTTCAGATGCTCTATGTATGTAATTAAGCAATTATAAGGGCAAACATGATAAGTATTGTACTTCTTTTACCCTTTTCCCCCAACAATTTGTATTGTAATTAAAAAAAAATCAATGTTTTGATAGCAAGCGTAAATCACGTGAATATAGTGCGCCATAATCCGTGACAGTGATTTAAACAAACGTAATATTTTATTGTATTTAAGTAACTCTTCATAGTAATCATCACAGGAACAGCCCGCGGCATTTATACCAAAAATGCTTTGTCGGTTCGTTGCACATTGGTGATTTTACACTTATCGCGCATACGCAGAAACGTCAATCGGAATGTTTATAACGACCGGAGAAATGTAAGAGCGACATCGCAATACGATACACAGTAGCGTTAAACAAAATTCCGGGCGTTGTAACTTATCCGGTGGTCGTATAATATTATGCGCATTCGCGATAAACGTTAAATCATCAATGTGAAGCGAAACGCAAAGCATTTATGGTATAAATACCACGTGCTGTTCGTAAATTCTCCTATGGTGATTATTGTGAACAGTTTCTGATAATACATTAAATTGATTAATATATTACGTTTGTTTAAGTCACTGTCACGGATTATGGCGCATTAGTCACGTGATTTGTGCTTTCTATAAAAAACCTGCCTCAAAACCTGTTTGCTTTGTGTTAATTTGAGATAAATAACTTTACTGAAAGTTTATATACGTCCTAACCATAAATAGGCCCTACTTTGCGTGCGTTTCGTTGGACATTGACGATTTTACATTTATCGCGCATGCGCAGAAATGCCACCCGGATATAACGCCCAGAAAAATGTAAATGCTACAGCGTATCGTATTGCGATGTAGTGCATCATTCCGACCCTAGTGTTTAACTATTTATAGGGTAGGTGTATATACTATCTAGGATGTAACCTGACTGTTTGCGTAGCCGTAGGTCACCTGAACTGCATTCTCCCAATCATAAAAAGAATATGATACTTATTATAACTATATAAGGAATATATAGACGTCATGTTGAAAATAGTCATGTAAGCCGATGGCATATGCCCTTGCCACTGCACTGGCCCATGCCATGGCGATAATAATTACAATACTATATATTATAGTGTGTGCATGCACAGTGATTGCACACACATATGATATAATATGTATGTATGTATGTATGTATGTATGTATGTATGTATGTATGTATGTATGTATGTATGTATGTATGTATGTATATATATATATATTTCCCTGTCATTCACTGCGTATTACGTCGGCGCGAAAAGATATCCGCTAGATAACTCGATTCATTTATATAGCCATGGCATAGCCGCCATAGGCATAACCTAGGCATGGACCATGGTCATAGATGACGCGCCGTGCTCGCAGTGTAGCAAGACATAATACTCGTAGACGTAGTCGTAAGAGGTTTAATCTTTAGCTTTAATCAGGTGTATTGTTAGTAGTCATACACATGCGCGTTGGAACTGAGTAATTACATCTCATAGTCTACAGCGGAATTCACACCAACAATGTAAATACCAGTACACGTCATAAGAAACAAGCATGCACATATTGGGAGCGGGAATTTGGTGGAGGTTAGGGGAAGAAATTCATGTATTGGTCAGTGACAATGTCAATGAGTATAGCAGGGCCAGGGGTACACTCAACTGTCTCAAGTCAAGGGGCAATGCCAATGGGTATTTGCTACCCCGATGCATACATCTACACACTTGAAGTCAATCTTGTTAAAAATACCGTCGACATACCTCTAACGTACAACCTAACACCAACTCTTTTTCACGCCGGACAAACTATTATGTACGTGCATCAGCATCGTGAAGCTCCCTGCCATTAAGAGAACAAATTGTGGCGCCACCTGGCGAACAGTATACTTACTGTTCGCCAGTTAAGGTACTCGGTTCTCAGGATGCCATAAGGGAATCAAATTAGCTTACAAACGTTCTCTAAAAACACTTCTTTAATGGAATTGCAATTAGTTGAGGATTGATTTCTTCAATTGACTGACTGTATGTAAACATCATTTCAAAAATACAGCCATAGTTTTGCCACCATAGTAAGATACTGAAACAATTCAATCACCCATGTAATTAAGCTAATTAGCCTAAAAGTATTTGTTTCTGAAAGTGTGAATCACAAAGTTCTCACATGTTTAGAAGTGTCTAGTTAAACAAAAGATGATTATCCTGTTGGATATGAAAGCAAGCAGAAATGTAATAGGAAATAATTTCATCCCAGACCTAAAATGCATTCTATGACCACCCCTTGTGAAGAAAACAGAATTCGTTGACAAATTTGATAATAAAAAGGAACGAGAACATGTGATACAATTAGCCAAAAAAGATATTTCAAGGCTAGCATGTTAAATACTCAATAGTTTGCTGCAGGAAGGGAATAATTAGATTTAATAGTAAAAATTCAGCATCACAGCAAATTAATCATAGAATAATTATAAAATTATATTGGAATGATCATGCCTTTAAATCAGATGTCTGTTACACTAACTAAATCACCGGCTGATTAAGATGCTTAACTCTATAACAAGCAGTGCAGTTTGTTATATTAATAAAATACAAAAAGGCACATGCTCCAGTAATTATTGTACATTTCACATTATAAAATATAAACAAATCAAAACACTAATAAAAAACAACTGATTCTTAGTAGAGGTGTAACAAATTAGCTGCTAACGAAAATTTCAATATTTTTCCCAAATATTTTATGTGTATCTCTTAAATTAATAAACATGTCCGAGTAGGAGAAACTGCAGTGTCCTAAATACTGAAAACAATTGCACATAGTTTCCAGTACTTCTACACAGGTTGTGACAATATATGTATGTAAATGTCTTTGTTTGGTAAAACAACAGAGGAATGTATGCTGCTAGAGCATGTGCCCTTGTCTCTCCATCGGCCATATTCATTTGTAGGTTGTCATTCTGCCGTAGGTCAAATGTTCCTTGTCTCTGTTGGTGACTTAATCTTCTCACTCAACCTTTGCCCAAGTCTAAAACAAAATCATTGTAGACTCTAAATACTGCGCTTATCAAAAACATATAAATGTCTGGTAAAGTAACACTCTTGCATAAAGACAGACACATTGGGATTGCAGCAATGATATGAGTAATATTTCAAAAGTGTACTGTTCATGCATGCAGATTCTCATGATTTTGATAGGCACTAATAATTAATTATATACCACTATTAATATGTAACTTCCTCCCAGGTTATGAGGTCTGTTTGTCACTTGTGCATCTGATTCAGTGCACTATATACTTCTGCCAGTTGATAGTATATTTGAAGAAAAAACACAACAAATGTAGTTAATTAGAGTTAGTTACTTTATCAGTTGACAACTTATATGATGAATGGGTACGGCTTTGATATCACAATACTGTAATGACGATAATGACAGCCCTTGACAATTTGCTCCATGTGTAGGTAGGTGCAAGATTAATAATATGTGAAATAAACACAACAATTTTCATATTACACTTTACTTCTGAAAACAGAAACATTAATTAATATCAATACATGTACGTCAAATCATTCTTTTAGAATAGTAGCCAGATGGTTAAAATTAAAACATTTATACCTGATTATAACAAGAAAGCAAAAATACATTTTCATATTCACTATCAACAGCATACTATTTTATTAAAAGGACAAAAATTGGGGTGTCAAAATTTGTACTAACTGTTTTACAAAGTTACACAAAAAGTATCCCAAATGTGAAGTATTGAAGGCCAACCCACCCATTCATTGCGATTGCTGTCGTTATCGTAGGCGTGTGTGTGACGTTGGGACTGAGCAGGGACATTGCCGCTGACTTGATAGATGGCAGTAGCTGCAGCTGGTCTGTTGCCTCTGGTCCTGGAGAAGTCTCGAGCATCACCAGTCTCATTGACACTCTGCTGGGAGAAGCCACGCACGACCCTCCAGTCCTACAACGTAACAACAAGCACTGAGCATCCTAAACTACAGGAAGACCATAATAAATTCTACCCAAATTATCATCTTCGTTGATTAAAGGGATACTCCAGTCAATGAGAGGTTCACATATTAACTTACATATGTATACTATATTGGTTGTGCCTAGCAACTGTGTACAGAGGTCGTTAATAAACAATTAGTTGTAGTTTCATGATATCAACAAATCTTAGAGATTCATTTACGTCACTGGTGCATTTTTGAAAAAGGCAAGGATTGGCGGTATCTTCGCTAATAATTGTGATAGTGACGTAAGCAATCCGCGACGTACTGGAGACATCAAATACCATTGGACAGACATAGGATGTTCGAACATGCATGCGCCAGTGACGTAAGCAGTTTACGTCACTGGCACATAAGTCTCAAGATGGCAGTGCCCTGAATCCAACATGGAGTGTTTCTTGTACAACTATGCTATAATTAATTGTTTATTAACGATCTTTGTGCACAATTACTATGCACAACCAATATATTATACAGATGTAAGATCTCTCACTGACTGGAATATCCCTTTAAAGCGTTATTTCCAGATTCTGCTGGGTTTGTCTTTCTTCCAGTTGCCTTCTTCCATCTGACATGGGCCTATACATCCTGTGTTTAATCATGAGAAGTTGAATATGTTGAAAGATGTCTGTAGGTGTTAGCCGTTTATGAAGTACAGGGGTGTATATGGCATGATATGGGAGGTATTAATGTAACAATTAAATTAACAAGGGTCTGACCTATTGTTATTAACATAACATATTTATCATATATACATGCAACAAATATCAATGTCAGTGTAATTAGTATGTTCAGTTATACCAAAATTATTCAAACAAGTTGTTCCATTTAGACTTTTGTTACCATCAGTTTGTTAGTTATCTATATTCTTGTCATTGCCATAAATAAAAAAAATCTGACTATGTTTGTGTATGATGTAATAACATAACTGTCAACTATTTCATGAGAGCCAACAAAACTGTAACTTGGAAATCTGCTTTAGAAAATGATATACTTCTGAACAGATGCACTTCATTAAGAAAAATTCTATTGTAACTTCTCTAAAACACGCCACAGTTTTCCGATGTCACTGACTAAGAGAAGAAATCTACTTACAATATTCCTTGACCCAACCGAGGGGGCTGTCCTATCCATGCCAGGGGGTGGAACAAATCCCCCCCAGGCCATTCCTTGGTCCCCGTTTTCCTGCACAAGTCGCTGCCACACCCTGTCCTGTTTCCCCAGGGGCATGCCGTACTTCCACGACTGGTTCCCACCGGTATTGTCGCTGCTGTCGCTGAGCTCTGGCCTTGGACGCTTCTTGCAGAAGTAGCAGGCAACGATGACCATGCCAGCAGCAAGGGCAATGGCCCCCAGCACAGACGCAAACACTATGGCCACCAGTGGCAAGGACGCTGGAACAACCAACAGAGTTGATGTATCAGGGGATCATCCATTTTTAAAACTATTTTATTATTATTATTGTATATACATTTTTTACAAACTTTATTTTACACCATTTTTATTACTACTACAGCTATATACTGAACGGTAAGTATATTATTATTATTATTATTTTAATTATATTTTTTATGTCTAGAAATGTCGCTTTATTGGCATTAATAGTATTGTTTTAACATGATGTTTTATATGTAAAAGTGCCATGAGCGCCACCACGTGGTGGATACCGGCACTATGCAAATTGCCATTATTATTATTATGTGTAGTACATTAACCACTGCCAATAATGGTGAATTAAAGATGGAATATCTGACGGTTATTTAATATTAATAATATTAATGTCAGAAGGTTTACTAAACAATTTTTATTAATTATTAAACATATCAGACTTCTTACCATAAAAGCCAAATTGTAATCAATCAACTTGAGGGAAGATGCATAAAGAGTGAAAAAAGAGGGTTCACATAACAAATTATACAACTATCATTTTAAAGAGCAGTCTTGATTATCATTAGTGCTATAATAAATAATGTGGCTATACTAAATATTATTGGTGCCTACCTTTTTTCTTGTATGATGAATCTGCAAGAATGCAAACATAAAATGGTTAAGATGGTTACTCCTGCAGTGTGATGCTATATACATAATAAGAAATATATTTAATCATATTTTTTAATGTTTACAAAAGTGCTCTGTTGCTATATGCTATAGATATAGATAGCACACACACAATATACAAACACACATACACACGCACAATTTTATAAAGGTAAGTTCTTATATAGCGCAGTATCCAGTCCTTAGGACTGCTCAAAGCGCTTTACACTTTATTTCCCTGGCAGACCTGTTCAATCAAACACCGTCTCAACTTCTCTGGGAAACATCCAGCCATATGCTACAATTAATGTGCAGAGGCTGCTCATACACATATCCACTACTGTCTATAGCCAGGTACTCATTTATACAACTGAGTGAACTAGAGCAAAGTAGAGTTAAAAAAACTTCCCAAAGTTTTAACATCGCATCACAGGATTCGAACACAGGGTCTCTTAGTCGAGAGTCCGAAACTCTACCCCTGAGCCACTGCACTCTACATATTTTATTTTGTCACATGTAGACATTTCCACAAATGCTTGAATTCTGTTTCACTACGTACACTCTAACAATGAATAATAATATTTAAACAAGAATAGCAAGACAACTTATTTAAACAAGACAACTTTCGTTCTACGTCGCTGCTCCTCACTTATGAAACGATCTACCACGCAACATGCGAACATGTGATTCATTATACTAGTTCAAAAGACTCCATAAAACTTATTTATTCAAGAGAGGTTTTTACTCATGAACATTGATGGACTTTTAAATTTTTTAGGATTTATTTATTATTCTGAGCTGCTCTTAATACTTTTACATTCATAATATGTATTATTATAAGTATTTTTTTTTATTATTATCAGTATGTGTATTTTATGATAATTTATTTCGATATTTGATGTCATGTTTCTATGATTTTTAACTTTTAGTTTTTTCTATGATTTATTTAACAGTGCCTTCGAACAAGGTAACTTGGATTTATGGCGCTATATAAATGTTTATAAATATTTATTATTAAGTAATAACATAAATGACCAGCGAGTACTGACCAGAGAAGACGACACTGCTGACCGAGACAGTCCTGCTGCCAAGTTTGCCGCCATTGTTGAAGACGCTGTCCACTAGGATCTGTCGCAGTACGTCCAGCGAGAAGACAGCGTCCAGTTGTAGGACAAAGTCCACCACTACACTGCCCTTCCTGTCGGACATAGCATGTCACATCAGGGGTCTCATCCATAAAGATCAACATCACACTTTGGCGCTTACATTTTTCCGGTGTTATAAACTTTCTGACTGACGTTTCTGCGCATGCGCAATAAATGTAACAACATCAATGTGCAGCGAAAGGACAAAGCATTTGTGGCATACATACCACGGGTTGTTTGTTAGGATGTATATAACCTCTCAGCGAAGTTATTTGTCGCAAATTAACACGAGGCAAACCAGTTTTGAGGCATGTTTTGATAACAAGTGTAAATCATGTGACTAGTGCGCCATAGTCCGGGATAGTGATTTATAAAAAACGTAATATTTTATTGCATTGAACGACATTTTAAGAAACTCTTCACAGTAATCATTAGAGGAGAGTTAACAAACAGCCCATGGCACTTATACCGAAAATCCGATGTCGTTTCGCTGAACATTGATGATTTGACATTTATTGTGCAGAAACGTCAATTGGAACGTTTTTAACGACTGGGAAAATGTAAGCGCGACAGGGTGTCTACGGGTAAGTGTGAAGAAGAATTATATGGTGCAGGTCTTTTTGTATATATGTTTCTTGTGTTATGTAATGTTATAACATATTTTTGTTGGGCTGTCAATATACAGCGTAGGCGGAACCTATGCTATCTGTATCAGGACAAGAAACAAGATGGCTGATAAGAAACATTAAAATAATTTGTGTTGTGGCAGCATCAGAAACAACACCGATGTTGTTCATATTTCATCCGAATCACCAGACATATAACCAAACAATTGCAATGCTTGTTCTTAATCATCGATCCATTCCTGATATGGTTGCGCTAGAAAAAAAAAATTCTCGATCAGTATATGTAAACTTGATGTCAAATTCCCTGTCTACATCCAGGTATAATTTGGTGGACTTATCATAAAAAACTAGGGACATCTATCGTAATTAAAAGCAGATAGGATCCATTAGGTTAACATAATTAGTTTAAAATTGTGCACATTACAAAGAGTTTAACATGTTCAAAGAATCCCTTTGATGTAACTGTTATATATGTGGGCATTGGTAATATATCTCTATTGACTATATGTTTTGCCACTCACGTGAAGATGATATCGGTCACATCCATCACATTGCCGCCAACTGTTGACTTCAGGAACACAGTGAGTAACTGAAAACAATCACTTCAAAATAATATCAGCTGTAACATTTATTTTATATAAAGCTGACTAGCATTGCCCATGGTATCATAAAAGGAATAGTCCTTCCAGTTAATAATGTACATACATATATCAATATTGTCAGATGACAAGTAATTCTACACAGTTGTAATTTTTTAATAGCATTATTCATTGCAACGGAAGTAGACTTAAACGAATAGTTTCTCCTACAGGAGACACTGACTACCAAATCAAAATCAAGCAAGGAAGGCACATATACATACCTCTGCCTTGACATCGGCTGAAAGACTCCTGTATCTGGTGCTAGTGTCGTCAGCCAGGTCTGTATGATATGTCTCACTGGTGATACTCATGTGTCCATGGTAACTGTGAACCTCACGCTCTGTCAGTGGAACACACTCAGTGAGAACTACTTCAACAAGTACACACCTCATGCTCTGTCAGTGGAACACACTCAGTGAGAACTACTTCAACAAGTACACACCTCATGCTCTGTCAGTGGAACACACTCAGTGAGAACTACTTCAACAAGTACACACCTCACTCTCTGTCAGTGGAACACACTCAGTGAGAACTACTTCAACAAGTACATAGGAGGCACCTTTCACTAACAACATTGTCAAGCTTCAAACGTCTACTAAGACACATATTTTTCATATTGTACATTAGTGTAAATTGACATGAACATTATTTTTTTTTTACTAGATTATTTGGTAATATTATCAATATTGTTACCTAATTATTAGTTTTATCATTTTTAACATTTGTAACATATACTAAGCTATTTATTACTAATAATAATTATACATATATCGTCATTTGTCACTATCATTGCGATGTAGTTATACAGTAGACCGATTATTATGTATTTTTATGACTAATACGTAATTTATTTATTTATTTAAAAGTGCTATGTTATTTAATACCGTACTAATTTTATTTATTTATATACCTATACATGTATTTGTTTACATTTATTTTAAAACACTAGTATTTGTCTTATATATCTTTTCATGTCTTTTAAATTGTAATATGTTGTGAAGTGCCACGGACGATTATGGATGTGGCGCTATACCATAAATAAACATATTATTATTATTATTAATTTGATTTGCTTAAACTGTTGTTACATAATTACATATAATATGCACTAAATAACTGTAGCGATGCTATAATTGCTTAAGGGCATACACCACTAAAATTGTGTTATATTATTATGTATCCAATTTACACAAGTGACACTTGTGATGCCATTTCACTTTAATAAACTTAGCGTCTCTTTGAATTTATATGGCAATGTTTGTTTAATTTACAAAAAGCATAATCATTGATCTGAATGCAAAACAATTTTGTGTATTCCTCTAGTATTAATATATCAAATCAAATCAAATTTTATTTCGTAACAACAAGAATACATGTACATTAGCAATCAAAACAAAAAAGTATTGTTACGTGGTGGTCACATGGCACATAATGTGCCGTCTTCCTGTGACCCCCAAAACATAAACTTACAAAGTACAGATACATTTATACGTATACAATAAAAACATATTAAATCACTGTTCTCAGTATAATTAATTTGACAATATAATTTATTTGACAACGGACTTGACAACGGACTGGGGGAAGTTAAAAAAAGGATAATCTTTTGTAAATCCAAACAGTTTGTCTTTTTGAATAAACAATTTTAGTTACACTCTGTACTGTTCTTAAAATGAGTATAAATACACTGAATGTACAGTATATTGCCCACCAAGCTGCATTTACTAGGCACAGGCATTGTTTGCAGCCTCAATGTTTCACCTATGACATGCTTATGTTGTTTCAAGGTCATGTGATTCCAATGTGACATATTTACCTTCTCCACTGACTGATGTCACATCCACCTCGTAGTTGCCAAAGCTTCCGCTGTTTGCCTCAGTCTTGATGCTATCAACGATAGCGCCCAGTGTCTGAGTCGCTTGATTCTTTTCCACAACGACCTTGTAGTCCACCACCACACTGCCTTGTCTGAAGAAACAGTCTCAACATGACCTACTGGACACATGTGGCATGCGTTGTGAATATAGTACGTACACAGATAATATTTACTCATTGATAGACCTAACATTATTAGTAATAATAATAATAATATATTTTATTTAATATCGTGCCACATCCAATTTCAAATTGTTTGTGGCGCTTTACATACATAAAAATCCTAAAATACAAACACACATCAGAAGAAAAAACACGTAAATATACTAGTAACATATATAAACAATTAAAATGTATAATTATATATATATATATCAATATCAATATAATAACACAAATTAGTGAAGCTGAATAAATGTATTATGTATAATAAATATATAAATAGGTTAAATTAAATATCGATAAAAGTACACAAACATTAAACTAAACCGCGAGAACAGTCAGAAAGAAATATGTCTTTAGGCGTGCCTTGGAGGTGGCTAAACAGGCTGACGTCTTAATGTAGTAACACATTGTTATAGAACTGAAATTTTTCTATAAATATAGGCATGGTAGTTTGCCAGATTATTTATAAAATTGGAATGTTATCTCCAATTATAATATGCACGGTCATAATACTCGCCAAGCTACAAATATACACACATCTATGACAAGACACGAATTTGCGAAAAACTCTTTAAAAAATAAAATTTGCTCACATGGTTGCGGTCTTGCAAAATGAATACTATATCATGATTGGTCTTTTCACATATCTACCAGTGTTTGTACTACACAGATTCCAGTACAGTTATAAGTATATACGTTATTTAATAAACGGATGATGCTTACCTGAAGTCGACATCAACAATCTCAAAGTTGACTCCACCCATACGTTTCATCAGAGTTGTCATCAGCTGAACAGAAACACTCGCATTCTTAATGCAATGTACATGAAAACCTAATTTTGTTTTCTGTTTTCTACACTAGTTTTTATACATGCAAAATACAAATTCACTTAACATGTTACAACACATGAGAGAATTTCACAACACATACACAGCAAACACCCTTTTAAAATGATAACCTCTGTAAAATAATAATAATAATACAGTTTTTATATAGTGCTAATTCCCGCATGGCGGACAGAAATATAATAAATGTATATTAATAAATAGAAATGTAAATTATATAAATTAATATAAATCATATTAATTTTTGGTTTAAGATGTACCAGTAAAATAACCTTTGTATGTAAATCATCGAAATTAATTATAAATAAATTAAACACTGCTTTTAAGATGTATAGTATTAAAACTTGGTGTGTAAATTATATAAATTAACATAAAATGAAAACCTTTACTAAAACTGTGTACATAAATATATATAAATCTAAAAATTAATTTATAATATAGCATTTTTATAAAACACACAAGAAAAATGCTATTTAAAAATAATATTCTCCCTTGAGCGCATATCAAAATTTAAACAATAAAACCATTATGCTCTGTGGCGTATACATTTTTTTATTCCATAAATGTTATAAAGGACATACATAGGTGCGTGCCTCTTAGAGTATTTTAAGGCAATCTGAAATAACAGTTCAGTGACAGACTTCGAGTCAGTGGTGAGTGAAAGGATGAGTTACTCACCGCATCAACAACGTTTGTTTTGAGTTTCTTGTAGGCGGGAGTGGCCTTGTCCTGGAGTTCGGCCGTGAAAGTGACACTGGTCAGTCTCACACTGACCGTCACTCGGGTCTGGTCCTTCACTGGGATAGTCACAGTTGTAGGCACTGTTGTTGTCTGTGTTGTTGCTGCTGGTGTTGCTGTTGTTGCTGCTGGTGTTGTTGTTGGTGTTGTTGTTTTTTGCGGTGTTGTTGTTGTTGGTGTTGAAGTTGTGGTCATTGGTGTTGCAGTCGTTAGAGCTGAAAAAATGTGCACTGTATATTTTCTACAAGTTTTAAACAGATAGTTGTGAAATTAACGGGACATGACAGGAAATGTGTATACAAATTATTGATAATGTATTGTTAATATACACTGTATATACATATATATATATATATATGTACATATATATATATACATGTACGTACATATATATATATATATATATATATATAATATATATAATTTAAACACTCAAATTATATTAATTAATTAACAATTATATTAAATCTTTAAATGAACACATTAGTTCTTCCATATTTAGCCTTTTATATCGTCTTCATCAGTCTGAAAACCTTCTTTTTGTTAATTTCTTCCATACAGATATACATTTTAGAAGTTCTGTGTACACATACTGGAAATCCCAACTGTACACATGATATTTGAATTTTATTTTACCCTACTTTTAATCATTATTTTAATCACTTATTCAATTTCTTTCATGACCTATTTATTTATATGTAAATCCATGTGTTACTAGCAGCATATTGTAATGTTCAACATATTTTTCCTGAAAATCAATCCTTGTGAACTGTAAAGTAAACATCATCTGTTTATCACATTGGCTCACATTGCAAGTAAACCAGATCAAACCAATGAAAATAGTATGTGTTATCAATTTGATTTGGGCATAGTGCTTCATGAATAAAAGTGATAAAACACAAAAAGTATACCTAGCATTTGGAAATGTATCTTTATTGTCAAAATGCTTGAAACATGTCATTATCAGATATAATCAGTTTTTTTTCAGCGACATGATTCAGAAGGGTTTTCAAAAATATGACTACGTCCAAATTTTGTTGCTGTTACCGGGATATAGGGAGGATTTAAAGCATTCAACTACACATGACTGTCATTAGACCAGTACTTCTGTATGGAGCAGAATGTTGGACAGTTAGAAAGAAGGAGGAACAGATTCTCAAGAAAACAGAGATGAGGATGTTGAGAAGAATTAAAGAAGTAACATTGAGAGACAAAGTAAAGAGTGTGGACATCAGAAAGGAGCTAGGAGTGAGTAGAATAAAAGAGAAAGTCAGAGAAATGAGACTACGCTGGTATGCAGAGAATGGAAGAAATCGAAGTGAGAGCAGTTGGTGACATGAGAGTGCCAGGAAAAAGGCCAAGGGGGAGACCAAGAGGGAGATGGATAGATTGCGTCCGAAGGGACATGCTGGAACTGCGGATCACCCCGGAGGATGCCCAGGACAGAATAGTCTGGAAATCAAGAATTCAGGCCGCTGACCCCACCTAGAGGGAACATTAAGGTGAAGAAGAAGAAGAAAGAACTACACAAATATGACATATATGATGCAGGACTTGTGTTAATTGGTCTTACCGTTCTCACACATTGGTCCTGTGTAGCCAGTCGTACAGCTGCAGGTGAAGACACCACCACTGTGGAGACAAGTTCCGTCATGACGACAGGGGTTGCTGCTGCACACGTCTACCTCTGTCAACACACCACAATGTCACTGACACACTGATGACACATTCTGACTTATTGATGACACAATAGCAATGATCTACTGATGACTTCATTGGCTTACAGAGTCCCTAACTGTCAGGGTGACATCACCTGTGAATGGGCTTATACAAGAGTCCCTAACTGTCAGGGTGACATCACCTGTGAATGGGCTTATACAAGAGTCCCTAACTGTCAGGGTGACATCACCTGTGAATGGGCTTATACAAGAGTCCCTAACTGTCAGGGTGACATCACACATGGATGGGCTTACAAGAGTCCCTAACTGTCAGGGTGACATCACCCATGGATGGGCTTATACAAGAGTCCCTAACTGTCAGGGTGACATCACCCATCTATGGGCTTATAACTTTATAAGAGTCCCTAACTGTCATGGTCACACCATCCATGGATGACCTTACAAGAGTCCCTAACTGTCAGAATGACATTATCCTTGGCTCACATAACTAAATCGCGCAACAGTGAAATCATAAAATAAATTCTTCAACATAAACATATTTCTTACAAGGTAAATAATATATCATAAAGATTGTTTATATTTATCATCACCATAACATGAAATAACACAATTCATTACTACACCATCCTGTGAATTCATAATTACATTGCTGGCAACTTTGAATATAAATATCACAGATGCAACTATGCATCATTTGACTTTATAATTGAAACACCCCAGGAGAGCGTGTTTCTTACTGCAAACAACAAGTAATGTAAGAGAGTTTGCCCTCACCCATCTGGCAGTTGCCGCCTGAGTAGCCTTTAGGACAGTTGCAACGGTACTTGTTCACTCGGTCCACACACAAACCTCCGTTGACACACGGCGAGCTCGCACACTCATCAATGTCTGTCACAGAGAGTGAATGACAAATTTATTCTAACTTATTTCATTAGTATCGTGACTGAAACATCTTTGGTAAAATGTCATCCTTGCCCAAACTCCACGAGGTTGTGACCACTTCTTGTCACTACAGTATTCCGAACACCAATCTGGGTTATCAATGTCATATTGAAGGCTCCAACGTTTGTATACAATAAATATTCCCAGGCTAATTCTTCAATACATAAACAGGTTATATTAACAATTCCATCAAATCGTTGTATCCATAGTAATTATATACTTTTCTTGATACACTACAATGTTGGTAACATAATTACGTATGCTGCAATCTGTCATAAATGCAAATCAAAATGTAAGGTAGTAGATTGGATGCCTACATATATTCATATAATAGTGGTACAGGTTCCAAAAAGGGATATGTTGACCAGTTGTTAGATCCTATTTATTGTGGAGGGTGACTCCAACTTCCGACTGGTGAACGAATCACCCCACCCACCAAATACTGTTTACTGCAGCCTTCCTGGTAAGGAAGCAAAGCAACAGTATAGGGAGTGTTGCGGTAATATGGAGAATGAGGGAATAGCGAGTCATATATAGCCAGTCATCCATTGGACCAGACTTTAACAGCCGGCCTGCGACTGAGCCACGCAATAGACAACGGGCACCAACAGCGCCTGGTCACTGTCGGTCAACTGGTCTCAGTATTGAGAAGTGTACAGCTTGTATAGGGGAGAGCCACTAGGAAGGACTCAGACCTCATATAAATGATGTGAGAGTCACTAAGTCTCCAAAGCAGTGTTTGGGTTTTTATTTTTCATTCTACCTGAATGAAACCAAACATAAGACCACAAATAAAGAACCGAGAAATTATTGGAGCCGATTTGTTATTTGTACAATTTCGGACCATCACAAAAATGTATGCAATATAACAGTAGATTAGAGCCATGAGGACCTGAGGGGAGTGTACCCACCTGTCTGACAGTTGCGTCCAGTGTAGCCAGGAGCACAGGTACACGTGTAGTTCTGGAACTTGTCCTCACAGGTGCCACCATTGTGACACGGGCTACTGTCACACTCGTTCATCTCTGTCAAACAGTCACATCAAAGTGTTGTAGTCTCATTGAGTGGTTCAACAGACATAGAAGAATACGCTAAACATTTATAATCACGTGACAAGCAAAGAACTTCATGCAATTTTAATGTAAATATTAATGTGAACATTTGTTCACAATATTCACTAGTTTTTCAGTTGTAATTGCTCATATTAAAATGCATAAAAACCATGACAATACTTTGCACAAAGATATGACATATTGCTGTATTTCACAGCAGGTGAAGCATCTGGCTAAGTGATTTAATTTAACAACAAAGTCATGTAAATTTTCCAAATGCACACTGAAATGATGATATGCACGGAGAGGTCTACATACCAACACATGTAGTGGGGTTTTCCTGGACGTAGCCGGCATGACAGTCACAACGGAAGGTACCAACTGTGTTCGTGCAGTTGGCATTGGTACCACATGGGTTGTCGTCACATTCGTTTTTGTCTTCATAGCAGTCGCCTCCCGTGAAGCCTGGTGGACACTTAGCGCAGCCTTTGGCGGAGTCACAGGTGGTTGTGGGGCTCTCACAGTTGCACAGACGAGAACACTGCGGGCCCCACTTGCCCTTGGCACAGGCTGAAGAGAACAGTACAACATAACTACACAGTTGCACAGAAGAGAACACTGCGGGCCCCACTTGCCCTTGGCACAGGCTGAAGAGAACAGTACAACATAACTACACAGTTGCACAGAAGAGAACACTGTGGGCCCCACTTGCCCTTGGCACAGGCTGAAGAGAACAGTACAACATAACTACACAGTTGCACAGAAGAGAACACTGTGGGCCCCACTTGCCCTTGGCACAGGCTGAAGAGAACAGTACAACATAACTACACAGTTGCACAGAAGAGAACACTGCGGGCCCCACTTGCCCTTGGCACAGGCTGAAGAGAACAGTACAACATAACTACACAGTTGCACAGAAGAGAACACTGTGGGCCCCACTTGCCCTTGGCACAGGCTGAAGAGAACAGTACAACATAACTACACAGTTGCACAGAAGAGAACACTGCGGGCCCCACTTGCCCTTGGCACAGGCTGAAGAGAACAGTACAACATAACTACACAGTTGCACAGAAGAGAACACTGTGGGCCCCACTTGCCCTTGGCACAGGCTGAAGAGAACAGTACAACATAACTACACAGTTGCACAGAAGAGAACACTGCGGGCCCCACTTGCCCTTGGCACAGGCTGAAGAGAACAGTACAACATAACTACACAGTTGCACAGAAGAGAACACTGCGGGCCCCACTTGCCCTTGGCACAGGCTGAAGAGAACAGTACAACATAACTACACATCAAACAAAGAAACTTGCTTTTAATATATTTCACATGCTAATAGTTTTAATACAATTTATTCATAATAAAACATTGAGAAGAGGTTCGATTGTTCCTAATGATAGCATAAATTTTAATTACTGCAAATTCAGTTTTGAAGCATTCACGTTTCCGTATGGACTTTTTTTCTAGATTGATGGCGCTTTATAAATGTTCTTCTTCTTCTTATTATTAAATGCATGTATTTGAAAAATGTTGAACTAATTTGTCATAGGCTTTTCTGTGATCTTCTGGATATATGATTAATTCACAATATTTTGTGTTAATAACAACTTTTTATTTTGACTTAATTGCACTGTTTTACATAAAAATATATAGCATACATAGACCATCAGATACATGGAACAGCTTGACAAGGACCAGTATTATTACACTACTAACAGACTATTACACTGACAAAAACTGTTACAAGTCAAAGTAATTCACCAAATATGTACTTATTTACAATTGGATATCAAAATAAATTACTTAAGTAATGTAACAAAGTAAATGTACTTCGTTATATCCCACTACTACCGGTACTGCATTATACCATCTTAATTTTTAATGAAATTGTTAATGGTTTAATTTCACATTGGGCAATCATAGAGATTGAAATGTGTTCATAAAACATGCAAACTATATTTGTTAAAAATATATTGAAATAATATACAATTTAAGACATTAGCATAAATTATGATGTAGAGAATATAAAATATGTATCAATAAAACTAATTAAAATAATTTAAGACATTAAAACATATTTTCTGTGATTATTTGGCTAAACTTATTAAAAAATTATAAATAGTTTAAAACATACAATACAGGAGGAATGTGTGAGTCTTTGACAATTTTGCTCGACGTGTGCAAGTGTGCCTTCAACACCGAGGACATTTTGAAAAGACCATAAAAACTATGCAAACTGACTCAGGTGACTAAAACTTTGTGGACAGTTCATACATAGACTGAAGTTAGAATCGACCAAATTTGAAGAAATTTGATGGACCTATGTAGGATTAATGAAAATTTTTATGGGTTCTGTTTTTTGGGTCACCCTGTAAATAGATCTAAAAATAAATTAAGGCTTCACAATATTTTACACATATCCATATCAGCATGCACGAACATTTGTTATACAAGTGTATATACCATCGTACCTGTACATGTCCTGCCGTCCTGTTGGAGGATGAAGCCATCCGGACAACTACAGTTGTAGCCACCCTTGAGGTTGTGACAGTTGTGAGAACACTCGTGTGTGTCAGTCTCACATTCATTCTCATCTGTACAACACCACAGTCACATCAACAGTCTGCATACAAACACTTTAAAGGGATACTCCAGTCAGTGAGAGATTCACAGCATTTACATCTGTATAACATATTGGTTGTGCATTGTAATTGTGCACAAAGACCGTTAATAAACAATTAATTATAGTATAGTTGTACCAGAAATGCTCCATGTTGAATTCAGGGGGCTGCCATCTTGAGACTTATGCGCCAGTGATGTAAATTGCTTACGTCACTGGCGCATGCACGTTCGAATATCTTATGTATGTCCAATTGTATTTGATGTATCAAGTACGTCGCGGATTGCTTATGTCATTATAACAATTATTAGTGAAGATTCTGCCAATCTTTACCTTTTTCTACAATGCGCCAGTGACGCAAACGATTTGGCTTACGTCACTGGCACATAAGTCTCAAGATGGCAGCGCCCTGAATCTTAGACAGCTTGTTTTTGATACCATTAAACTATAGCTAATTGCATATTAATGATATTTGTGCACAATTACTAGGCACAACCAATATATTATACATATGTAAGTTAATACTGTGAACCTCTCTCTGATTGGAGTATCCGTTTAAAATGTCCCCAGTATTCACCTAAGTCTGTCTGAACTATTGCTGCAAGATCCCTAATCTATCAACAGACAGTGTCAGACTGACATAATGTCTATTCTTCTCCACAGGATGTGTTAGACGTCTACAGAACAGTTACATAAGTGACCCAGTCTATTTGATCTGTTACGAACTTACCATACTTCAAGAGCATTATACTTATTGGATATTTTTCTTCTCTAAAGTTACTCAGTCATGTTGTATGCAATTTAGACAATGACAACTACATTTATAATCTAATGCTGCATGTTTAGATTTGTATCACAAATTATGTTTGTTGTCCTATGAATACATACCCTCACAGTCAACGTTGTTAGCGGCAAGCACCAGTCCAATGGGACAGAAGCACCCGACAGTTCCACTTGTGTCGTTCTGGCAGCCGTAGGAACAGTTGAGAGCCGCCCTCTCACACAGGTTCAGAGCTGAAAACACATCCAAGTCAATTTATAAACATTTTACTTATGATATGCCAGATATAATAGTGCAACACTGAACATTTCTACATTCCTAAGAATCATGCAAACTGGCTTATTCAGTGTTTTATTTAATTGTAGTTTGTAATATTCACTAGGTGGAAAATGGAGGGAGTGTTGATATTTGGTTATAAAGAAATCACCAACTTGTATATGTGTGCAACATATTCACACACATGCATGTATGTGTGTGTACACATACATATGTGCATGTGAATATGTTGCTGAGGATATTGTGTTTGATGAATGATAAACCTATTTAGTAAATATTAAGCAAGAAAATAATGGCAGACTGGGTTTTCCTCTGTGTGTGTGTGTGTGTTGTGTGTGTGTCTGTGTGCGTGCGTGCGTGCGTGCGTGCATGCGTGCGTGCGTGCTTTCACTTTGGCTAAAACCTTTTGTTAAATATTAAGAAAACATATACAATGACATTTAGCAATATTCCTAGTGTAAGAAACAGAATCAACAACATATTGCATATGTGTGCTAGTGTGCATGCATGCATGTGTTCATTGCATGTGTGTGCTAGTATATGCATGCAGGCCATGCATGCATATGCACGCTCCGGTCATTCTAGAAGCCACGGTCTTCTACAACACTATTACAACTGTCGGAGGTAGCTGAGTGTGACTCACTGTCTGTGCAGGTCTTGTTGTCAGCGTTCAACTCGTAGCCAGCCATACAGGAGCACACGTAGCTGCCAGGGACATTGGTACAGCTCTGTTGGCAGTTGGCAGACCTCTCCAGGCACTCATCCACATCTGTCAACAAAGGTTCAAGTATTCTCACATAGGTTGAACAGACATCGCGATCTATCCCAAACTGGGGACAAGAACTGCCAGATGAATCAATCTGTCACTGTACCAAGGAAGCTGTAACATGTCACATGTATGGTAGGGCTGCCACCATGTTGAGAGGATGCCCACCAGAGGGCGTGGCAGGGCTCTCCAAGTTGAGGGGATGCCCACGAGAGGGCGTAGCTGATCACATGACAGAAGGTTTCCCGCCATTGGGGAAAAGTATAAATACCAGGGGAGGGAAAGACACGAGGAGATTGGAGAGACTGAGATTGGGAGAGTGAACACGTTGGCTTAGAGAAACAGTTTGTGCGTAGCCACGTGGCGCATGATTTGTACTTTGATTTAAATTATACTTTACCTTCAGTTTATTACATTTGTTATTTCAATTATAAAAAAAGATTGCTCCTGGTGAGTTTGATATAAGGTGTTTGTTCACAGTTCTATTACACCAGTACAGCGTACGTTATCCACCAAGTTGATCCCCTTTATTTACTCTGCTGTTCCCTAATTATAATTAGTCTGGGCAGTGGTACGATACATACATTTAACAAGATTTAACAAGATTGCCACCTAGAGAATCAACTCAAGATGGCAGGTGGACAAGGAAGCCCTTTGGCTTATCGAGAGTCCAACCTATCTATCTAAATGTACCCCGCCCTTCTTAGGTACATGTCAATTTTATTTTTGAACATATTAACACTACTAGCACTTACACAATCAGCCGATAATCTGTTCCATTCATTTACTGTTCTTTGTGAAAATGAAAATTTTCTAATATCTAATCTACATTGCTTCTTTGCTAATGTAACTCCATGTCCTCTAGTCCTTCTCTCTTCCTTGACTGAGAAAAAAATATTTCTGTCAATATTTTCATACCCATTCAATATTTTAAAAACTTCTATCTGATCTCCTCGCAGTCTCCTGGTTTCTAGTGTTGTTAATCCACATTCTTTTAGACGCATTTCATAACTAATATTCCTGAGTTTTTGTATCATTTTGGTTGCTCTTCTTTGTACTCTTTCTAGTATATCAATATCCTTCTTGCGATATGGCCTCCATGCCTGTATGCAATATTCTAAATGAGGCCTAACTATTGTTTTGTACAGTGGTATTATTAGTTCTTTTTCCTTGTACACTATATTTCGCCTAATTAATCCAAGAATTTGGTTTCCCTTCGCTGCTGCAATTGCACACTGTTCCGATACCTTCATATCAGCACTAATAGTTAACCCTAAGTCCTTTTCCTTTACGGTAGTATTTAGTACAGTATCACCCATTGTATATTGTGCATCTTCATTCCCATGTCCTGTGTGGAGGCACTTACACTTCCCATAATTAAACAGCATTTGCCACTTCTCAGACCATTCGGTCAACTTATTTAGATCATCTTGTAATTGCTGTCTATCTGTATCACTTTTAATTTTTCTGAACACTTTTGTATCATCCGCAAACTTCAACACCTTTGCAGATGTTCTCCTCAGGGTTTTCTGTTGTCAGGGCTGATGCTGATGGATGTTAATTTAACTAAAACTTGGCTTGGAGAAGACAAACCAGTTGTTACCTGTGCAGTTCTTGCCGTCTTCTGCGAGCCTGTAGCCTGGCTCACAGTCACACACGTAGCCCGGCTGGACATTCACAAACCCTGGCTCCTTGTTGATGCAACGCTGGGCACAGTCATGTTGTGGGTGGGTCTTGTCACACTCATTCACATCTAGACAACAACAAAGTCGTGTAGAGGGTTAGTCATGTTATTATATTCATTCACATCTGCACAACAATAAAGTCATCCCAGGCATATTTTACTGAGCAAGGGACATGAACATTATTTCTAAATATAATATTTTTTACATGTAGCCTGGCATTGAAACAAGCCATGCAGTAGTTAGAAAATATATTTGATCAACCCCTCTGCCAGGACACCCAGTGAGGGGAGACCTGCCAGTCTTTACCGGTGCCAACAGAAGGTATGAGACGTACCGACACAAATGCCGTCGTTGTCCTTGTAGCCGAGGGGACACTGACTGCAGGTGAAGGCCACACCTTGAGTGTCTTCTTGTGCAGGAGACAGGTCAGTGCAGTTGGTGCCCGCCGTACAGGGACTGTCCTCACACCCGTCAAAGTCCTCGTCACACGCCTCACCTACACACAAACAACAGACAGTGAAGATATGGGGCCTACAAAGGTTTACTTTTATTATTCATATCTAGCAATACATTGTGTAATTGTAATGTGATTTTGTTTTAACAAAATAAGCAAGTGTCTCAGAATGAAGGGTTAGATAATATATATATATATATATATATATATATACACATATAAATACTATTACACTCTCAAAAGGCCAAAGGAATCCTTGTCCATTTCCCATCTTTAGTTATTCTCACATTGACAATCTTGTTAAATCTGGTTACTTGGTTTTGTTGTTATTTCATAGATTTCTGCAGATATTATGTGTAAGATATTCTACAAAGAATGAGTAGACATCACATAAGAGCAACTACAAACCCTGCTGTTGCAACTGTGATTTATTTTCTCTGTGATCTGTTGTTATCTTGAATACATTAATACAGAAACATTACAACACCTTTAATTATGCATCCTAGCAACAACAGCTTTGTTTACTTTCATCTAATCTGTGCAGTGAAACAGTTCGACTGAACTTTAACCAATGGCTCCAAGAGATACCAACAAAACAAGAGTACATGAGTGACTGATGTCGCGGTGATGGACACACTGACTTAACCCATTAGCACGCAGCCGATTTTAACGTGAAGCCTGTGCCTCCTCAAATATTTGACCTAGTTGTTTAAAATATTGCTTGTGCCGTTGTCATTGCTCTAGCGTCTTTATTATTCAATTCTTGCAATTGCATGTTGTATGTATGTTGTAGATAATGAAAGTACCTTCACAGGGGTGTCAAAACTGTTGTTGTAACTTTAAAATACGTTGACCATTTCTCGACTGACACAATTACATTTTGAAACTGTTTATAAAAACAATACTTTGTTGCGGTGTAACTTTTTTATGCTTGGATTTTTACTGCTACAAGTTGGTTTATTTAAAAGAACAATAAATTATCTACACACTGGTATATAACTTGTTATAATATTTTACATATTTTAGCTGTGTCAACTTCCTGGCTGGAGAACATTTTTAAATGTTCAGAAACAAAAACATTTGCTCTTAAATTTCGAAAACTCCAGATAGGTGTCGCATTTATTGCATACAACACTAGATGCAACCACGTAACCCGAACTCAAACGCTGTGCTGTATTCGCTGGCCGACCTGAGGAGATTCGAGGTGATCGTCAATGCCCAACTTGAGTGCTAATCGGTTAAAATGATAAGCACTGAATGTCAAACGATGACAGTTCTCACCTGTCCAACCTGTCGAGCAGTTGCAGGCGACAAGTCTAAACATGGCAGATGTTTTCTCCGCCTCTCTCAGCTCACTGAAGACACACTCGCCATGCCCAGAGCAGTCGCACAAGTTGATGACGATGTTGGCCGATGATGCCACGCCACCCTTGGCATCAGTCGCAGCAAACCTGTACAACACAGAATGAGGACGGTGTCTCTGGGGTACCTGTTGCCTGTGTTGGGAGGCGCATACGGTGCAAATACAATTGTGTCGTTGTTATCATATACACTATATTTGAACTGTAGTACGTTTAATTATTTATACTTTATATTTAATTTTAATAGAGTACCCCGGTACGAAACAATGTCACACAGAATATTGTAAACAAATGAAATGGTAGATTCTTTCAATTAATGTTTACTTTTATTTATTTATTATTATTTTTTTTTAATTAGTTAAATAATGCCATCGATCTATTTTATATAAACGTTTTTTATTATTATTATAATCAATACATTTTCTTTTAAATAATGTTAAATGATTTATTAATGTAATTTTTTATAATTATTCTAATATTTTATATTTAATAATATTTTAATAATATGTATTTGTTTATAATTACAGTTTATTTATTTTTATTTATTTATTGCTACTGCGGTTATGTTTATATTGTTGTGAACTATATATTTTATCTAAAGCCTTATTGTATGTATGTATATGATGTATGTATGCATGTAAGATGATGGCCCATTAAAAATCACGATATACCATGTGACATGGTTACCATCAAGAAATAAAGCCTTTACTTACTTACTTACACAATGACGCTACGTATAAATAAGTTCTCTGAGGCTGAATAAATGACTACTTATTGTCTGTACAAAGGGTGAAACAATCAGTAACTTCCATTAATCATAATTCAGTTATAAAGTTACAAGTCATATTCATTGATGTTGATAACTGCAATGTGTTAATAGTTTCAGTTATGTGCACAGTTGGTTAATAAGACCCTGTTTTGTTAAAATAAACAATAAGATTTAATTAGATATTAAAATTAGTAATCTGCAGAAATGTCCACAACCTTGTTTAATAGCATGTACAGTTATATAAAATGTTTTCTAAGTCTGTCCAGTAGAAAATTATTTAGAATGTTGTTGAACAATTTCATCAAAAAACTAAATAAGATTTACACAAATGCACTTGAACGTCAAAATAGACACTGCATGTGTTGGAACTGGTAGACTTTACAGAAAATTATTATAAAATGAGATGAGCAAAACCATTTCTTGTTAAGAAAATGTATATCCATAATACACTGTCTTCAAATCTTATTTAAAAAACATTGAAGTTATATTTAGATAACATTAATTATAATAATAATAATGAGTTCTTTTGCACCAATATCCTCAAAGATCAAGCTCAGTGGCGCGACAAAACTGAGGGATTAAGCAAACTCATAATCGAAAACAATGCGTGAGTCGTCAATGGATGGATGAAGAAGCTAGGAGGCTAAGGAGGATAGGCAGCATTAAAGAGATCGGTTTTTAGGTGTCGGCGGAATGAAACTATATTACCTTCTGATTTAACACTGGCAGGAAGCGAACTCCATACAGTTAGTGCGGCAACCGAGAAAGCTCAGGTCCCAGCTTTCGTTTTCACCCGAGGGATGTAAAGAGGGTTACTACTGGTTGAGCGTAACTGTCTGGAATTTCTTGCTGGAGTTAGCATTGAATTTAGATATGCTGGTTGTGTAGATGAGACTGCTTGATAGACTATTGTACACATTTTGAAAATGATGCGTTAGTGCACAGGTAGCCAATGCAATGATTTTTAAAAACGGCACTGAGTGAGAAAAACAAAGAGAACACATGGCTACCTTTGCTAAGCAATTTTGGACCACTGAAGTGTTGCTATATCCTTGTTTGTGTTATTGTAAAGGAGGGAATTGCAGTAGTCAAGTTATTGAAGTTATAGTTTGTGTGATATGCTGTACTTACGAGATGTTGACAGGGGACATGTCAGCGGGGGTCCAAGTGAACACCCCTGTGTTGTTGTCAAATGACGCTCCACTGGGTAGAGATGTCCTCAACTGGAGGTCTACCTTGTCACCATCAGGGTCTGACGTTGTCACAGTCAACTTACCCGTGACACCGACTGTCACATTGAAGGTGTTCACCACTTGGATGCGAGGACTGCCGTTAGCTACAAACAAAACAAACAACGTCAACATCTCCTTTAAACAGCTTCATAACAAGGAAAATGGAAATTTCGGGAAAGTTCATATGATGATATAATTAAAACTCACTCCTTAATTGATTTGGTTCATGTTGAAACCTTTACTAACTGTCTATGAATACCGGGTAGTTACAACAGTCAGTTTAATAAAAAAATTACTACTTTGTTAAACGCCATTGAAAGTACCGATATTGATCATTAGATGGTAAAATTATGAAGTTCTGGAAATGACTATGATAACGTATACTGTGCTGATTGATAATTTTTAAATTTCTGTTTTAATGACAAATGTTTTCTTTCCAGATATTATGTTTTCTACCATGTGAATAATAGTCTTTACCTGAAGTGGAGTTACCCTGTGTAACACAGAGCAATAATATCCCACAGTGAAATGTGTATAAAAGTAAAAGGACACTTGTGTGCACTTACCCAGTGTCTTTGAGTCTGCTGTGTTCTTTGAGTTGGTCTCTAATGTGGCTGCTGCTGCAGCTGCATTACCTACACAGACAGGAGAGTTCACTCAGCTGTATCATTGACTACCTGGCTATAGACAGTGTGTACGAGCAGGCTTCGCGCAATAATTGTAGCATATGGCTGGATGCTTCCCAGAGAAGCCGAGATGGTGTCTGAGTGAACAGGTCTGTCAGGGAAGTAAAGTGTAAAGCGCTTTGAACAGTCCTGAGGACTGGATACTGCGCTATATAAGAACTTGCCTTTACCTTTACCTTTTACAGAAGAGGACACAAAAACAGCACACAACAGTGACAACTTACTCCAACCTTATACGTAAGTACTTCATATATGTGGCAGAATGAGGAATTATACTCATCAAATACTCATGCAAATGCATTGTACCTCTGCTTCGTTATTTCTTCCTATTAATAAATTACTAATTCCATTATAATGTTCACGCAAAGAGAAACAATGTAAAATCTACTATCAAAATATGAAAATATTATACACTTGATATGGTCAACATGAAATTAAAACATATACTCACTGACTCAATGTCACACATGCATGCTCGGCAACACACATGCACACACATAAACACACACAAACACACACACACATATATATACACACACATACATACACACATACACACATACACACATACACACATACACACATACACACACATACATACACACACAAAGACACACACACATACATACACACACACACACACACACATACACACACAAACACACACACATACATACACAAACACACACACATACATATACACACACAAACATACACACACACACAAACATACACACATACACACACACACTCACCCACACCCACCCACACACACCCACCCACACCCACCCACACCCACACCCACCCACACACACACACACCCACACCCACCCACACACACACACACACACACACACACACACACACACACACACACACACACACACACACACACACACACACACACACACACGGAGATATGCTACATCTACATAGCACAACAGCTGTAATACATGTCAACACATATTACACACACAGAACTGCTAGCATGACAAGCCTGTATATGACCTACTCACCAGTGACGACAAAGTCAAAGAGACACTCCTTGTTGTCTCCACACGTCTCCTTTGCCTTCAGCCTCTGACTCTCTGTCATGTTGGCCAACACATCCTCCACAAAGAGAGGCTGGAAGCCAGTAGAGGCATAGGTGCTATAGCTGGTGGGGGGAGCATAGTAGAACACTGAGTCCACCTCGTTCACCCTCCCTGGACAACAGGAAACACACTGCATTGTACTGGGGTAAACAGCTTCGGAGAATATTCAATTCAAATGTCAAGGCAGTTTTACTCTATGGATCGGAGACATGGCGAAGTACACAGAAGACACTGAAAAGAATACAGACCTTCATCAACCTGTGCATAGTCCTACACCTGAAGTGGACAGACAAGGTAACCAATACTACACTCTGGAAGAGATCAAGTGCGAGATCAGAAGATGACTTACATGTTTCACCAAACTGAAAGTAGATGGTCTTTTCTGACGAGGTGTTTGTGTTGAGTGGTGCCCCACCGTTGGCGGGGGTGAGGTCATCTGAGGGGTCCTTGTTAAACACCCCCAGCAACCCCATCGTCTTGTTGATGAACTTGCTCGGGGCTCCAACTGTCGAACTGAGCTGTGCTTCTTTTACGTTGATGGTCAGTGAGAAACCTGAAATGACCAACAACCTTATGTGTGACACTGGAACGTAATCAATGAAGTCGTCATTTTAAAAACATGTACTGTATGTTACCACAAAGTTGTTGTGGGAAGCTGTGGGTGGCATCTGATTAATCTGCTTTTGATGAAAATGATAAAATTTTGTCCACCCCATATCGCTGATGTTTTTATGAAGAGAAACGAAAATCAACCGATGCCAGGGGAAGTAGGGGACCACACGTGTAGCCCTTTTATAGAATATTCCCAAAGTGGTGGTCTCTGGCTCAAATTCACTAGTTCTAGCTTGCTCTCGCTCTCTCACTCTGACTCTCTCTCTCTCTCTCCTTTTTTTGACAGATTCTGACAATTTTAGCTCTTTCATTGTTTGGTGCATGACAAGCTTCACACCTGACACTAACATCATAGTCATAGCTTTATTTTGAGACACTTCCACTCACCCTTTGGAAAGTAATGTCCAGCAGTTTGGACAGATTAACATTTCAGTGGACAGATAATGGAAAAATATTAAGCAAACTAAGCTCTTGAAAGCATTTTTTTTTTATTCTCAATTATGTTTTGAAAATGGATGTCAAATGTGTGTATGCATGGATTATGGTGTGTGTATATTATATATATATATATATATATATATATATATATATATATATATATATATACACACACACACATACACACATTTGGCTTCCGTGTATGTGAGTTGATATACACGTCTACCATAACATTTTGGGCTGACAAAAATTAGATCTTGCATTAAGGCGTTTCTACATAAATCTACAGCAATATGTGGATACCCTTTGAATCCTTAAATAACCCCCAACTCCTTACTCAAGAAAATACTTTGGTGCAAGATGTCTCATTTGTAAAACATTTGCTATGTATGTCTACATCTATAACAGTCATTTGCTCCCGTAAGTAAAAATAAAGGAAAATACAGAAAATGTGTTACCAGTTCTGAAAGAAGCAACAATGGTGTCTTCTGCATCCTTTGAAATACTGACACCATCAAATTCTTTCTCATCCGAAATCGCTGCAGTTTTAAACCAGTCTGTCAGATCCTCTTGATCCATAAACACATTGAAACCTGCAACATAGATTCAGCTCGTGGTGCCAGTGCAATCCTGTATTCTTGCACAGTTCATTGCTCATGATCTATACACTTATAACAAATCATAACACTCTCGGTTTATTTTGCTACTATTAGGCATTGCAAATTTCATTATTTGGATCACAGAGCCACTGATGTTGTTTTGGCAATCTGAAAATTAAATTAAAATGTTTAACTTTTATTTCTGCGTGAAATGCCGACCCACAGGTTTTGTGTCAATCCATTGAGAATATAAACACTGTATATTAATCACCGTTTCAATAAATGGATAATATGAATCTGTATAAAACCTTTTGAGAAACAATGAAATATCACATAGAACAGGAAACAAAGGACATTCTCTAAAATTATTCACACAAACAGCCAAACTAAACCTAAGAAAAAATGTATTTCCAATTCGAATTACCGAACCATGGAATAGTCTCCCTGATACAGTGGTAACAGCTAAATCTCTAGAATCATTCAAAACATGACTAGACAAATTCTGGTATACCCAGGATATTGTGTATGACTTTGAAGCACCGTTAAGAATTACTAACAATAGAACACGCGATCTTATATTAATTGATTATGAAAATGAAGAGCTGATCACAGAGGAACACAGAATCCTACGTTCAGAACCGTCCTAAGGTATCCTAAGGTATAACATATGTTTCATGATGAATTACCATTGCCCGCCTTGTTCATTTCTACGTGGAAGCGATCGGAGTCTGAGTCTTTTGCAGCGAAGGCACTGAACACTGTCGCGTCCATCTCAGTGCCATTGCCATCCACAGCCTTCGCAGTGCGCCCCTGGAGAGTGAACTCATCTTGGGGCGTCTTAATAAGGTAGTATTCTCCCAGACCATTGAAGGTGTATGAGAGATTATCGAGGGTGTGGACGTGAGGATCTCCAAAGGACCACGCTGAAGAGACAGACAGATGTCATGGAGTGAATGTGACATTGACACTCAAAAACAAATCAAACCTATTTATGGACACATTCAATTCAATATAATTATTCAATATAATTCAATATAATTATAATTCAATATAATTATAATTCAATATAATTCAATTTTACATATACAATGTAATACGATTGTAAATATAATTTTTAATGACATTTTACACCTCTTATAATATTTATTTGTTTGCTAACTTAAAATAATATTTTTAGCATACTTTAGAATACAATTTTAAGGGAAATTTTATATTTATTTATTTATTAACTAGACTAACACACTTTCTTTTAAATAGATAATATATTATTTTAAAATATATCTGAGATATGTTATTTATTTATTATATCACAATAATGTCTTTTTATCATTTTAAAGAACATATTATGTGCACTGTATAATATATATATATTTGCCATATTTTATCATAATTACTATGCACAACCAATATATTATACAGATGCAAGTAAATGGTGTGAATCTCTCACTGACTGGAATATCCCTTTAAGGTGAATATCACACTGACGGAGTAGTGACTGAGCATGTACATGGACCCACCTAGCAGGGGAGCCCCGTAGGCATCACACTTGTCCAGGGGCCGCACGCTGTAGAAGGTTTCACACTTGTCCGAGTAGTCACAGCACCAGGCCTTGGGGTCTGCATCCGCAGCACTGTAGAGTTTGGGGTAGTGCCGGGGATGGAACAAGACAAAGCTGCCTCCACTGCCATCCTCCTCACTCATCAGGGACCCAAACACGTTGTAGCAGCACATCTGTGGGCAGAGACAAGTGTAACAGTCAAAGTATAGCATAACAGAGTACATGGTTAAGACAAGAACTAATATCACATCATATTTACGCCACATGTACAAGTAAACAACAGGTGATAGGAGAAGGATATCTATAAGATACGTAGGCACAAACAGCACAATATAATGATACACAAATACACCCTGTACCATGAAAGTAACACAGTTACAGACAGAGTGTTGACTGTATTAGCCATTATACTAAAACAAAATTTGTTACTACACAAAAGTGAAGTATCTTTAATCCTGAAACCTAACCTCATTTTGTTTATTTGTAATCCACATACAAATAAGCTCAACTACATCAACAAATCATCATTGATCTCACACATTATAAGCAGGAAAACCACAGTATACCATCACTTTAAACCATCTACATACCTGTGTAGAGACACCAAATGGCATTCTCTCATAGAAACAGGAATGACGCACTCCATTGCCTTCCCAATTCGACTGGTCAAGCCTCCACCGGCGGTCAGTTCTCACTTGCCGAATGTCACATGGACACATCTCTGTCTCTTCCCACGAGAGCATGATGTCATCAAGGTTGTCCATCTGCAGGCTGTACCAGTCCAGACACTTTTGCTCGTAGTTCACATGAGTGTTGCCTGAGGACACCGTGAAGTAGAAGATGCCTTCTTTTCCTGCAGCACAAATACATTCCACATTGTTACTG
>OZ024861.1:31686876-31696876 GCA_964017155.1 Oasisia sp. SBJ-2009 | reverse complement strand
ATCATATTTTTACACAACGCCCTTCTGAACGACAATGTAATTGCTCTCACAGGGATAAGTAAAATTATTTTGTATTGTATCTATTTATTAGCAAGTATACATTGCCATAATAAAATCATCTCTGGTCAACTTTACCCACCAAAAAATTGACTATCCACATACAAATTTAAAATGTACATAACACATATGCACTGGCAGCATTGGAAGTACCGGGTACACAGTTTTATACTTGCTAAGTTAGTGGTCATTTGTGCTGACACCTACTAGACTGTGGAGTGAGCGTAAGTGGGTGAACTGCCTATGACATGTTGGTTACTACCCGGTGTCATATAGAATATTGACCTGGAGGTAAAGTAACCCGTGGGTCACTATTCTATATGGAATAATGACCCCCGGATCACTTTTCCATAGATTTTCAGTTATAGACAAATAACCCGCCCTATAAAAAAATTACCCACCCCCATATTTTATGGATATATATATTTGAAATAATGGTTTCGATAATGTTAAATTACAACCAGCTATTTTATTTCAAAAGATCTTATCTTAAATTTAGGTCACCAAATAAAAATGAAAAAGTTTTTTATTTCTTTGTTGAGGTTCAACAAAGAAATAAAAAACTTTAGCAAATATCATTTTTTTTTAAATATCCAATTGTTTCATACTATGTAAAATTCAAGGATTTCAAAACCTTTTATACTATAAAAAAAAGTTTGTTTTGTGTGGCTCTATGGGTGGGAGGTCATATTTCTATGGTATAGTATATTTATTGATGACATGTTAGCATAGAAAGGAAGGCACCATGTAGCTGGACCTACCCTGTTTGCAGTGGGTGCCTGTATACCCCGGGGCACACACACAGCTGTACTGGCCATCCACAGACACACACGTGGCACCGTTCTCACAGGGTCGCAGGTCACATGGATTGAAAACTAAAATCAACGTCACTCATTGTATTAAACTTGTCCAAAGTTGTTCTGTTATTGGCAATCAATGAACCTATGCAACTAGAGACTGATTATTCTGAGATGAACCGAACAAGTGAAACACTGAGAAAAATGTATTCAGTAATAATAGGATCAAATTTATATTATTCATGACTATTGGTGACCACAGTATAGATTGATAAATGTATTCATTATTGATGAATGACAATAAGCTAAAGGACAGATTGATCAATAGGCTGAAGGACAGATTGATCAATAGGCTAAAGGAAAGATTGATCAATAGGCTGAATGACAGATTGATCAATAAGCTGAATGACAGATTGATCAATAGGCTGAAGGACAGATTGATCAATAGGCTGAAGGACAGATTGATCAATAGGCTGAAGGACAGATTGATCAATAGGCTGAAGGACAGATTGATCAATAGGCTGAAGGACAGATTGATCAATAGGCTGAAGGACAGATTGATCAATAGGCTGAATGACAGATTGATCAATAGGCTGAAGGACAGATTAATCAATAGGCTGAAGGACAGATTGATCAATAGGCTTAAGGACAGATTGATCAATAGGCTGAAGGACAGATTGATCAATAGGCTGAAGGACAGATTGATCAATAGGCTGAAGGACAGATTGATCAATAGGCTGAAGGACAGATTGATCAATAGGCTGAAGGACAGATTGATCCATAGGCTGGTAAACAGACTATTCGTTTGAGTGATGGATAAATTGATCAATAGGCTGGTGGACAGATATATACTACTAGACAGATTGATCAATAGAATGGTAATCAGATTGATCAATAGGCTCTTGGACAGAGTGATCAATAGGTTGATTGACAGATTGATCAATAGGTTGACAAATAGACAGAAGGGCAGGCACACTGACAGACAAAGTGATTATAAATGGACATTGGAGATCACTTTGAAGGTGATTAAAGACTGCACCACAAGAAGTGTAAGAGACCATTACCCTGATCAGTCCGAAAAGCAAGCGTTCTACTCTATTGTTCTATAACTAACTGACAGTGATACTGGCTTCCACTTGGACAAAATGTTTTTGTCTACATGAACGTGCACAATATTAATTACTAATCCATAAATAACCATTTCAACCATTACGATATAAGAATGCTCCACATACACCATTTGCTAATGCAGAAATCGAAGCGGCAGTATCACAGACAACAGATAACAATAACAAGTTAATGGCACACATGAATGCAAGTCCTTACCAACAGTGGTGGGTGCATCAGTGGTGGTTCTTATAACGTGGGCAGTGGAGGGGGTGAGAGTGGTGGGGGTTTCATGCACAGTTGTGTGTGAGACGGGGGTTGTTAGGGTGACAGTTGTTGGTTCCAAGTCAGGAAGGTCCTTTCCAACAGTTGTCGGTTCCAAGTCAGGAAGGTCTTTTCCAACAGTTGTCGGTTCCAAGTCAGGAAGGTCCTTTCCAACAGTTGTTGGTTTCAAGTCAGGAAGGTCCTTTCCAACAGTTGTCTGTCTGAAGTCAGGAAGGTCCTTTCCAACAGTTGTCGGTTCCAAGTCAGGAAGGTCTTTTCCAACAGTTGTTGGTTTCAAGTCAGGAAGGTCCTTTCCAACAGTTGTCTGTCTGAAGTCAGGAAGGTCCTTTCCAACAGTTGTTGGTTCCAAGTCAGGAAGGTCCTTTCCAACAGTTGTCTGTCTGAAGTCAGGAAGGTCCTTTCCAACAGTTGTTGGTTCCAAGTTAGGAAGGTCCTTTCCAACAGTTGTCTGTCTCAAGTCAGGAAGGTCCTTTCCAACAGTTGTCTGTGTCAAGTCAGGAAGGTCCTTTCCAACAGTTGTCTGTCTCAAGTCAGGAAAGTCCTTTCCAACAGTTGTCTGTCTCAAGTCAGGAAGGTCCTTTCCAACAGTTGTCTGCCTCAAGTCAGGAAGGTCCTTTCCAACAGTTGTTTGTCTCAAGTCAGGAAGGTCATTTCCAACAGTTGTCTGTCTCAAGTCAGGAAGGTCCTTTCCAACAGTTGTCTGTCTCAAGTCAGGAAGGTCCTTTCCAACAGTTGTCGGTTCCAAGTCAGGAAGGTCCTTTCCAACAGTTGTCTGTTCCAAGTCAGGAAGGTCCTTTCCAACAGTTGTCTGTCTCAAGTCAGGAAGGTCCTTTCCAACAGTTGTCTGTCTCATGTCAGGAAGATCCTTTCCAACAGTTGTCAGTTCCAAGTCAGGAAGGTCCTTTCCAACAGTTGTCAGTTCCAAGTCAGGAAGGTCCTTTCCAACAGTTGTCAGTTCCAAGTCAGGAAGGTCCTTTCCAACAGTTGTCTGTCTCAAGTCAGGAAGGTCCTTTCCAACAGTTGTCTGTCTCAAGTCAGGAAGGTCCTTTCCAACAGTTGTTGGTTTCAAACCAGGAAGGTCCTTTCCAACAGTTGTCCGTCTTAAGTCAGGAAGATCCTTTCTAACAGTTGTCTGTCTCAAGTCAGAAAGGTCCTTTCCAACAGTTGTCTGTCTCAAGTCAGAAAGGTCCTTTCCAACAGTTGTCTGTCTCAAGTCAGAAAGGTCCTTTCCAACAGTTGTTGGTTCCAAGTCAGGAAGGTCCTTTCCAACAGTTGTTGGTTTCAAATCAGGAAGGTCCTTTCCAACAGTTGTTGCTTTCATGTCAGGAAGATCCTTTCCAACAGTTGATGGTTCCAAGTCAGGAAGGTCCTTTCTAACAGTTGTTGGTTTCAAGTCAGGAAGGTCCTTTCCAACAGTTGTCTGTCTCAAGTCAGGAAGGTCCTTTCCAACAGTTGTTGGTTTCAAGTCAGGAAGGTCCTTTCCAACAGTTGTTGGTTTCAAGTCAGGAAGGTCCTTTCCAACAGTTGTCTGTCTCAAGTCAGGAAGGTCCTTTCCAACAGTTGTTGGTTTCAAGTCAGGAAGGTCCTTTCCAACAGTTGTTGGTTTCAAGTCAGGAAGGTCCTTTCCAACAGTTGTCTGTCTCAAGTCAGGAAGGTCCTTTCCAACAGTTGTCTGTCTCCAGTCAGGAAGGTCCTTTCCAACAGTTGTTTGTCTCAGGTCAGGAAGGTCCTTTCCGGTGGTGGCATGTTCAAAGTCACTTGCAATAGTGACACCTGTGTGCTGTGGTGCTGTAATTACAAACAAACATGCACATGCAAGTTTAATATTAGTGCACCTGTAGCATAACGTGTGCATTACCACATCATCACATAACATGGCGGAACAGTGAATAACCCAAACCACCAATGGTAGCTTGGGTGATTATGTGCTTTATTCCTGGTGTACATGCAACACTTAGCAGGTGTTTACACCAGAACTTTGATGTCATGAAAGCAACGGCATGCAACAGCCATTATGTGCAAACTGATGTGCAATAAACATGGGTAAGAAACTGCAACAACAACAGCATTTTACCATCAGCACTAGAGAGCCATGTTTAACAAGTTTACTATAACATCTGTAGTTGGTCCATGGCAAATTAATAAATGTTTTGCCCAAGCTTTCTGTGTTTTTCCCAAAATCTGCCATTAAACTGTTGTATGCAACCTCTTTATTCTTGTTAAACCCAAACTGTCTAACAACTATAGGAACACATGCTCAGCAGCTTTCAGGAAAAACAATCATGACATGTGTGATTTGAACATGTTTAATGACAATGCCATAAATGCCAAAACATGGTAACATTTGACCCAAATGTTAAATGACTTAAATTCACACCTTGTAGGTTTGAAGTATAGACAAGGACAGAACAGAGACTTCATTAACCTTACATGGCTCTGGACTAACTTCAATAAGGAAGCATTACTGACTGTAGTAACCACTGCAGAAAGTGAACTGATACTGTCATAGTGAATGTTGTACGCACCTGGTGTGGATATGTCTGGCATAACTGATATAGCTGAAAGTGAATATACAATAACAATTATGTACAATCTTACATATTGCCAGTGTCATTCTAGAGTACGTACTTCACCATCATATCCAGGGTTTTATCAGCAACATCAGTTACTAGCATTCTGTAGGGCAAAGCTATTCACGACAAATTTTCCCATATGCCTGTTTATCCTCTTTTACTTCACCCGGCATAGACACTAGCTGAGACATGTATCAGTGCCCCTTTCAGAAGGCAGGCAAAGTCAGAACTGGACTAGTTTCAAACAGGCGGTAGGTAGCTGCAAACTGATGTGTTCTCATTCGAGTGTGGTCTTAACACTGGGCCACCATATCCCAATAATGACACTGTCACATCGCATCAGTGTCAATCACTGTGCGGTTCCTCAAATCTTCATTTGAAGTTAAACTCTTGTCATTAGGACAGCATTATTCACGTATTCAATCAGTCCGCTAAAAGAAAACAATTGAGTACTCATCCTTTATTAAATGCTGATGACATGTTAGGGACTTATGTTAGTTTATAAAATTGTTAGTGTCAATGTTTGATTATCAGGTACGACATCTGAGATGGGATGAATCCAGAATTACGACAAAATACCTGACACTGCAGTCAAATGAAAGGTCTAAGTATACGATAGCAAGTTGTCTTACTTGGTTTAGCAGCATCTTCTTTGCCTTTGAGTGTAGTCATCACATCAAGATTGGGTGATGACATTGTCACATCAACATCAGGTGATGACACTGTCACATCAACACCAGGTGATGATTTTGTCACATCAACACGAGGTAATGACATCGTCACGTCAACACCAGGTGATGACGTCTTCACATCAACACCAGATGATGACTTTGTCACATCAACACCAGGTGAGGATTTTGTCACATTGAAGTCAGGTGATGACACTGTCACAGCAACTAAAGAAGATAATGAAATATATGTGTTAGTAATAATTACAATAACAATTGTAGTAGGGCACTGCCTCCATGTTAAACAAACGGAAAGATACAATTATTGTAAATTATCTCTTGCTGTAATGATTCTTGTAAAAATGGTAACACTGCATTCCTTTATCTGTTTTAATTAATATATATGGACATGTATATATATATATATATATATATATATATATATACATATATATATATATACATATATATATATATAAATATATATATATAATATATATATATATATATATTATATATATATATATATATATATATATATATTATGTATCTTTAAAATATATAAACAATTTAATTACCAGGTAATGCTAAACTACCATGGAAGAACAATTATTTCCCTGCAACTCAAAAGCCATGGTGCTGTATTCCTGAAAGGAACCCTACATGGTAACACAGGACAACTGTTCGACCAATCATACAGTCAAATTATCCACATAGTTGCCTACTAAGATATTTTAAATGAACAAACAATCTTACCACCGCCAAATGCTGGTGTTGATGAAGTTTGGTTCTCTGGCATATCCAACCCACAGCAGCACGACTGGAGTTTTGGAAGGAGTTGTCCCATAAGATCAAGGACAGCTGAAAGTGTCTCCGTCTCAACACTGGGGGTGACAGATGGCACAGTTGGTGGCTCAACACTGGTAGTGACAGTATATGTAATTGGTGGCTTCACACTGGTAGTGACGGTAGATGTAATTGGTGGCTTCACACTGGTAGTGACGGTATATGTAATTGGTGGCTTCCCACTGGTAGTGACAGTAGATGTAATTGGTGGCTTCACACTGGTAGTGACGGTAGATGTAATTGGTGGCTTCACACTGGTAGTGACAGTAGATGTAATTGGTGGCTTCACACTGGTAGTGACGGTAGATGTAATTGGTGGCTTCACACTGGTAGTGACGGTAGATGTAATTGGTGGCTTCACACTGGTAGTGACGGTAGATGTAATTGGTGGCTTCACACTGGTAGTGACAGTAGATGTAATTGGTGGCTTCACACTGGTAGTGACGGTAGATGTAATTGGTGGCTTCACACTGGTAGTGACGGTAGATGTAATTGGTGGCTTCACACTGGTAGTGACGGTAGATGTAATTGGTGGCTTCACACTGGTAGTGACGGTAGATGTAATTGGTGGCTTCACACTGGTAGTGACGGTAGATGTAATTGGTGGCTTCACACTGGTAGTGACAGTAGATGTAATTGGTGGCTTCACACTGGTAGTGACAGTAGATGTAATTGGTGGCTCCACACTGGTAGTGACAGGAGGCTTAGTTGATGGTGGAAGTGTCACTACAGTTGTGCTCTTCACCTTAGGAGTTGTTGGTGGCACTTCAGGCTTTGTCCCAACTGCACGCAAGAAACCAGGCCATACATACAGTTCATGCTCTAGTTATATAATTTTTTTGAACTGGTGACTTTGTCCCGACTCTGAGAAACCATTAAATCACATCCATAATTCACCGTTAAGCCATATTTACTATTCATACCATAACTATATTGTTTATTTCCTATTTAGCTGCTCATTGTATTTCAACTAATTATACATTATAAGCACATGCAAAAACAATTGTCCCAAACAAGTTTAAAATCTGAATGCAGCAAATTGTGTACAATATTTGATTAACTTGTTCGTATTTCTGGGTAAGCAAACTCAACAGTCTCTCTTTACATTCTAAAGATTTGTTTCATGTGTTGGTTGCTATAAAATGTGTATGCATCAAAACGTGAACTGTCACATAACCGGAGGTGCTACTGAACACAGGAATGACAATGTAATAAACCATTCTATAAGTAATTCTCACAAAATGGAGAACTAAAAGTTCTAAACTCACTATGAGCAGGATTAGCGGGCAGATATTTGTTGCAACCGTAGCCCACACAGCAGTAGACACAGTAGGACTGGCCGTTCCGATCAGGACAATTATTCGTGTTGCCACGCGCATTGTTCTGACAAGCCTGTAGCTGTTTACATCCCTTTGAGATGCGTGCTACATTGTTGCCGTATCTCAACTCAGTCTGACACGACTCCTGCAAGTAATGGTGGAGTAGTTAATAATAACAGTTGAATTACATTCTACGCAATCATAGAGTTCATCTGGAGATGGCTAGGACAAGTCCCTGAGATGCCCAAAGAAAGTAACCCCAAAGTTGCCCTAAGATGGACGCCACACGGAAGAGGGAAGCCAGGAAGGCCTAAGACAACACTGCGAAAGACAGTAATAGCAGAGATATAAGATATGGGGCTCTCGTGGGGCGAGGCTCAGGCCGCAACTAAAGACAGGACCCTGTGGGGGAACGTTGCTGTAGCATTATGTCCAATTGGGGATGAAGAGGATAAGTAAGTAAGTAGGCCACCTTGGACAGTTGTACATTGTGACTTTGTCACTGAATCAGCAGCCTGTGCACAACAAACACAAACAGCCCATTTGTAAAGCTTGGTAATATACAGTAGAATACACACAAAAAACAAATATACAGTCATGTTGCTAATTTAATAAAGCACATTTTTAGGGATATATAATCAATTATATAAATAATATTTCCAACTGAGGATGTAATAATAATTATATAATATAATTATATATTAATCATAATAACATAAATTCTGTTGCGCTTAAATCTTTGGAGACCAAGCCCAGAGGCACATCATGACAAAAGGGTAGATCAATCTGAGAATCAATAAGCAATATTCCAGTTGTAAACAGATGGATTGATATGCTTGGGGCTATGGTGGATAAGCAAGGTTATAATGTTGGTGGCCCAGTTGATAATAGATTCAACTTATATAACTCTAAAATTACTCATATTCCAGAGTCCGTGCAGCTACTAAAAAAGCCGTAGTTCCAAAGTTAGCATTTACTCTAGGGACAAAATGTTATTCAGAACTGTATGACCAAACGGAATACATTTTCTTCCAGGACTCAGCAGTGAACATGCACATGATTGGTTACTTTCATAGAAGTGTCTAGCATGTAATAGTATGTATCTTAAAAATGATACAGTATTGGACAGGAAGCCATGAACACACAGAGCATTGGACAAATGTGGAGACCTCGTCACAAGCAATTTACAACCCACCTGGTTACTTCGACATTTCACCATTTCTCCTTTATTGCACTCCTCGTTTGTACTTGCACTGTTGCACTTGTAACACCAAAGACCTACAACATAACACTCACATATGTATTGTTTACATTGACAGCTGGCATAGCAATCAGTTATACCTTTCTACTATGTCTGTTCCTTGAAACTCTAAATACAAATGAACATACATTCACATATATTGTTAACTTACTCATATGATTTTATTACAATACAAATAGATAATAAATGCACAGAAATAACAGACACACACGCATGCACACACGCACGCACGCACACAGGCACAGGCACACGCACACACACACAATCATAATGGCAGGTACATTATATTACCTGTAAAAACATTACCTAAACAACCTGCATGGCTGTCTCAAATAGTTTGTAATGAAAGATAGACATGTAACTTACCATCAGGAATTGTTGAAACCTTGACTGTAGTTGTAGTTGTAGCTAATGAAAGAAAGCAAAGTTTATTGTAAAATATCTATTCAAGATTTCTGTTTGACTGTTTGGCTTTGTCTCAATTAAAACAGTGTGTTCCTAATTTTACATTAAATTGTTGGCAGTTTATTTTGGCCCCAAAATAGAACAACAAACATAGCATGGATGCCATTATATAAGTAGAATTGATAATGAAACAACATGAAACATGAGGAATTAAATACAAGTACATTAAAACTAGAGGTAAATTGTTACAAACACTGTATCCAGCCCATGGGACTGATCAAACACCCTTTACACTTTACTCCCCGGCATCCTGTGTTCAATCAAACACCATCTTCACTTCACCGAGAGGCATCCACTCAAGATGTTAATATAAGCATAATAAATATTCTTATACAAATATCCATCATCGTCTATAGCCAGGCACTGATTCATGTAGTTGAGTGAACTGGTGCAATGTAGAAAATGTGCCCAATTTTTCGATTTTCGAAACTGGATTCTCTTAGCTGACAGTCCAAAGCTCTAGACACTCAGCCACTCTGTTCAACACTGACAAAGGTAACATGACAATGTAGTTGTGTATCTTATCAACATTGAAAGCACAACTTTGAAGAAGTATTTCTTACTTGTTGTTGGAGTTGTTGTTGTTGTTGTTGGAGTGACAGTTGTTGTTGGAGTGACAGTT
>OZ024861.1:31621876-31681876 GCA_964017155.1 Oasisia sp. SBJ-2009 | reverse complement strand
CCTTTGTTAAATTAAAAAAAAAAATTCAATGAGAGATAACATGAATGAGATCTGTTACCTCTCCCAGCATACATACACCATGTAGGTGTGTAATATGTCATCCCTATTTAAAAAGACATCTTATATATTTCTCACTTGTACATTCATGTACCTGATATAAATTAGTTGTGCCAATTTTTGGTCTGGATAAACCACCAATCTGGTATTTATCCTAATACCTCCTAGCCACAACTTAGGCATAACACTAAATGAGCCACTACCAGCATCTTTCTGAATTCACAAGTGAACTATATTTCTTTAGACTGAAATAAATAACCTCTCCCCTGGAGACATATTGTGTTAAACGTGTTGTAAGTTGTTTTCCAGCACTGCGCCCACCAGGTTATTGACATATGCTAGACTAATATAACAACAATGTAAGGGGAAATGATAAATCAACTTCATACCTGGCTACTCTGACATTTCACCAGTTCTCCTTCATTGCAGGCTTCATTCGTGTCTGCATTGTTGCACGTATAACACCACTGGCCTACAACATAGCATTCAATCAACACCATAATCATGTCTGGCTACGTTACAACACAATACAACGCAACGCAACGCAACGCAACGCAACGCAACGCAACGCAACGCAACGCAACGCAACGCAACGCAACGCAACGCAACGCAACGCAACGCAACGCAACGCAACGCAACACAACACAACACAACACAATACATTAAAATACATTAAAATACATTAAAATACATTAAAATACAATACAATACAATACAATACAATACAATACAATACAATACAATACAATACAATACAATACAATACAATACAATACAATACAATACAATAACCTTTAATAGTCCCCCAAAGAGGAAATTATTGTGGTAAATATTCACATAACACAACGCAACGACATTAATAGTGACAATTAGTAGTGACAGTGAAAAGTTGTAGGAAAGTAGTGCGCCCCATTGTATCCCCCATCCTCCATAATCATTTCCCCTCCCCGATTTCACGTTTCGTAGCCTAATAGAAGTGGGAAGAAATGTGTTACACCTATACATTTTTATTAAATCAGCACACTTCTACATAACTACCACGGGTATATACATGCTCATTTTGTAATACATTTTCATAATAATGACATAAATCATAAGTGCGAAATAGTAATATCTAATATGTTCAATCAACTAAATATTTTCGCAAATGAGGTAAATGTCACAATATAACATGTCTATAACTTACCATCAGGTACAGTGGTAACGTCCTTGGGCACACTGGAGGTGTACTGGGGACTTTTTGAAGTTGGAGCTGAAGAACGAAGAAAATAGTGTGAAAAATACATGCATGTTACCAATATCATGGATAAATGATATACATATGTACATATACATATTTTTCTATGCCTTTCCTATTTATGTAGATATATCAAAAGAAAAAAGTTTAAAACTAAAATGCATAATAACCTCTGTTACATAAAATGAAGATGTCCACTCAGTACTGGTGCAGTACTGTGCAATATAAATAGCGTGTTTGCGTGTTAAACATTTATTATTTTTCATCAATGACTTTAAACATAATTATACACTGTATTAGAATAGCTACATCATTATTTCACAGAGCTAAACTTGTTTCCACCTATAAGAATTAATCTGCATAAATTGAGTTAAGTAAACCAATGTTGCATTTCACAATTATGCATAAAATTGACTGGGAAATGGACCGATATACTAAACTGTGAGGAGCAGCGGTCGCGCGGGTGAAGACCGGTGGTCGCGCGGTAGAGCGCCGGACTGTCAATCGAGGGGACGGTGGTTCAATCCCACCTACCGCCGTTTCGAAACTTAGGCAATTTCGTTCACCTCACATTGCCTGTGTCTTTCGGAAGAGACACTATACGCTGGTGGTCCCTTCTAACTGGTGTCTATGCCAGGGGAAGTAAAAGATCCCACACAGGGGGTAAATGTGCAACCTGTAGTGACTCTGGAAACCATTCTCGACAATACTCTAGTCACAAACATGTGGCTAACATAGAGTGATGAGCTAACCACAAGAAGAAGAACTCTACCTGTTTTATCTTCAGCATTGATAACCTCTGTTGTGTCCGGTGTCACCACAGACACTGATGTATTCACAGGTGGTACTTTATCCTGACAGCAACATGACTCTAGGTCTGCGATCATATTGTCGACGTTGTCCAGCAGCCATTGCAGGGACACGGCTTGTGAAGACGGGGGTGGGGGTGGTTGGGTAGTAACCCTCGTGTCCAAGTCAACTGTTGTTGTTGTTTCGACCGCCTCCACTGGAAAATTACATGAGATTTACATGCATGAATCACAACACGCAACACTACACTACACTACACTACACTACACTACACTACACTACACTACACTACACTACACTACACTACACTACACTACACTACACTACACTACACTACACTACACTACAATACAATAAAACTTTATTTATCCTTGTAAAGGCAATTACAATGTAATTCTGATGGGCATTGTGTATATCATGTGAAAAATATGATATAAGATACATATGTATGATATGTATATGACATTCATTTCACATCATTAAAAAGACTGATGGAAACTGGAATAAAAGATTACTTTTTATGGTTTGTTTTGTACGTGGGACAACTACAATGAAGTACCAACAGCAGAGTTTCAACTGCTGGATAAAGGACAATTGTATTTATTACAATCTTCTGTAAGCTGTTCTTTATATTCTTAACACTCAAATTGAAATACCAGCAGATAAATGAAAAACAAAGAACGCTCTCGCTAAATCATAACAGATTTAGAAAACATATTTAAAACGAAACTCAACAGAAAATGAGTTTAGTTTTCTAAGAAAATAGCGCTGCTGACATTTCTTGACAATGATTCCAGTGTTGTCATCCCGTCTAAGTTTGTTATCAAACACGTACCTAAACATTTGGTTTGCACTTGTCTTGGAGACTTGGATTTGGTGACAATTTCAACTGCCTGATCATATGTTTTTTCAGGACTTATCTTTGACTGTGTTTTCTGAAATGTTTTACTAACTCCTTGGTCTTACATATATTAAACTTTAAATAGGAGTCTATGATGTCTATTTTTCCCAACAATGTACGGAATGTTCGGGCAGGTTAAAATTCGCGGCACTGACAGGACCCACGAATTTTGATCCAGGTGTGTTCGACGAGGTCGAGGTTTGCCTTGGATTATGTATTTTACTCAAAACAAGGTTTCCAATAGTTTGTTTAAAGGCATTTAAAAAAATATGTGTTAGAGATTTAACCTATAAATATCATATGCAAGAATTTTATCAAGTTTTAGTAATAATGGCAAAACACGTTTGGACCCACGATCATTGCCCACATCAGACCTATACCAGGGCCAAGGGGCAGAGCGGTGGCAGTACTGAGTATACTAAACTATAAATATATTTTCTATGACATATGGCTGCTGCTCACAGACAACAACACATTCGCAGTCTATAACTTGGGGCATGTAAATGGTACAGTTTCTTGTGTAGAACTCATACTACTTTCCAACAAATCCATCTTAATTATTGGTATGCGAAACAGTTAATCATATACCCTCGCCTACGGCACGAGAGGTATCGAAGAACGCTGATCGCGTTTCGGAAAACATAGTTTAGATACATTCGCTAGGTGGCATAGCGGTGTCGCGTTTACATTTTCCGAGCTTGGATTACCCAGGCTTCGTTAGGTGGCAGCACTTTTCAGTTCTCGACACCGCTTGGTCGTTTTATGCTCTGCTGATGTAATCGGTAGCGCGGCCTTATTCCAAAATAAGATCGATACGCTGATTTGGGGTCAGGCCGAATTTGAAATAACAAATTAAAGAAGGATATTCAAAAGTTGGCAGAGTGACCATACAGTCTTCCCGGCGAAGTTACGCAGCCGAGCGACAACTGGTTAGCATCGATCGTCATCGATAGAAAGCGCAAATCATGTGACTGCAGTCATAATCTGTTAGTGTTAGTGTTAGAGTTATTTAAACAAATGTAATATTTTAACCCGAATATTTTAATGTATTGAACGAACTTTTATTTTAAGCAACTCTTCACGATAATCATCACAGGAGAGTTAACGAATAGCTCATGTTGTTTATACCATAAATTCTGCTGCACATTGTCATTGATGATATATTTTACATTTATCGCGCATGCACAGAAACGTGCTCTGTCCCTGGGGAACTTTGTTAGGATTAACGGCAAATACTGCAGTATTTTTTAATTTAATTGAACTTTATTTTGGCTACAGAATATTGCGAACATATATACAAGTGATTTAAAACAACAATAATTATATGTTGAAACCGAGGTGTTGGGTGAATTTAATATTTGTTATTAATTTGTCATTATTTTTCTTGACTACTGAGCTGCGTGTGTAAACTTACCAACACAAGTGCAGAAAGCTGTAGATAACAGCAGCGCCAATAAGCTGCCGGGAAACATTGTCATTGTCTTTGAATTTGACTTCTTTGTGTTCAACTTCTTGATCGCTGCATCAGTGCATATTGCGGCCTGGAACCAAATACATGTCAACATATATGACTGTCTATATATCGGTCAGACTCAACTAGCAAAATTAAATCATGTTGTCGCCTACAGTGCACACTCACTGGCACTGCAGTGCCAGTGGCAGTGATCATCATGGACATGCCAAACCCTGGTCCCTTGTCCTTGACAAATGTGTCGTCCGATATTTTTAGTAGGCATATATTTTCGCCATACCTTTTCATTAAATGTTGCCCGTTTTCAAGTGACCTTGTTAGGGAATTGCACATTTATCCGCATGCGAACAGTCTCACGCCAAAGGCAAAGTAACGGTCTAATGAGTGTAAATAGTAAAAGACAGTGACAGGTTTCGGCACCAAAATAATGGTTCCGCTCTCTCTTGGACTTGGCATGTAGCCAAATGCAGGGCACCTTTCAAACATCTATCCCCAAGGCTAAGCTAACAAGTTAGTGTCGATAGTTTTTATTTTATTAAAAAGGTTCCATAGGTTGTAAGGCATATTAGTAATTAGCAGATTAAGCATCTGATATAATTTATGATTACGTAATTAATCAGGGAGGTAATCTGTATTGAGGCCCGAATAGGTGTTAATTAACGCTCCCGCGCATTAATTATTCCGACAATTTGATAACACTGCGGAAACATTAGCCACCTGTCTTCGTTTAATTGGTATTCAAGTTAAATATCGGGTTTGCATTATCACCCTGTTTAACGAAAATGTAATTTGTTACTAGGTTTGCACGTTGTGGCGAAATTATAGCGCTCAACAATAAATTTTGTATCATATCGATTAAAAATTGTACGAGAGGTGACGGCTTTTTTTTACACATTTTTTTATATATAGCCCTATTTTATAATCTCACGTAGACTGTCATGGCACATCCTAAGCGGGATCGACTAAACACTGTCTGAAATGGACACGAGAAAGTGCGTTTGTCTAGGCCTAGCCCTAGGAATTCGAAAGTTCTGTTATTTTAATTCTGGTTGCTTTATTTTCCGTTTGGCTTAATTTTGTGTTCATCAAGTAAGAACTTTGACACAATAATTACCCCTAGGACAGCAAGTGATGACAAGTGAATGGTCAACATTGACGTTGTTACTGATCATTACATAAACATTTAGAAACTATCCCATAGGCCATACGTACATCGTACGTACATACACCCTTCATATAATTTAAATTCGTAGGGTTGTCCAGCAGTTCACTTGCACGTGTTCGTATTAACTGTAGGCATTACAGTGTTCGTCAACAACGTTATAGACAGTAAGAGCTACGTGCTCCTACTCGGTCTTTCCGAGAAATAAAGGAGTTGGTCACGTCCACTTATAATTTTTAATTCATATTAATTTAGAATGTCTCGAGTCAATTGTGCTAGTATGTATATTGTAATGTTGCCACAATTATATTTATGACTAATAAATAGTGTAGTATATTTTCTGAGTTTTTCGTACTTAAAATCAGTGAGCCGATGACATGTTTTTCCTTCCCTGCTTGTGATACTTCATTTCCCCTAACATACACATCACATATAATGGACAAGTAGTTTTAGTGTAACTTCAGAAAGTGTCGGGTAACGTGATGTGACCAACATTGCCAAACTTCGAAACCCAACAGAACCTTCGTTGCCTCAGCCAGCCAGCCAGCCAGCCAGCCAGCCAGCCAGCCAGCCAGCCAGCCAGCCAGCCAGCCAGCCAGCCAGCCAGCCAGCCAGCCAGCCAGCCAGCCAGCCAGCCAGCCAGCCAGCCAGCCAACCAACCAACCAACCAACCAACCAGTCTGGTATTGTAGCCATTACACTACCACTCCCATATCGAAGTAATCTTCCCAGAGAGTAACGTAACTGATAGCTTATAAATGTGAAAGAAAAGTTCATCTGTATGAACCCGTGTCACCAAAATGCGAACTTTACAATAACAACAACAGCAACAACAACAAAAAATGACCCGGAATCCAGTCAACCTAAATGCGTTCTATGTTTTGACAGCAACCTACTTGCAATCCCACTGACAAAAACAACCGAGTTGCTTCTAACCAGACTTAAAGCGTAACAAAGAGTTTATGTGTGAATATGTTATGCAAGTTACCTACCTCTTACGAATTATTCGAAATTATCCACGAAAGGTTTCTGTCACACGGTCAGTCTTGCGTCTTTCTTGTTCGCCAGTAGCTGAACGTTTGTCGCGAGTAGAGCAGTCAATAAGTCACCGCGATCAAATGGCTTTCAGATGCAGCCATGAGGAACCGCCGCTTGCACCCCTCTCTCCCCCCCCCCCCCCCCCCCCGTAGTTGACGTAGTCAATGTCAAAAACAACCTAATTACGGGTCACGTATGTACGGGTTAAATTTGGTCGCATGCACCGCCCATGATAACATTGGCCCTCATAGGATACGAGTGCAGCCAAGCGTGACACATACGTCATTCTCAAACACAATACTCACCGCTGGCCATTGTGTCCACTACAGCTGAAGTTCCTAAAATATTTGTGTACGGAAGCCCCATGTCCATGCATGCATACGTGTGAAACCATGTGTGTTCATACATAAGGTTTACTACAGATGCTCGAGTGTATATGTTAACTGTGACGGACAAAGTTTTCAACATGCTGCATAGCATATATAAATTAAATAACAACAGCAACTTTATCTAAGGCATGTTGTGAGCGATCTCGTGTAATGTTTCTGAAACTTATCAAACATAACTCGCAGTAACTTTACGCAAGATAAGCATTAAAAAAGAAATCTCGTCAACTGCCATCGCAGCCGATACTGATTGAGTATAGGAACAGAACCAAGTCACGCATGTACGAGAGCAGTTGGCCATCGCCCACCCCCTAAGATTAATGACTGGCTATTGAAATGGGCGTGTAGCTAATTCGAAGGTCACTGTTTGTCCAGATCTGACAGCCGACTTCAGAATCATGTCCCGAATTTCAAAGCGGTAAACACATTCCTTCTAATTAATATTTCCTATAATGTGTCATCGAATGGACACGATCGAGCAACTTTATGCAGGATAAACTGTGGCACTAGCCAAGTTGTCGTGACTCTTATTTACAGACTTGGTCACGATTTGTTATTATGATCAACGGAGCTTTATGAACTTATAATAGACGTGTATACAAGCAAGAACACTCCACGCCTATGAGCACGGGCGTATACACAAGTTTAAAAACTCGCAGACATACACACGAGTGCGTACACCACGCAGACGCATTCACGCATACACGCGCAGGCATACACACACACACTCAAACACACACACACACACACACACTCACACACACACACACACACACACACACACACACACACACACACGAACACACACAAACACACAAACACACGCACACACGCACACACGCACACACGCACACACGCACACACGCACACACGCACACACGCACACACGCACACACGCACACACACACACACACACACACACACACACACACACATACACATCTTTATTATAAAACGGCGTTTATCTGCTTCCCTGCCTGCCTGATTATCCGCCCGACAGCCCGCCCGCCCGCCCGCCCGCACGCCCTCCCGTGTGCGCGTGTGTCTATACGTATGTATCAATTTAGTCCACGTAATGGACTACTACATGATGTGAATGATATGTATCAGTAGGTCTACTTTAGTCAGTGATATGGTTCATATTCATATGACGCCAGACCTCCCGGTGACGTCACGGTTCACCTGCGGATACACGTCAGTGCATTCCTCGGGCGGCGTGAATAGGCTGGCGTACAACGGTCCACTTTGTGACTGGCAACTGACCACTAGCACCAAGGACAAGGGGTGTGGGCGTAAACACACAGACGTCACCCTTCAAGGAGTAAAGTCATTTGCCACAACAATGGCATTGTGGCGGTTATCAGGTGCATATTGGGCGAATATTTTGAAGTGTTGAAACGCGGGAGTGTGCCGATATTTCACAACAATCCAGTTGTTCAATTGACCTCCGCCTGGAAGATACATCGTGTCTATGCGCTTACCCGTACAGAGCATCCTACTAACTAGACCCCAACACATATACAAGCGTGTAGTCACGTGCATCTTTTAACACTGTCGTGCATGTTCATATACCAATATTTACTCCTGGCAAAATTAAAAAATGGGGACAAATTGTGAACTAATGACATGTTAACATTTTATGTTTCAAAAAGCAAGGCATCAGACTGAAACCAACGGCAAATATTTGGGACTACACTCTTGAAGTTATGCAACTTACTGTAAAAAAGTGTGTGTGATAAGTCACTGGCAAATTGTTTCTTTTCTTCAGTGGCAGCTTGAAATGCAAGCACCATTATTCAGTATTGAACTATTCCATAGTGTAAGACTGCCATAAGGCATCCTATTCCTGATTCGTAAAGCTTTTGGTGGCATTCAATTTAAATATGTCCATGGTGCCGCGGCTTAGTTAAGATACCCCTTATCGGGTTCATTGTGATTAGCCCGTAGTTCAGGAACAGTAATTACACGTCTTGCGTTTCTGTTCTGACTCAGACGTGGACATGACAAAGTCGCCCAATATAGCTCAATTCGATTCAATAGTTCTAACGTGCAACAAATATAGAAGGTGTTAAATTATATATATATATTTTTTTTTTCGATGTTAACGCTAGCATCTGAGGGTTATGGGAAAACTGGTTTCTAAACTGAATTAAGGCAACACTGTTTCAACAAAATATGCCCCTGTGTGGCTCAGGACTATTGAAAATTGCTGCTACCGAATGCATCAAGTTTCCAGATACTATATTGGAGACAAAGACATGATAACCGAACATAAACATTATCTCAAATATCACTGAACCGAGGCGTGCATAAAACAACATTTTTAACAAACAGAATCGAACTTATTTACACATTAGTTGTCATTCTTAAATGTACTGGCGCAACAGGTCAACGAAGACAAATTGAACACAAACATTGCCGAGGGGGAATGGATATTTGGAATTTGGCCGCGCTATATACAGGTCTACGCTGGAGTGGAGTGCCATCTAGACATTGCGAACGTCGCCATGGAAATGTTGCAACCTGCTGAAATTGTGAATGTCGCTAACAGTTGTCAGTAGCACGTCGTCTCTGTCTTCTGATGTCGTGTCGTGCTGGAGCTCCGGCTCAGCCCACCCTATATAAGTGTGCACCCTCAGCCTATCCTCTCTAGTTCAAACGGAGACTTATATGCATTATGCACCCTAGATCTCTGGTCTCGCACCCGTGGTGAATACCCTTAAATACACCAGTGACTGCTATTTACGTTATTAGATTTGAGCTCTTCTTAGACGCTCTTTCCGGATGTCTCCGATATATTTAGTAGATGGACATTAGCAGGGCCCGCTCAGCAGTAACGCCTTACAACATAGACGTACCCATCTGGCCTCCGCAAATTGCGTTAAACGATAACAACAACAGGTAAACCACATTTCACGTTCGTCGAATGGAACAGTTGATAAACATAGTTTATACGTATTTATTGCCTGATCGAGTCATTTGTGTGATATATCGTTATGCAATCGTTAAACCAACTGGCTATCTATCACGATTAATCGTCGACCAGTATGCCAATTCCTATGTTCTTTGATTGGACGTTGAGCTAATTGCCTGTTATGTTAAAAGCAAATAGCCACTTCCAAGTTTGAGTAATATTGTGCCGCCACCTAGTGATTATATAGGAAACCATATTAACGTAAAGCGAGTATTTTCCAGACGACAATTGGTGTCAAAATGACATTGAAGACCAAGTTCGCAAACGCATGTTAGGAACACAGATATGTATGTCTCACACAGAAAGAGATTAATGTCGCATTCCTGTTCGGTAGACCCATGTTTTTTTGTTAGAACAAGATATCTGAAGTACCAATTGAACACGTAACGAAAATCTGAAATGTGTTAGATGACTTCATCGTTGAAGCACATACCATTGGGGAACCAGTTAACCAATAACCAGTTAATCAGTAGCGACATGAGATTGTTTCATAACTGTGCACGAAGAGAGATTCGTCAGATAGGACATACTTATATAATATTAAACACCTTTTTTCGGATCTACGTCTCGGTGTTTTTATTACTAGTGGATAACTAATTCAACTGCGCCCGGTATATGTTCATATCACGTTTGGTGCGCATTGTAGTGTAACCCTTTGAACATATGATAATGATAGTTGGAAATGATGTGTTTGATCCATAGAGGTCCACAGATCTAAGATCAGTACAGTACGAATCGGTATGTAGGTCGTTGTCACGAAGCCTTGTCACAAGCGTTGTCATCAAAATTAATGTCCCACCGTACTACAACATTATTAGCTATAGTTAAATCTTGTTGCCAGCCAAATAAATACTGCTGTTGCGTACGCCTACATTTACTAACGATTCGTTTCAGACGATACCACATAACCGAGTACGGTAGTATCCAGAGAGGGTAATCTGAGGTGGCACAAAACCCTCCAGTTAAGATTCGCCATAAATGTCAACTCCGCCGTTGCTCTGTCTCAGATCGTGACTTCGAGAGACGATGATGGTGACGTTGAACATACTTCGCCGCATTTTGCCTTTGCGCAGTGATATCTTCCCATCCAGATCTTCAGCTTCTTCGCTTTCTCAAGAAACAGTTTATCATTATCCCGAAGATGTCCAACTATTTTACTGCGCTGGATGGCATAGCGCCTTCCTTGTTGGTTTTGCAATGTGTTGACTATAGTTGCATTATCAATGTGGAAAAATTCTTATCTTTGTGTTTTTGTGTGATATTGTTTGAGCTCCCGAGTCAAAATTCCATTGTCCGGTGGACACACAAAATGGGCTGGATGGAAATTGTATTGGACCTTGTTAAACCTTGATATAATATTTCTAAATAATAATAAGTGTACTCTTCCGTTAACGAACTCATGTTCGACAGGCTTTGAAATGAATACGTACAAACAAGCAGAGCAAACATCGTTTGCAATCGTGCAAGATGCACGATCAATAGAGTGAGAACGCACTAGTAAGCAGCGATAACCACGCGGCGCTCCACGTTAATTCCGATAATGAAATCGAGCGGTTCACGGTTGACGGCCGTCAGGTGATTAACAACAGGTTGTCCTTATATACCGTTACCGCCGGGACTGGATCATTTGCAACGCGTCACATCTCGCGACGTATCGGCTCAGTTGAGTTGCTACTTTGAAGCGTCACGCTATTGCCGTGTTTTGTCGCCGGAAGTAACTTGCATCATTGTCGTGGTAGGCAAATACAACGGGCACGTCAAAAACATTCTGGACTACCGGAAGCTGGAAATACTCTGGCTGGCAAATGTCGCATTGAGCAGTCGAGCGGTAGGTGAAACATTCTGTCCGGTTGTTACAACCGTCGTCATCGAAATATGTGAAAGGTTTTGTTATTTTCAACTAGTAAAAAAATGTGTCCCAATAAGGATGCACATCGTATGCTCAACATTTTAGAAAGTGAAGTTCATATCCACCGGTAGGCCATAGTTGTTATAGTATAGAATTGTTCAACAACATTCGTATTGTTATGGTATTGAAATAACAGTAAACATATGCCTATTGTGTAAGCGTTTACGTTGTTTTCCAAGCAACTTTACCTAAGACGCAGGGATTGGGTTTTCCCGGAGTATTCTCCGCGCGCGTGGTTCCTACGACTGTCGGGTAACGTGTTAGGTGCTTGTTGCGTTTTACGTTCTGAACAACTGATTATCCCTTGTATTTCAAAAGACAGATGTCTTACTTCGTATACGTGAGTGGGGCCATATGTTAATCCATGAAAGTATGGCTCCCATGGTCATAGTCATCGAGTAGTAAATAGTTTACATATAAAACGTATGGTCTACGCACGCTCGATTGAAGTTAGAAATCCAAACTACAATTAAATTTACCACTGTTAATACGAGTCGTATAGCTTTCCACGTTTAATACCAGTTAGATGGCCAAGGATCGCCGTGGTAAAATAAATGCGTGTGCCTTTTTCTGGCAGATATAACTGTGTCCCTTTTTGATATTTTATATACCCCTATTCTGATAATAAAAATTGGATTGTGTTACATATGAAAGTTTAAATAACCTGGCAAATCTGTGCATTAAACTTTATACAAGACAAAATAGTGTTGCTACTAATTAGTTTTAATTACATCCCGCAGAGTCTGTGCACAATATTTTAAGGGGCATAATATATAAGTATCAATATCAATAATGTGCTACTTCAACATAACAAAAAAGCCGCAGTGTTAAAGGATTCTAGCTTAGTGCTATGGAGATTTAGACACGTGTGGGTCTTTGACAGAGTGTCATTTTGACAGTGCTAGCGGGGAGGGACACTCTGCTAGCCGTCCTCCCTCAAGCATCACCTTCGTCTGCTGGTCACTGTGCTGGGGTGAGGCAATTCGGCAAAATTGATTACTCATACCTTGAACGATAATAAATGCATCATGATTATGGGGCACCCTAGTGGAAAACAGGTGTACTACCTAGTCCTACATAAAAATTACAAAATCACAGTAATACAATATCACAGTAATACAATTATCTGCAACACGTTTGCGGTCAAGCAATATAGGATATATTTTTCTCAGGTAAACATCCTATTTTTGTATGTGCTATATGGGCACATGCTGCAGGAAAGAGTATATATATATATATATATATATATATATATATATATATATATATATATATATATATATATGTATATATAAGAGCATATATTGTCCACAGTTTGTGTTCACTGTTAGATATTAAACTAATTTATTTCAATACATCTTATTCCAAATGGACCCCTCAACCACACTGCACACACGCACGCGCACGCGCACGCACACGCACACGCACAAACACGCACACGCACAAACACGCACACGCACAAACACGCACACACACACACAAATATTTTTTATTATTGAACCTTTGTCCACATTTACAAAGCCCCTTACTCCATTGTCGCAGGTTGAACCTCGCGTTAACAGACAGGTCGAGCGAAGCCATCACTCCGTAAACCCACCGCTGCACCAGTCAACATCCGGTGCCTGGTCAAGCCGCAAAGTGACGGCAGCTCGTGCTTGAGGCGTGCCGACGCATGCGGCGTGCACGCGGCGGCCGATGGGGATCCTCGTGAGCACGGTTCACCAGAGTTGTACGTCGGACGACAGCGTGCGCGTGGTGGAAGACCTCCCGAACAAAGGTACGTCCTCTCGTGCTGCACAGTAGCTAGAGCTGTCATAGAACGTTGTCGCGCTTACATTTTCCGGTCGTTATAAACGTTTCGATTGACATTTCTTCGCATCCGCGATAAATGTAAAATGATCAATGTGCAGCGAAACTACAAAGTATTCTTGGTATAAATGCCACGAGCTGTTCGTTAACCCCCCTGTGATGATTACTGTGAAGAGTTGCTTAAAATGTCATTCAATACATTAAAATATTACGTTTGTTTAAAGCATTGTCACGGATTATGGCGCACTACAGTCACGTGATTTACGCTTGCTATCAAAACATGCCTCAAAACTTGTTTGCCTCGTGTTAATTTGCGACAGATAAATTTGCTGAGATGTTATACACATCCTAACGAGTAACGAACAACCCGTAGTATTTATATACATGTTTGTCATTTCGCTGCACATTGATGATTTTACAAGTATCGCGCCAATCGGAACGTTTATAACGCCGGAAAAATGTTAGCGCTACAACGTCATTGTAGTCAGCATTTGTTAAAGGGATACACAGCATTTATTTACATATGCATAATATATTGGTTGTGCATAGCAACTGTGCACAAACATTGTTAATAAACATTAATTATAGTGTAATTGTACCAGAAACACTCCATGTTGGATTCAGGGCGCTGCCATCTTGAGACTTGTGCGCCAGCGATGTAAGCCGCTTACGTCACTGGCATATGCACGTTCGAACATCTTACGTTTGTCCAATGGTATTTGATGTATCCAGTACGTCGCGGATTGCTTACGTCACTACCACAATTATTAGCGAAGATTCCGCCAATCCTTGCCTTTTTCAACAATGCGCCAGTGACGTAAACGCTTTGGCTTACGTCACTGGGTCCGTATTCTCGAACGACTTACGAATTTCTTAGCGCCATTTTTTCGTAAATATGGCGTCGAAACTGCCGTAAGTTACGATTTTTCGTAAATGCTATTCTCGAAACAGTTACGATAAGAATATTCGTAAATATGGCGTCGAAATTTCGTAAGTTACGAATTTTCGTAAATGCTATTCTCGAAACAGTTAAGATAAGAATATTCGTAAATATGGCGTATTTTTCACCGTAACTTACGAAATCGAGATAGGTGCCGTAACTTTTTCGCAAATGTTGTATGAGTTCATTCAGACATACATTTCTCAGTTACTTTTGTATTACAACGTCATCGCTAACATATATTTAATAAATAGTGTATGCTTCATTGACACTTATGACGTCTGTGTGTCTATTTTATTGGCCGTTGTAATTGCATAAATACCGTATTTGAAAGCAGATTCCGCATCCCATAGTCATAGATCCATTGCGTCAAATGGCAGTGCAAAAAGCCACAATAAAAATATCAATAACCGGGACCAGCCATTAAACGGGACCGATTAGTAATTCGCTGCATTATCTGCAGACAGCGTGCTCGATAGACTTGTTATTTATGTAGGCACATTTTAATCGTTTAGCTACACATGAACCGTTCCGTTTTATAATACATCTGTATTGCACTATATTGAATTGAATGCAATGGCATGGTCATCTACATAATTTATCCTCCAACATAATATAATTACACTATTTTTTTATCAAACAAATTCAAACATCCTGGATATGATTAATAAATAAATGTTATTAGACGATATGAACATTTCCAGTACGTTAAAAGATAAACTTTCCCATCTGACATCTGTGGGGCTTTATTTAGCAAGAAGGTATAACATTTAAATGGTATTCAATCAGTATTACTAGCACATTTAGAGTGCACGAATATTGTGCCAACACGTCTTTATTGATTGCATATTTTATTAAAACATAATTTGTCAATAACAGTACTGTAGTTATGCAAATACACCTACTTTTTTCAACAAAATGAGCATGATGTATGATGTGGTGATGTGCAATTATTCATTTGAAGGTCCCTTAAAAAAGCCAATGGTATGCCACTGATTACATTTTCACATATGATTTATGTGCATCCTAGAAATCCTTGTTTTCTTAAAAATAAAACAAGTACCATTATTAACATTTTATAAACATTATGGATATAATGAACACTGTAATATTATAATAATGTCATGTTATCCGAAAACAAAAAACACCACTGATAGGAATAGACACACTAAATCAATATACCCGGTAGTATTCGTATACACACTAATTCAATACACATGTAGTATTTCTAGTTTTCATCACATGTTCAGGTTTCAGTGTATTTCCAAAAACACTGCACTGGGAAGAAGTATGCCACATCCACAGATAACATTGCAGGCAGTGGAGAACCAAGTGAATGTAATAACATTTTGATGTCATTGTGGCACAAACCCATGGTACAGCACACATTGTGCATTACTGGTAGAACTGTTGACAACTTCAGAATGGTCTATAGCTAAACTGTCATCTTGGTGCTGCAGCAAGTTCAGTTGTAATGTGCATATTTTAAAATGCAAGGTGCAGCATTCATTCTCATTCATTGTCTCTCTGAAAATATACATATTATGTGATTTATATAACACATCATAAGTAATGTATATTTCACTTGTTAATCAATACAAGCCGTTCTAGTCAGTTTGTTTTGTTATATTATAGTTGAGAAAAATCATATTGTTTACACACACAATACAGTGATGTTTTAAGATACATATAATAATTGATGAGACTTGGGCTAGATAGATACTACCTACCCCACGGAGGGTAGTATAACTTTATGAGTAATTGAAATCATAAGAATAAGGTAACACATTGTCATCAATCGAGCTCAGAAGCAAATACAGACAATACATCCATGTGAAAACTGTGTATGGTATGCAATATTCAAGTTGTAAACAGGTGCAACATATAACAGCTTGTTTATGCTTACATTTTGGGTAAAGACAATTTTCAGTTGTGGAGACCTACTTTAAATGGTCACTCCTTAGTTATTATTTCTTAGAAACAGTTTTCTTTTATTGTTATACCATCAATATGTTAACTAAGTTGTAAGCAGCATGCTGACAAAAGAAGACATAATACAAGGCATTATGCCGTTTGATTATATATCAGTACTGCTCTAATACATAAGTAGGATATGGTGGTTTAGGTGATCTCTGTCAAATTATGGGTATGTGCCAAGATGCACATACCATCACACAATGACAACATATTGTAACTCACCTGTTATTCGTACCAGTTTGCAGTCTGAGTGTGTCATCTTGGTATTTGGTAGATTATGCTGGGCTGTATTCTGTAAGTATACAGAATATATTATAGTTGACAGCATGCAATGCAAAATTGTACACGAAAGTACTTATGTAATTATAATTATATTATTTACAGTGACAATGTATTTTTTTTATATAATTATATATCACTAAAACATATATGTACAGTGTATATGGACTACTGATCTTTGAGATAATCTTTTTATAATCTTTAATTTATACTTCACCAATATATTAGAGTTAGTCTCATACATTAAAATACCATCTGACACAGTTTATATTTCTGAATTTGTCCCAGTTTCTAGCGCGAACATGTTGCTTTAAATGAATAAATACTAAGATATAATTTACAAGGTCATGTTGAAACCCCATGACGCACACCTGTGTCATAATTTTCCCTGTGTAACTAGAACGGTTGTTCAGCCCTAGGTCCTAGTCCTGGCGTAACAAATTACACTGTCACTGAGCCTGAGGCACTGACTCAGTGATTAGTCTTATTATTTAAATCTCGCATTTCGTTGATTTGTCGCCGAGTCTTAGATAACCGACATTACACACGTACGAACGTTTTATCGTATAACTGTACTCACACTAACCTGTAGGCAAGCTATGTTAACGTAGTTAGTCCTCGGGTAGAAGCAAATTCGTAATCTCTGCAACTGTAAACCTTGACATTCCATCGACTGTCAACTCAGCATTCTGTTTGACGCTGACAGCCGAGTGTGTCCTTGCTTGCGTTCTGTTTCTTCATTTTCCGATCAAATGCTTCGCTTGTGTTATGCCTGTTATTTTATGTGCATGAATATTTCTCAGTGGCTCAGCATCATTGTGTTATGCATCGCATCTACACTGACTAATCACCAGTTTTCCTTGGATAATTATCCGTGTTGTTCTTTTTTCATTCACTGCCAGAACATGTGAGGCTTTTGTGAGCAGAACTAAAACGGTAAAACATCCAAGAAATCTGTGATTGTGCCCGTTGCAACGCAAACAAACCCTCGCGAGATTTCTGTACGAAAGATACGAAATTCGTAGCTGCGAAAATTCTTAACGCTTTCGAGAATACGAACTTACGAATTTTCGCAGCTACGTAAAAATCCGCCATATTTACGAAAATTCTTACGTACGAATTAATTGTCTTCGAGAATACGGACCCTGGCGCATAAGTCTCAACATGACAGCGCCCTGAATCTAAGATAGCATGTTTTTGATACCATTAAACTATAACTAATTGTTAATTAACGATCTTTGTACACAATTACTAAGCACAACCAATGTAGTATATATATGTAAATTTATTCTGTGAACCTCTCACTGACTGGAGTATCCCTTCAATGCACGTTGCAGATACGCCACACAGTTATAACAGAACAGTTGGAGTCTAAAAGAACTTAAAGATGAACTGAAGATAGAAATAAACAGCGCGTACGCGTAACGATCCCGATTATGTCACCGGTCCGAATTGCATATAAGTTCTCCTTTCGATCCTGAAGATTCCATATTGCAGCATGAAAGAACGTTTCCGAGAAGTGGTCGAGATGGTATTCGGTTGAATAGGTCTGCCAGCGAGTAAAGTGTTAAGTGATTTGAGCAATTCGAGCAATAATAAAAATTTAATAAAACAACTTAGTGCATTCACAATGTTCCAGTTGTGCTATGGACACATACACCTTAATCCCACTCGCAGGCATGTTATCTTCCCCGTCATTTATACGACGAACCATCAATAAGTCATAATTACACTATAATATTATAGCCTGTAGGACAGTTCCACCATCAAACAGTGGCAGACAGGTCTGTTCTATTATAACTATGTGGGGAGCGGTGGTCAAATGGTAGAGCGCCGGACTGTCAATCGAGGGGACTGTGGTTCAATCCCACCTACAGCCGCTACGAAACTTAGGCAATTTCGTTCACCCCACATTTTCCTGCGTCTTTCGGAAGAGACACTAAAAAGCCGGTGGTCCCTTCTATCTGGTGTCTATGCCTGGGTAAGTAAAATAACCCACACAGGGGGTTAATGCGTAACCTGTAGTGGACTGACAAATTCTCGTTGGACTATAAACGCCCTGCAAAGGATCCAGTATCTGAGAGAAGAAACACAGCTAAGATAGCATTTTGCTACTCACCTCCCGCCTCAAAAACTAAACCCACAGTTACAATGTTTGAGGGACAACATGCAACTCTCAAGTCAAGTGTTCCTTTGTGCAACGTGTCAGCGTCTGCCATTGTAACAGTTATTAAACCTATAAAGAACACCACACTGAAAGCAGACAAAGAAGAGGAATGGGCCTAATGGATAGATCGTCAAATGTAGTATCTACGTGCACAGACTCAGGCCAGAGGTACACAAAGAGCATTGGCCAGGCACACATAAGCTCAGTGATGCGCACGGTAAATCTTCAGTTATGCAACTACTGTTTTGCTGTGTGTTCAAAGCGTTATTGATAGTTTGCTTCATTTGCTAAAATCCAGCGTTAACATGCTCTCTTTGAAATGCACAGTTTTCATAGAATACATAATGTAATTAACTTTTTTGCTGGCGTTATTTTTTAAGGCGGCGGTGTTGTTCTGTCAAAGACAAATGTTTCAAACAGGGAATAAAAGGACATTTGGAACCGGAAATTTATTATTATTTGACTCATGCTATTTAATTCCAAAGAGCCCTGTCTATGTCAGTCCACTGCGTTTTTTTCCGGTTCCCACCATAATAATTGCTAATGCCGATCTTTCATTTACACCTCATCCAAAAATCATTTAATTATCATCAAAATAAACAACATATTCCATGAACACGATCCGGTTTCTTGATTGTAGATCGCGTACACATTTATGTCTCAAGAAACGGATTTGTTTTTTGTCTGAAAATTTTCTCCGCGTCCCTCAGGCGTCTTCGTCAGACTGGTGTTACGGGGCGGGGGGGGGGGGGGGGCACAACCGTACATCTGTCTGCTGAAGACGTCCGTAGGGAGCGGCTGAAATCGTCAGTCAACAAAACAGTTTCATGACAAGTAAATACTATGCTAAAGGATATGTTTTTCATAGCCTCATAGTATAGCGACATATTTACAGATGGTTATAGAATGGATCCAATGTAGTAGAACTGGTTTCACTATTACACTGCAAGGAGACCGCACGTCGTTGATGCATCGCATATCATAAATCAGAGACACACAGGGACGACGCACAAAAAACTCAATTTAATCTTCTGGCTGCGTAAATGACGACAACTGGTGGTGTTTATAAATGCAGTGAAGTCACGCCAGCAACTATCACGTAGTGAATGAAACTGGATGCTGAATGTAAGAAGTTGACTTAAATAAACCATACACACATACATGCATGCATGCATGAGTGCGTGCGTCCGTGCGTGTATGCTTGCATGCATGCATGCATGCATGCATTCATACATACATACATACATACATACATACATTCATACATACATACATACATACATACATACATACATACATACATACATACATACATACATACATACATACATACACACATACATACATACATACACACATACATACACACGAAAATACATTCGTGGTCGCCACATATATATACATACGTACCAATTTGTATAAACACACCCCACACCAATCAAAATGGAGTAACATTTATTGTACACAAATTGGTAATTGCGTACGTCACACATTGCAAGGACACCCTCTTAGCGTAAAGAAATTGGAGTGTGAAGTTTGGATGCATACCAGGGCTGAAGAGGAGCAACAGTCGCGACCAACGACAAGGGTCTGAGGCCTCTCAAATGTACTCATGGTATCACCTTTGCCAACACGTTACAGGACCACGTGCTATCTTGAACCACAACACGGCATGCTCCAAACGGCCATATTCGCAACTAGATTGATGACACGCTGGTCTCACAACGCTTCAGATACAGCGTCAATAACAAACAGAAAACGATGTTCATTCGCGCCGATGTTGGCAGTGATCATGCTCTTATGCTCACACCCATCAAACTGATGCTGAAAACAAAGCGCTTTCAAAGAAGTTCTCGTATTCGAGTAGCCCTTCTCCCGACTTAGCCAGTAGAGATTCCTGTGAGCCGACGGTACTCACAGTATGGATTTGTAGATATATCATTGAGTGTTATCCAGAGATTCACCATCCTACATGGCGCTACTTCCTCTTGGACAACGTCCGAATAATTCGGTCTGAGAACATTGCGGTTTTAGTGTACGCTTTAGAAGGTCAAGTGGATGTCATTATGCAGCACAGGTAACGGTTTCATAAATTGTGTTAACATTATCTCAGTCACAGTTTCATCGAATCTAATTGCCCACTCTCGCAAATGCCAACACAAAGTTTTGACTATGACAGTTTTAGTCTCCTATCATGACACTTTTCTCGGAAATTCCTGTAGTCCAAATGACACAAATAAGGTCATCGATGTTGTATTGCGACAATTGCAATTCGGAATCCGTGCCGAGTCATGCGCAGAGGCTGAATGTCGTCAACAGGTGGCGATCGTAAACAAATCAGGTATGTTTACCAATCATAGATAAACGATGACCGTGTAAAACAAACCAATGACACCCGGTGCGGCCAGGCGTGTGGACACGTGAGGCCGTGCGCACTTGACAGGGTTCGCAATGGCAGAGGGAGAGAAGCCGTGTCGTAAACACGACCACGCATCTCGATAGCGATTGATAAACAACTTAGTTGTGGATCGGTGCTCCCATCCGTGGCCGCTGTCATGTCGCGATGCACGTGGCCCGTCGTCGATTAGCTTCGTCTGTCCGGCGAAAGGTGGGTCTGTGTCCAATTCAGACCGCGTCTCTTTCTCGCCGTAGAAATGACCACAGGTCATTAGACAGCGGCGAATGTGTGTCACTTCCAGTTTGATGAACTTGTCGTAGACGGGTCTTGCAGTCTCTTCCCGTCTCTTTGTCTGTCTCTCTGTCGGTCTCTATGTCTATCTCCGTCCCTTCTAGCACTCTAGCTTCTGTCCTCATACCCCGCCTCCAACTTACCCTTTCTCCCTCTCTACCTTCCTCTGTCGCACCGTCTGTCCGTCTTCTCTCCAAATCTGTAGCGTTCTTTCCCTGTCTAGCTCTATCTCCGTCTCTCTATTCTCTGAATCTATAATGTGCTTTAAGGTGCTTCTCTTGTCTTTCTATCTCTGCATCTACTTTTCTCTCTAGCCTAAGTTGTCTATCTCCAACTTTCTAACATTCACGCCCTTTTTGAATATTTTACCCCCCCCCCCCACACACACACACACACATGCACACACACACACCTATGCACCACACAAACACACACACACACACACACACACACACACACACACACACACACACACACACACACACAACACACCCATGCACCACACAAACACACACACAAACACACACACACACACACACACACACACACACACACACATACACACCCATGCACCACACACACACACACACACACACACACACACACACACACACACACACCCATGCACCACACAAACACACACAAACACACACACACACACACACACACACACACACACACACACACACACACACACACACACATACACACCCATGCACCACACAAACACACACAAACACACACACACACACAAACACACACACACACACACACACACACACACACACACACACATACACACCCATGCACCACACAAACACACACAAACACACACACACACACACACACAAACACACACACACACACACACACACACAGAGGTAGACACAGGTCATCCAGTAAAGCCAGAATAAAATTATAATAACATATACGATTGATTGTAGAACTTGTAGCTTGTAGAACTTACGGAACCCAGAAACTCTAAAAAGTACAAACGTTTATATCAGCCTACACTTTGTCATCGTGTTGCTGAAGCGATTGTGACATGAAATGAAACATGGCTGGATTGTCACCAAAATAAATACGACAAGGAGACTTGCCACGGGGGACAGCCTCCAAAACAGGTGGAAATTCAGAGACGTGAGGTAGAAACTACGCTACGTCCCGCTCTGTATGAATTATAACTTCATCGTCTCGCCGTTTGACGTTTTATTAGAAATTACGGTCGCATTGGAATCACGCCGAACGACAAATTAAGCGACTGCAACGTGGATCGTAAAACAATTCTTTTCGACGAATAGCGCCCAATTAAGGCCTTACCCGAACACCGAAGAGTTGTTAGCGGTAGCGGCAGGTGTCCACCAAGTAAAACGTAATGCAATCATCCGTTAATCGAATCTCCTTTATGGATAAAAGATTTCTGCAAATTACATATTCGCATAGCGCGGGTCAACGATTCTTCCAGCCGGTGAGCGCGAACAAGACGTTGACTGCGGTACAGATAATACAATCTGTCACGCTCCACTGGCGTCTATTTAACCTTACATGACATCGATAAAGGTCATTATTAACTACTATATCAAAGTTACATATATATCTTATGTATTATGTTTACGTCATGTACGCGGTATTCAGCAAAACGCAACATTACAGTGGCTAATTGGGTTAATAAATGTTGTCGCCGTTTACATTCTTAAAATAAAATCGAAATTGTTTTCTTAAAGCATCTTTTCAAAACAGTTTGCACAAAATTGATTAAATTATGTATATATATATATATACATATATATATATATATATATTTCATTATCCATATAGATCTCTCCCTCACTGCCTCTCCCGCTCTCTCTCCCATTTTTACACCCTCTTTCACATCACTTTCTCTCTTTGCTTGCTTTCTCACCCTGTTTCCTTTTAATTCTGGTCCTTTTCTCATTTCTCATACTCTGTCTTCTCTCTCTCTCTCTCTCTCTCTCTCTCTCTCTCTCTCTCTCTCTCTCTCTCTCTCTCTCTCTCTCTCTCTCTCTCTCTCTCTATCCCTTTACTCCTCTCCTCTTCCCACTCCCCCTTTCCTCTCTCTTACCTCATTTATCTAATTCCCGTGTAAACTGCATTTTATCTACAAGTACGTTAACATCCTCCTATCAAGAACGGTTGAACACATCTAACGCAATCTTAGACGTGTAATGGTTGTATACATACAAAGGAGGTATACACATCATCACGCTTCGGAAACATCAAAAGACAAACAATGTCCCTCTTGCTGACGGTATGTCCTAGACACGCGATAATAACGAGACGAAATCGTTTCCGGTACGTGCGTTGCTGTCTTGAAATATTAGCCGGTTCAAAGTGGGTCACCGCCGTTTTACTTCCGGTCGCTGAGTGATTCTGTCACCAGTCCAGCGAACATAACGGGCTTCACTCTCATAATGCAATTACTATAATCACGTGCTAAACACCGCCCGTACTTATGCATGGTTATGATTCCGATGTCGTCGACTTACCTTTGCAACGTACCAGTTAATTATCGTCGAGTGGCTACTGGCTAGGCGAAGTTAAAGTTCGTCTCCGGTCACAAGATGCGATTATATGACGCGGTTACGTCACACCTCATGTCCACCGTTCACCATCATATCTCATCATCATATTTGTGTTGCGATTGCTCTTCCAGTCGTGTTGTCGTTGTAAAAAAAGGCTGAATAGGTACTAGTCAGCACTGTTTATATCTGCAATGTAGTAATAATAATGTGGTGCTACCTAATTGATGATTTTGGTTTGCATCCGTTACTTCTGACTGCCAACAATTTGGAATAATTTACCTTTGGAGTATACGTGGCTTCTTGTGTAATTTTATTCCACAGGTTGACATTGCAAAAGACGACTGACACGAATATAGCGTCACAGTCAAACAAACACACACACGCACGCACGCACGCACGCACGCACGCACACACACACACACACACAACCACATACAAAGTATTACTAGCCAACATCGTGGATTTCTCGATATTAGACAAAGGCTTCCCCTGACACTGCCACTTGCCATGTGGGGTTTCTGCTCTGTAGCGATCTTGTTGAAACATGCCAAATCGTGTCATTGTGCACATCAGTCAATTTTGTGAAGTGCAAGTGGAACCTTGTTGCTGCCGCAGCTGCTGTTGTACTGCTTATGATCACCGATAAGGTTTCATCACGGACGTTTTAATGGCATTTGCCTTCGCTCCAAGTAAAAGAGATTACTCGCGACAGACTTCATCGATCATGAAGACATGTCTGTCAGAATCGTGACATCTTGCTTGCGTTTAATCAGTAATTTAGCTAATACATCATTCTACATATCCATCGGAAGTTACTCGAGGAATAATTCTGGAGGCAATTTGATGACCGTAATTAAGGCAATCAGCCTTAGAACAGCCTTAGAAACAGATTCTCAATTACTGGGGAGATATAATGACATTAGTCAACGCAAAGTCTCATACTCGGGATTCTGTTTACACCAACTCTGTCTATGCAGTAACGTCGACCAAATCCAGTCAGCCGCTGCCCATCCCTGTCGTCATGGCGCCCGCGCACTACGTCCTCACAGTCGCCACTCTGCCGTCCAGAGACCCACTCGCACTCTTCCAGACGTGGTTCGAGGAGGCGCAATACAACGACAGCATCCGGTTAGCCACCAGCATGGTACTGGCGACATCATCTAAGTAAGATATCTTTCATACGACTACTATTACTACTACTACTACCACTACCACCACCACCACCACCACCACCACCACCACAACCACCACCACCACCACAACCACCACCACCACCATTACCTCTACTACTACTATTACTACTACTAATCACCACCACCACCACCACAACCACCACCACCACTGCCTCTATTACTACTACTACTACTAGTAGTAGTAGTAGTAGTAGTAGTAGTAGTAGTAGTACTACTACTACTACTACTACTACTACTACTACTACTACTACTTCTACTACTACTACTACTAATAATAATATTCATATTATAACAATAATTATTATTACTATTACACAGTGAAAGTAGTGGGGGGGGGGGGGGAATAAAATAAATAAGACTGAAATTGAGGAATGGAACTCTGGCCAACTGTCCCGTGACGTCAGAGAATCTGAAGATCAATAACAATAACAACCGTTAAATAATTTAAACGTATGCTTATGAAATGTGTTCTTGTTCAGATGTGTTGTCCACAAGATAGAACAACAGTCTGTGTATAATGACAATGTGATCTTTGCAGGGACGGGCGGCCGTCCATCCGCATTGTCGGCGTGAAGGGATTCGACAAGACAGGTTTCCAGATCCTCACTAACCAGAACAGCCAGAAAGCGAAAGATTTGGTACGTGTCAAGTTGACAACATGTTGTTGTATTGAATACCCTTTCATTTGTCCGTTCATTTCATTCATCTACCTATCCATCTATCCAACATGCTTCTATTCATCTGTGGTGTTTACTGCCGGACAGTACGTGTTGCATTTGCAGGAAGTATATTAAAATGTCGTCGTCATCCGATGATATATCCTTTTCATGTCGCTAATCTTCTTCGCTGTCATCTCATGACATGCTCTCAATTCCTTTTCACGTGGCTAATCATCCGTGGCTTTTAGCGGATCCGTCCATATTTTAATGACTCTTCGCACCGTACGCCGATAAACGACTCATCCTTTGGCCGTGTTATGTCATTTTACGACGTCCACTCAGCATTGACAATATCACATCATGTCAAAGTATGATATGCCTTGTTGTACCAAAGGAGAATAGGAGTGACCGAGATACTATGCGTAATACCTCTTTATTCGGGGACTTTATACATTCAACCTTTCTGTTGGTCAAAGGTTGTTGCCAGTTAATGTTAAATTCGACTAGAAGCATTTTTGTGTAACTGAAGGTCTCATCATGTTGTATTCATGGTTCAGTTTGTTGTATTTACGGCTCAGCTTAATGCTGTAATGTGTTTACTCTGCAGAAAGAGAATCCCTACGCAAGCATCATGTTCTACTGGGAGCCAATGGACAGAATGGTAAGTGACATCTTTCAACATGTTCTAGTAGTTCACCATCGTATTCAAGCAACTTGTTAACAAACCCAAATCGTTAATTATCTTGTAAAGGCTTTCACTTCGATACAACGCGAGCTTCATCGATACATGCGACGGTCTAAACCAACACGGACCACAATAACAAATAAAAATTATGGTTGAAAATAAAACCACAGACTGAGACAGGGCGAAAATTACAGCGGGGTGGGGGGGGGGTGGGTGGGGGCAAAACGAAAAATACGACATTACATCTGGGATCGGTATACAGAAGACGGAAACAGTGATCAGTCGAGACGAGAGAAACAACGATCCCCATGTGTTCGATTACATCATTCGACAATAATATATATATATATTATATAATGTATACATTATATTATATATATATATACATTCATATATACATACATATATTATAATATATGTATAAGATAATAATTTAGTAATTGTAACACTATTATAGCGCCTATATCCTTGCAGATTCAAGCTGAGGCGCAACAAACAAAATCCTTCGGTGTATTCATAACTAGGGTTAGGTAAAAGTCTTCATTAGAGCATAGAACCGCCAAAAATGTATGATGGAAAAGCAATTGCAAACAAATGTACTGAGTTTGTTTTACGGAATCTGGCAATAGTTCCAGAAGATTTAATTGTAATGAAGCTTGCACGATACGCAGGAGAACGCATCAATAATGTACAAGTTTTGATATATTTAAAACAAATGGTGTTAGTAAAATGAACAGTTTTTACAATGCTAAAAAATAATTAAGTTAAGTATGAATAGTCGTGTATAGGCCTTGGAAAACCGCTTAACAATCCTCAGTAAATGTGTTCACTAGCATAATGTATCACATGAAAGCAACAAAATGACAACGAATGAAACATACATGGATATAATTTTATATCATTCTTGATATGACAATCTTTTGTAATCATGTTAAAACATTAATGATCGGTATGTGTAAACAATTTAATTTGGCGCCTGAGCAACATTTTGTGTTGTTATTAAACGAATTTCTACCCGCCTGCGTCATGCGAGTAAAATTGCACGTCACTGCACGTAACAAAAAGCAGGGTACATGTATATAAATAATAAACTGGCCATTAACACATCATTAATAACATCACAGTATTGCTGCGAAAACTTCAATAACAATAACCCTTTGACCAAATAAGCGTCGTTCACTGGTGCCCTTGAATGAGACGGTCGTTGAAAGTATGCACCTTGAGTAATTACTCCGTGTGGCACTCATTCATATTCGTCTAAACTCAATCATCCAATCGAACATAGCATTAGTTTGCAACTTCAAACCCGATCGTCAGAAAATCATCTGTATGTCTTTGTTTATCTCTTATACGCAATAATAAATTATGGATACGAGTGTTGAGCACGAATTCACTATCCCATGATTGTAAAACATAGTTCATAATAGTATTATTTATTACATTTTATATTACTGTATTGGAAAGTATCACTACGATAGTATCAGTGCTACTACTACTACTACTGCTACTACTACTGCTACTGCTACTGCTACTGCTACTGCTACTGCTACTGCTATTGCTGCTGCCGATGCAGCTATTGATAACACCAATAATATAAAGAATACTAATATCAACGATAAAAACTAACAATACGAACAATAATGATATAATAATAATAGTGTCATTAATAATACAAATAATACTACTGCTGCTACTATTAACTACTATTACTACTAATAATGATAACAATTATCTAGCAACACTAATAATATAATACTAATGCCAATAGCAATAACAGTATCAATAATACTAAGTACTACTATTAATATTGATAATAATAATATTACCAACAATACAAGTACTACGCTACTAATGATAATATAACTAAATAATAAGGGGCCTACTACTAGTAATACTACTACTACTAATAAAAACAGTAATAATTATTAATAAATATATAATAAAACAACCATAGCTGAACACTGACGACATGCACTACGTTGCTTCAGGTACGAGTGGAGGTGTGCGGCACGAGACTGCCGGACGAGGAGGCGGAGAGGATGTGGCGAGGCTTCCCTCTCGCCGCCCAGCTCGTGCACGGCTCGAGTCGACAGGACGAGGTGATTGCCTCTCGAGAGGTGAGTGGACAGTGCGCAGTGGCGACAATAGTCACGTAAACGTAGTCCAAGTGATTGTTACATCTACGTACGTTCCACTGAGCTCATAAACGTCTTAAGTAAGATTTCGCTTCTTAATTAGTAGTGATCTGTACTCTACGAACTGCAAACACCAGAACGCACCACCGGAAGCTCTTCGCCGGTGTGTCACGGAATTATGTACATTCAATATTGTTTCGGACAATCAGTCAATAACGCTATTATGTTATGACATGTTAATGTTATGTTATCAACGTGTGCGTGCGTGTGTCTTGTGTGAATGCGCGTGCAAACATGCCAGCACATGCGTATGTGTATAATTGTGTATACCATTATGTACATACAGTCCCCTGTTACAGGTAATCTTGAAGCGAAAAGAGGAAATGACGGAGAGACACCAAGACGAGGACGGCCTTCCCATGAACCCTGACTGGTGGGTGGTCCGTGGGCCTACATTAATGCAGTGAACAGGTCGTGTGCATTGTCGGCCTGCATTGCTTGATTGATCATAAGCCACGTCACCCATCGTCTTCACTACTACTTATAATTGATTACCACAGCGCCAGCTTAATCATAAAGCTTGACAATCATCTTTATAGAGATTAACTAATTCGTCAACATCTCTGTCTCAGTCATTGTCTCTCTCTCTGTCGCTGTCGCTGTCGCTGTCGCTGTCGCTGTCGCTGTCGCTGTCGCTGTCGCTGTCGCTGTCGCTGTCGCTGTCGCTGTCGCTGTCGCTGTCGCTGTCGCTGTCGCTGTCGCTGTCGCTGTCGCTGTCGCTGTCGCTGTCGCTGTCGCTGTCGTTATATCGCCGTCTCCCCGTCTCTGTTTCTCTCTCTCTCTGTTTCTCTCTCTCTGTTTCTCTCTCTCTCTCTCTCTCTCTCTCTCTCTCTCTCTCTCTCTCTGTGTCTGTCTCTCTGTCTCTGTCTTTCTGTCTCTGTCTGTCTATCTCTGTCTCTCTGTCTCTCTGTCTCTGTATCTCTGTTTCTCCCTCCCTCCCCCTCTCTCTCTGTATATCTCTCTATATGTCTCTGTCTCTCTGTGTCTGCCTCTGCCTCTGTCTCTCTCTCTGTCTATATATATATATATATATATATATATATATATATATATATATATATATATATATATATATATATATATATATATATATATCTTCCATTCTTAGGTAATGTACTGACAGTCTGGGACGCGTGTGTGGTTGTGTGCGTGCGTGCGGGTATGCATACGATCGTGTAAATCGCCACTTTCGTGTGTTTTCAATGGTATCTTTCCTAGTATTTTAATTCGTCCGTTGTCCGTTCGCCAGGTGTGCCTTCACGCTGGCTCCCTACCGCTACGAATTCTACCAGGTGGCCACCGATATGCCGGACAGAATCATCTTCCGGCGACCGGAAGCAGGCGATGCCCCGGATGGTACCACTCTTCATCGAGGCGACGACGGTTGGCTCATCGAAGTCGTATCGCCGTAAACGTTATGATGTCCGGACAACAGGGGGTGATGGACGTTGACACTTGGGCTCAGCTGACTCCACCAGTGAGGCTATGTCAGTTAAATAAAATGTAATTTTATTAAACAGATGGTGCTTCACAAAGACGGCCAAGGGAAGATATGCTGTGCTGACAATAGCTGAGGACTATTTCACTTCGCCTTGACCATAAGCATATATGATGGTTCATGTATATCTCGATATAGTGTCCCAAGTCCCGCAGACGTGCGTGCAGCAAGCAAGTGCAACAAATGATTTACCCCAAAGAAGAACGTTTAGTTATTATCTATTCCAAAACACAAATGTGTTCTGGAGCTATGTTTTACAATCTGAAATGTATTTGAAAGATTTTGTATATAGAACTAAAGCACAAACACAAAACTATGTATCGACCTTCATATAAGAACAATTGGCCAGTCGGAAACCAACGTGTAAACAAACGATATAAAGAGAACATTTGGTGAGATTCTGCTGCTAGTTGTTGCCTGCGTTAGTCTAATATTGCATGTGTAGTTGTCTAGCGAGCTACTCTCTACGTATCGAAGGTATCGAACTGTCAAAAGTAACAAAACAAGGATATGGAAATAGACATATTTATTTTTACTACTTATACTTGTAGTTGCTGTTGATGTTGTTCATAGCGAACGAAATTATTTGGTGAAGCGCAGTGGCGCGGTGGATAGAACACCAGCATTTCAATCTGAGAACGGGGGTTTGAATCATGTGCCACAACGTCGAACATAATTAGTTCGTTCATTTCACGGGGCTCCAGTTCACTCAGTCATATAAATGAGTATTAGATATTAGACAGTGTCTGATACTAGCATATCAAGTCTTCGCGTACTACTAGCAGCGTGGCTGAAAGTCCCAGAGAAGTCGAAATGAGGTTTGATTGAAAAGTTCTACCAGGGATCAAAGCGCTTTGAGCGATCCTAAGAACTGGATATTACGCGATATAAAAACATACCTTTTTATAGAACGTTTATTGACTTGACATTGTTTTTTAAATCGTTGTTCATTACTGATGATATCAAAAATTGTTATATATTGTTACGTGTACACGTTCTTGGCTTATAGTAGGCCTACATTGTACATACATTTCATAGGCTGTAATACAATAACGGAAATGTGTTTCGTATTGATGTATCGTCAACATTAATGATAATATTATATCAATGTATTTTCTACGACCGGCTATGAGAAATGTTTGCTAGAACCAGATTAGTTTACGGAAGTATTGTCAACTAGGCATCTACGATTGGTATGCCGAAATTGCAAAGGTGTTACAATAAAACAGTATAAGAACAATGCATAGCTGCGTCCGTATGTCGTGTTGTTTGCTTTATCCTTGCAGTTGTTTGGCATATAAAGGTGTCCAATACGCGATATTTGTACCCATCTCATCTAGACTACATTGAGATGAACTAACGAACTTAATGAATGACCGACCGACCGACCGACCGACCGACCGACCGACCGACCGACCGACCGACCGACCGACCGACCGACCGACCGACCGACCGACCGACCGACCGACCGACCGACCGACCGACCGACCGACCGACCGACCGACCGACCGACCGACCGACCGACCGACCGACCGACCGACCGACCGACCGACCGACCGTCCGACCGACCGACCGACCGACCGACCGACCGACCGACCGACGACTTACTTTACTTAAGGCGTAGGCCAATTGTTCCTTTGATGTAGTACCATGTCTAGAGCACACCGCTTTGCTGCTAAGAGTGAAGGTCTTGTGTCACGTGTAAATTGATCACCCCATCTGTGTCGTCGTTTTCCTCTTTTTCTTGTTACTTTGAAGTCTTCTTTGTGAGCTACTTTCGTTTGGCATAAAACAGCCATGTTCAAACCACCAGCCTTCTACATTTGATGACATCTGAGACGTTTCTGGTCAGGTTATTTTGCAGTCCGTCTGCCCTAGTAACACCACTCCCTAGTAACACCACTGGTGGGCCGCAGACAACACATCTTACAAGCGTCAAGAGTCCGTATATCTTGGGCTCGTAGTTTCCACGTATCTCCGAGTAACCTAGTTATCACTCTTATTGAGATACCGCTGTTTGAGTACAAACATTACCTTTGAGTCTATCAAAGGCTTCTGTTACTAGAACTGTTATTCTATCAACATACATATATCTTTCTGTATATGGCCTTATACATCTCACATCCTCGAGTTCTTCGACTTTTTTCATTCCAGCGAGTCTCGGTGGATGCAATTGAAGGTTGTTGCGAATTTCAAAAATGTTAAACGCCGCCGCGAATATTGACCAACACATGCATTCGTCGTCTTCGTGTGCACAAGAACATAATTATAAGTTAATTTTTGATTCGCCTCAAATACATAATTAACCAGTGTTACATCGGTTTTTAGTTGAGCAAAATGAGTAACTAATGTATATGTTACATATTATATAATATTACATAATAAAATGTAAACACGCTGCTCATGCATGCATACAAATTGCATTTTATACCGGCCATATTCAGAGATATATTGCCGATACCCCAGTGGCAGTACGTCTGGCACTGGGGTATCGGCGCCAGTTCAGGTCATACGCGAGCATCACTGCTAAAGGCGGGAACTCACTAAGCCGGCCGGTCAGCCGATTTTGCATCGGCCGGTCATCGTGGTACGTCGTGGGGCATCGGGTGAGTTCCAAAAATCGTGGCGTCGACCGGGCGTCGTGCGTCGAGCCGATACCCACACGACGGCGGCCGGCGGTATCAAATATGTTTGATATTGCCGGCCGGCCGACGCCCGGCCGGCAGATGTTTTGAGACATTGCGACAAAAGCGGCATTTGCAGCAAAAAAAGTCGGCATAAATTCATCCTCTGAGTCCGCCATGATGAACTTTTGGATATAGGTCACCTGGGCGAGCGTATTGAATCCCTCTATGGACAAAAATTCAAACAAATTTGAACTTAAATTAATAGCGCTTAAATTGTGAAATCGACCGGCTGTGTGTGTTCGAAAAATCATAGCAACGGGCGGACAACGGCCGGCCGGTCGGCCAGTTCTGTGAGTTCCAAAATTACCAAACCGGCCGACGGCCCGATGTTCCCACGACGCCCGGCCGATTTCATTTTTGTGTGCGTCGGCCGGCCGACGGTTCAGTGAGTTCCCGGCTTAAACAGTGATGTCAGAGAAGTATCTGCCAAACAGTAGATTCATGTCCCTTGTTATGCGTCGTCAAACAGTGGGCTTTGCCAATATTCAGTGCATGTCATTGCATGTTTGAAGGACATGTTTTCGCACCGATTTGCCAGCATGTTTACTTATCAGTCGGACCCTTTCGCTCGAATGAGAAACTACATAGATAAACACTTTAATGTGATGACATTTCGCTAGATCATGCTTCCTGTTTACACTGTGTTGGTGCACGCGATCTGGTAAGGACGACACGTGACTGAAAGAGAAAGGAGTAAACAAATGCATTAATCTAATTCCGCAAACAACCCGCAACACTAATGTCATTGAACTGAAAGAATGGCGTCCAACGAACAGGTTGACACTAAGGAACTTGACTGGCGCGTTTTTCGAACTGGTGCGTTAGTGGATACTAATGATTCGTTGTTAATGGTATCAGACCCTGAATCCTGTAATCCCGGGTTCCAATATTATCCTGCCGCGTCGAGCCTTGGCCTTGGGCAAGTTCGTTCATTCTATAATACTAATAATAATTACTTTAGTTTTCATAGCGGCATGTACACAAATATATATACGTCTGTTCAAAACCGCTTAAATTACAACATTGCTAAAACATTTCATCACTATGCTACAATAATAATTTTAAATAAAATAAAATGTTGACATTATTATAATAATACAAAATACATTTATAAATAAACCATTAATATATATCAAGTTTCGGTTAAATGTTGACTACGCAGTACTAACTAAAAGTACATTTTGTCCTGCTCTAAAATCAATTCAAAATTCAGCTAAATAAAATTAATAAATAATCAAACTATCATAGACGATAAACTAGTAAATATCTTTAAACTAACGTATTGGCTCAATAATGGCTATTCAATTCTAACTAAAAGTAAGCTATTCCTGCTCTACGTTACTCCATTTCACTCGGCTGTATGACTGAATGACTGACAATTTACAATGGTGGTATTTGCATATGAATAGTCTTCGCACATTAATCGTAGCGTGACTGAATGCTTCCCAAAGACGTCGAGATGTAGTTTGATTGAAACGGATGGGGGAACGTCTACGGAGTGGATATGGCGGTATACTTAGAGCTGACCTTTAGGGGAAGGGCGGGGAAAGTGGACACCATTCGGCGTCGATCGACCTTCATTTGACATGTATGTACAAAACAGATTACGTTTTGCTACACTACCTAGCTATGTATCTTGACTAAGTATATGCACAGTCTAGTTACTCTATCTTAATAAATATAATAGGCCAGATGTTTTTTTTTAAAGATGCCCATTTTATTATTTCGCAAAATGTGGAGGCCGAAGTGGACGATACGCGATGCCACTTAATCGTTGGCGCAAATCTCGCACATAGACCCGCCACGCCCATACCCGACACACGCACGGTGTGCCCACCGGCCACACTCCCCGCACTGCACCCAGGTTTCACCTTTTCTGCTGATGGAATGTAATACAGATATAGTGTTACAGTCTTCGGTGCTTTTGCAGTTTAGGCCAGCACCTCGAAAAAACCATCAAAATGTTCACCTACGGCTACGAAGACCAAACTTCGCATGGTGTATCTACTACACCTGTACTACGTGTATGCACTTGTCACGTTATCAAAAATAATAATTAATGCCTGAAATCGATCAAAATGTGTACGTAAATAATGCGCTTTCTTCGCTCGTCATGTGACAAGTGTATACGCGTAGTAAAGGTGTAGTAGATACACCATGCGAAGTTTGGTCATCGTAGGTGAACATGTTGGTGGGTTTTTTTCGAGGTGCGGGCCTAAACTGCAAAAGTACCCACTCTTCATTCTCTGTCTTCTTTTTCTCTGACGTTTTCTCAGGGTTTTCTACCCGCCCTTCCTCTACTTGTTTACGTGATTTCGGCAGCCATGTAAAGATGCGAGCAACACTTACGTGCGGCTAACTGGAGCGTGTCTGTCTTCGATCACGTTCCTTCTTGTCCGTTAACCAAGGCACGACTTTCTCGAAGGTCGTTCGTCGTAAACAGTACTAAAACTAAAGCTGATGGAGATACTGCACACGGAGATGATCAACCGTGTTCTGACGGTCACAAGGAAGGCTCGACCGACCGACCGACGACGATTCTGTGGTCCACTTTCACACCTGCCTACAGGTCAAATGGCCACCTGTCACGTCGACATGACGGCGCACGCAGTTATATGTAGCATATACTGAATCGGTAAATCCACTGAATTTGTGACGTACTTTTTCATGCACATGTTGAATAATGGTGATGTTTTACATGCACAGGTCTGGAAAATGTCAATTTTTTTCACTGCTGGTGGAAAAGGTAAATTCGGGGGCGGGCTGCATGCCAGGATGTGGCAAATTGTGCAGGGCTGAACGAGCTGTAGGCTGATTTGTAATATACGGGGCGGGCATGCGGGTAAAAATTACATAGTTGCGGGGTGCACGGGCGTCGATCGGTGGGGGACGGGGGTGGACGCGACCCCCCACTTTTCAGAGTGGGGGGACAGCATAGGAATTGTCCCCCCCCCCACTTTTCAGTTCAGAAAAATTGCGAAGCATATAGCCTGACTCAACACTCCTCTCTCTTAAAAGCCGCTACATAGGACTAGCTAGACAATAAACTCGCGACATAAAGCTCAGTAAAGTTATTTATTGCAAATTAACACGAGGCAAACAAGTTTTTAGAGGAATGTTTTGCTGTTAGTGCGCCATAATCCGTGATAGGTATTTAAACAAACGTAATATTTTAATGTATTGAACGAAATTTTACACAACTCTTCACAGTAGTCATCACAGGAGAGTTATCGAACAGCCCGTGGCATTTATACCAAAACTGCTTTGTTATTTCGCTGCACACTGATGATTTTAAATTTGTCGCGCAATCGCAGAAAGGCCAATCGGAAGGTTTATAACAACCGGAAAAAAGTAACCCGCTGCCGGGCTCTATCAATCTTGTGTTGATATTATTAATAGGCTCTAGCCATCAAGCCCATTTTAAATGATGAAATTTGTGTTGCACTTTCACCCCTCGCCTGATTGATGCTTATCGCCTACGACAAAAGTGGCGGATTCCTGCATTTTGTGTAACCTATTCCCATTTGAGTGATGACAATTTTTTTGGCCAAAATGCTGGATTGGGAAGTTCTACACAGGCACAGCATGGGCGTCGATCGGTGGGGGAAGAGGGGGACGCTGACCACCCCACGGCCTGAGGGGGTCAGCATAGGAAATGTCCTCATAGTTTTTCAGTTCATAAAACAAATTTATAGGCATATATAGCGAGACTGATCACTCCCCTCTCTTAAAAACCCTACACCGGTCTAGTAGTAAAATTAATAATAAAATAAATTGCTTGGTTGGCAGCAGCCCGCAACTTGATCTAAGTCAAGTAAATATTCATCATGCCTGGCTCTGTCGTTTTGCACCCTTGTATTGATATATAGCCATCAAGCACATAATAGATTATTACATTTTTGTTTGCCCTGACACCCCTTGGATTGCAACCTGGTCGCCCTGGTGGATAGTTATATCGCCTGCGGCGGAACCAGAGGATTTATGCACTTTGTGTAATTTTATCTCATTTTAGTGATGACAAATTTCTTTGCCAAACGGTGGGATTGGGAAGTCCTACACACACAGCCCTGTAAGCTCTGCATCTTGTCACTCTATAAATCTGGCAAGCAGTGTTGGGTCCAAAGTCTACCCACAAATGTTCAGTGATTGGGGTAGGCCATGGCCCCTCTTCAAATATATGTTGCCAACTTAACTATTATAAATAGCATAACATTAAGGAATTTTTTAGCTTAGGATTAGCAGCAGACCAACAATGAATTCTGTTTTATATTAAAATAAATACTTATGTATATTTCAGGTCATATTATTAATATATATTATATGACATATATATATATATATATATATATATATATATATATATATATATATATATATATATATATATATATATATATATATATATTATGCATACATGTGTATATAAATTGGTATTCCGTCCCCCCCACTTTTGAAACCGGATCGACGCCCCTGGCGGGGTGGATGCTGGCTGAGATTCCCAGCCCGGGTTTTATTGTAATTACTACTAATCAAAACTTCAACCAACACACATAGCCTTATAATTATATCTGATGACACAGAGGTTAAAAAATATATAATGTGTGTGTGTGTGTGTGTGTGTGTGTGTGTGTGTGTGTGTGTGTGTGTGTGTGTGTGTGTGTGTGTGTGTGTGTGTGTGTGTGTGTGTGTGTGTGTGTGTGTGTGTGTGTGTGTGTGTGTGTGTGTGTGTGTGTGTGTGTGTGTGTGTGTGTATTTAATGATAGTTGTATCAAGACCGAAACAATACAGACGACGAAAGAGAAAACGACGAGAAATGAAAACAACTAACCTTCCGTGAATCCACTCCTTATTCAACTTACACCTTGCTCGTTGTTGGGCGGAAACAGCAATCACGTGACCGCTAATTGTTCGAACCCGCAGCTGCGCAATGCGCAACTTCCTGGCAACGTTGTCTCCTTATACGCATGCGCCAAATTTTACGTTTCCTTTTTGTGTGCGTTCGCGTGCGCGTTCGTGCGTGTCTTCGTCTTTTTACAACACTTGTCTTTTTACCGGTGAAAGTAGAGTTTTGGGAAACTATCTCGCAAACACAGAACAAATTCAGAACGAAGTTATTTCATCCTACATTGCTTCGCGGATTAATTGCCGCGTGGCTGAATGTTTTCTAGCCAAGTTGAGATGGTACTTAATTGAACAGATCGACCAGGAAAGTAAAGTGTGGAGCGCCTTGGCATTCAGAGCTGGATACTACGCTAACATTTATAAGAACTTTCCTTTACCTATACATGCATGTGTACAAGAGTGTGCGTTTGTTTGCGCACGACCACCTGAGTGTGCACATGTGTAAGGAATAAATACAGGCTGAAACCACTTTTGATTTCTCTGCATACGTCTATTTCAACTATCCTTCATAACCAGGAAATATGTTCAGAACATTTCCTAATATATCGCTGCATCTAAATAATGAATTAACAAATGTGCCCATGAAAATTGGTTAAATTACCACACCACATTTTCCAAGAAACCATTTTCCACCTTGACATCTCATAATTTTTGCTAGAACTAGAGTAACATTCCTCATGATAACATCACCAAATAAATGACACCTGTACCGAAAGAAAGAAAACTCAGTGACATCGGTCACGGTTTGGCAACTGTGATACTCCGCCGGCTACATAAAAACAGCTGCGCAGTCTTATGAACGGCGACATACCTAAAATTAGGAGGGGTGAGATGTCACTTCAGCACGACACGATAAGTCACCTATCGGACTGTGAGATGTTGACATTTTTCGCGGCAACGTTTATAGTTTCTGGCTCGTCAGATTTTAAAATCGGCAGACAAGACGGCGACGTGGCATAATTAGGAGGTAATGCATTTGCTACCTGTTCGTGGCGACCTCTAAAACACGTGAATGTCCATTGAAGAAGGTATATGCGGTGGGGACACTTCAGCTTCAAACCATGATTGGGGTAAGCTATTCTGATGAAAACATTTCTATTTCAATCGACCTGGTGTTTTCTAGGACTTCGTGGTGTTGAGTATAATGAATGGATGAGGATCCCCTGTGAGCTATCACTATGCGAAGTTCATATTCAAATCTCAACGGGTAGAATTTTTGCAAGACTCAGTATAGCTTACATGAAGAATATATTCTATTATGGCTGAATGTTTCCCAGCGTAATTGAAAGGTCATTAATTGAACATGTCTGCTATGGACGTAAAGTGTGAAGCACATTTGCAGTCATGAGGACTGGATACTGCGCTATATAAGAACTTATCTTTACCGTTGCATGCGTGTGTTCAAGAGATTGCGTGTGTTTGTGCACGCCCGCATGTGTGTATCGGAATAAATGCGAGACGAGACTACGTTTTATTTCCCTACAGACATCTTTTTCAACGTTCCTTCATATCCAACAACAAATATTCAGGACGTTTCCTGAAATTATCTATTGTAATACAATTAACAGTTATGTGATCTGTAACTTATTACCTTTCATGTAAGCCTATTCCCAACATCCTATGATGATTTTGATTTTTTTTAAGTGTCTATTTAAACATTAGTTTCTCTACCTCTCAATCAAACACCGTGCAATTGATGCAAATTGTTTAAACTATGAAACAAACCGTAAAACACATCTAACTTAGTATGTTTTATTTTCCCATGAAAGGCAGACACTGTTCTCAGACAAACGGAGGGAGAAGACAATGGCAGATATTTCACATTTTAATAACACATACGTGGTCTTCAATAATATATCTGAAAACTATACATACACAGGCCTATATATAAAATAATTGCATATAATATACGTTACGCAGAATGCCAGCATTCCTCACAATAACTACGCACGAAATAAATAAAGCAGTGTCGGACAACCTGAATAAATAATTAACATACACAACTAAAAATGGAATCAGAAAGTTATTCAGAACAAATAATTTACAAGTAATCAATATATTGCAATCAATAACTGATGTTGCATAATCTAACTTATACTTAGGTAATTAATGTTCTGTACCTATAATGTTATTGTAGCCACCATCGACTGGCGTTTTCATAATTCACAGTTATCACATATTACTTGTGTTATAGCTAGGATGTCTTTCTTAAGACTATCCAGAAAAAGTTTTACCCACTACCATAAAATAATAACAAACAGGAATGTTATAGTAAGACTAGTATAATAAATACAGCAAACTAAATCAATAACTGTTAATAAATGTCACAAAACCAATCAATAATAAATTATCAAACATATATGTATATATATATATTATATATATATTATATACTATATATATATATTAATATACATATATGTTTAATAATTTATTATTGATGGGTTTTGTGATATTTATTAACAGTTATTGATTATATATAATTATATTGACTGGTTATATATATAAATATATATATATATATATATATATATATATATATATAACCATCGATTATCACAGAAATACATTAATGAATGATAAGGGAGGCTGGAAAAAAGTATACCATGGCTTGTTTAGACCATATGTGGTGGAGACATTACATTTTTATTCATGCTGTGACACACGCCATTCATTCAATGCAGGATCACGTGGGTTATTAATGTGCCACTGCACTTGTAGAGATCTCCACTAATCTGTCCAAAACATGGTTCACTTTGTGCAGTTGGTTCATTTTGTCCCAGTCTCTCCTATTATATATATATATATATATATATATATATATATATGTATGTATATATGTATATATATATATGTATATATATATATATATATATATATTTATATATATATATATATCAGCTGCTGATCTATGGAGACAAAAGGCACTTTTTTTTTGAATACAAATAATGTCAATGTGAGTTTTAGCGGAATGTATTTTGTGGATCCAGGGTACTTGGGGTATGCCCACTAACACACATCCCAAGGGGGTGATGATGGATGGATGGCTGCACCTCCCCGGAGGTCAAACATTAGGTCTACCTCTGTAGATGTGATTCACTGTGCAGTGCTTTAATAGAATTGTATAACTTACAGATATTGAATCCAACTGCAAATTCTGACTGATGTTCTAAATTCTAAAAATTAGCAAGTAAGGATATGATATGACTATCATGAGTTGAAAATATGATGTAGGATTAATACAACAGCATGAAGTACAGGGCAGTTTCATGATATACAATACAAATATACAAAATATTCAGGATGATTCTTACAGGCAGCCTCTGCTTAATTGCAGATGAAAATAGCCTACATTAACAGCAAATTAAAAAAAAGATTTGCTATTCATTTTTGCTATTTTTTTTACAAGTTTGATAAACTGTTATTTACCAGTGATACTATCCCGACTAAAGACCACTATATAGCTGTAACATGCTAGCCCAACCTACCCTTGATCTCTGAAATGTCAAACATTCACAACAGCCAGCGAAACACATCCACGAGTAACAGAATCATGCTGTAGATCTCCCATCATGCAGTTCACCACAATAATGCCATGTTGACCTTATTGTGTGCATTTCTCACAGTTGCCACGCTGGTGTCATTCTGTTCCTGAGTGAATCTGATCCGTGCTCGGTTTCTCTCGCAGACGGCCACGATGTGAGCCTTGTTCTGGATGGCAACCTCTGGCTCTTCTGGTGTCTCCATGGCCTTGTCACAGGCCACTGTCAGTTCAGCTTCCAGTGTTGACAGTGTGGCGTTCATGATGGGACAGTCACGGAGAATGGCCTTGCAGATCCCACCAAGCTGTGGGGAACAGGACGATAGTGTTTAATTTCATTCTCAAGAGTAACCCAAGTTAAGTCAAATTTTGTTTGGATTCATCCGTACTCATCCATGCTTTCTTACATAATTATTTATATTCAAAAAATGGTTACAATTCCTCGGATCATTGTCAGACATCACCAGCAACAGTAACAAACCACTTACTTTATATATTCTTATATATTCATGTTTAGTAGTACTGACAATATGTTTAATTTGATCTTGACAACTCTTGTTGTATTTTGTTATAAAACTACAAATGTCTATATATCTATAGCAAATTAGTAATGATGGTTATTTTAATATATATATATATATATATATATATATATATATATATAAATGACGATGATGACTTACTTCTTGATTGAATATATTCAGAGTCTTTGTCAGTTGTCTGTCAATTCTGAATTCATCATCTTCTTCCATACCATGGAAGAGACAGATGAATCCATCATCATCTTTCACCTGAAAATAACAATTGTTATCATTACGGTTAGTTGTCAGAACAGAATGTCTCCTGTTTACTATAATTTCAGAATAAATGAATCCTCAGAAAGTAATACAATTCTGATTCCACTGTTACATCATTAAATTTGTCAAGCAGACATTTATAGTTAGATCGTAACATATTAAACAATACTATAATTCTGTCCATTCAATGGATTAAACACGTTTACCAGCCTATTTTGGTTACCCCAATTTTATTAATCGACATTTTCAGCAGGCGCTGAATGTCTTGCCTCAGTATGTTAGTTAAGAAAAGTTGGTTTGTTTAAACAAAAATAGTTCCATACATAGCCATGAACACTATTTCTAACAGTGAAAGAGTCCAAGTGGTGCCACCTGGTGTCGAATTTTCACTACACAAGTTAAAGATCACTGAGATCGTTGTTAAATGAGGTAATTGAGTGAGTACAAAGTCTAGCTCATAAGAATGTTAGTTAAATGATCCTTGGTCAGACTAATAACCAAAACTATTCTAGGTATACTGGTAATCATAATTTTATATACAGTTTTAATTCCAACTTAAAAGCACATCTTTTTAAGGACGCATTTGTAAACTACTCGTAGGGTATTTTATAATGAATTTATTTTAACTGTAATTATTTTTTTGCAATTTTTTTATTACTTTATTATTAAGTTACTAATACATTTTATTATTTATTTATTATTTTATTTTACCTATTTATTGCTGATGAGTTTAGCTTATGAACTAGGACTTCTAGAAGCTTTATTTAATTATCTATTATTATCATTTAACATTTCGTCTTTACGTGCAAGTTTAAACTGATTATGAATATTTTAAATATCTATGTGTTACAATGTATTTTATGCACCTCTGAGCGGAATTAATTCCGGATATATAGCGCTTTACTAATAAAATTAATTTATTTTATATTTATTTGGTTTTCATGGTAATCAATTAATCCAGTATCTAAAGATGTAAATACATTAATGCATTCACATGTGTGTGGCTGACCTTCAACTCAAGTTTGGTGTCATTTTTGACAGCATCCCGTAGTCCAATGATACAGTCCTCGAGACTCGCCTTAGCCTCCCTCAAGTAGCCCATATCTGCACAAGTCTGTTTGAAAGTCTTGAGGACTAGATCGTAGTAAGTGGCGTAGTCCTGAGACCGCTTGATCGGCACAGAACACGACTGGAAGATTTTGTCAAGCTACAAAGTAACGCAAAGAATACTGATTAGTCTGACAGTTCTTAGGACCATTTCTAAGTACAGTGACATACCTCAAAGACCAGCCATAAGTACAGTGAGACACTTCATGAGACAACCACCAGGTACAGTGACACCTCTTGAAACCAGCCCTAAGTACATTCACACACCTCATGAGACCACATCTATGTACAGTGACACACCTCATCAGACCACCCCTAAGTACAGTGACACACCTCATGAGACCACCCCTAAGTACATTGACACACCTCATGAGACCACCCCTAAGTACAGTGACACACCTCATGAGACCACCCCTAAGTACATTGACACACCTCATGAGACCACCCCTAAGTACATTGACACACCTCATCAGACCACCCCTAAGTACAGTGACACACCTCATGAGACCATCCCTAAGTACATTGACACACCTCATGAGACCACCCCTAAGTACAGTGACAGACCTCATGAGACCACCCCTAAGTACAGTGACACACCTCATGAGACCACCCCTAAGTACAGTGACACACCTCATGAGACCACCCCTAAGTACAGTGACATACCTCATGAGACCACCCCTAAGTACATTGACACACCTCATGAGACCACCCCTAAGTACAGTGACACACCTCATGAGACCACCCCTAAGTACAGTGACACACCTCATGAGACCACCCCTAAGTACATTGACACACCTCATGAGACCACCCCTAAGTACAGTGACACACCTCATCAGACCACCCCTAAGTACAGTGACACACCTCATGAGACCACCCCTAAGTACATTGACACACCTCATGAGACCACCCCTAATTACAGTGACACACCTCATGAGACCACCCCTAAGTACATTGACACACCTCATGAGACCACCCCTAAGTACAGTGACACACCTCATGAGACCACCCCTAAGTACAGTGACATACCTCATGAGACCACCCCTAACTACATTGACACACCTCATGAGACCACCCCTAAGTATAGTGACACACCTCATGAGACCACCCCTAAGTACAGTGACAGACCTCATGAGACCACCCCTAACTACATTGACACACCTCATGAGACCACCCCTAAGTACATTGACACACCTCATGAGACCACCCCTAAGTATAGTGACACACCTCTTGAGACCACCCCTAAGTACATTGACACACCTCATGAGACCACCCCTAAGTACAGTGACACATCTTGACATCACCCCTAAGTACAGTGACACACTTCTTGAGACCACCCCTAAGTACAGTGACACATCTCATGAGACCACCCATAAGTACAGTGACACACCTCATGAGACCACCCCTGAGTACAATAACACACCTCAATGACTCCGGTCTGGGGCAGGAGTGTCTGTTGAGGTGACATCACCACTGTCTCTGTCTCCGCATCTCCGTCTTCTGTCATCTCGCTCATCTTCAGCATCTTCTTCCCTCGCGGCAGAGAGTCCTCGAGCAGGAATCGAACAAAAGTCTGGATTGCAGAGTGCACGGAAAAGTTTTCGTCCTTTGCAGAGACCATGACACTGCAAGAAGAACGGAACTATTGACATATCCGGCACGTCATGGTTTGCGGTTTGGCCATAATCAAAATAGTAGGTACGGTGTAGCGCTTACATTTTTCCGGTCTTTAAAAACGTTCCGATTGACGTTTCTGCGAATGCGCAATAAATGTAAAATCATCAATGTCCAGAGAAACAACAAAGGATTTTCAGTATAAATGCCACGGGCTGTTTGTTAACTCTCCTGTGATGATTACTGTGAAGAGTTTCTTTAAATATTGTTCAATGCAATAAAATATTACGTTTTTTTTATAAATTACTGACACGGATTTTGGCACACTACTGTCACGTGATTTACGCTTGCTATCAAAATATGCTTCAAAACTTGTCTGCCTCGTGTTAATTTGCGACAAATAACTTTGCTGAGAGGCTATGTACATCCTAACGAACAACCCGTAGTATTTATACCATAAATGCTTTGTCTTTTCGCTGCACACTGATGATTTTACATATATCGCGCATGTGCAGAAACATCAATTGGAACGTTTATAATGCACTATAACGTGACATCTGCAATATCCAACATTACCGCATACGTTTGTCACTTTGACAGTCACTTTAACAAGTTTTCCTTTTGCTTTTGTCATACAGAGAGTGTCAAGAATATATACATTTGTATAACTAGACTAAACACCCGTTTATGATCACTGCTTGACCGATTTTTTTGCTTAGTAATTGAATAGGTCAATTTAGTGCTGTCTCAAGACACTGTCATTGTTTTAATAATTCTGTGTGACAACAATGATGTGCACAATTACTATGCACAGCCAATATATTATACATACATTTATACTGTGAATCTGTCACTGACTGGAATATCCCTTTAACAGGCATGGCATTTTTATTTCTGGTCAAGTAATGTTGGGAAGTGAGTATTTTTAAACAGTAAATCACAAACCTTCCCACAAAGTGATGGTCTTCTGCCTCTTGCTCGAGCAGTTTCACACATTCTGGCTTTTCTTTCTTTGGGGACTTAGGTAGTGTGTTTTCACTTTCGTTTTCTCCATTGAGTGGCTCACTCAGAATATCTTTCAATTCTTCTTTTTGTAGTTCCTCTTCAACCTGCACATAGTCATTGCAAGTGTGTCCAACATAAATATTATTCATGATAACAATGAGAAAACAGTATTCGTCAGTGTTGTGGAACGTTTTTTGTATTCCATCATAGATTTTGTTCAACTTCTGGCCCTAATTGTTTTTATTTATGACAAAAACAAAGCAAAGTTGTTCAAGTGAGAAATATATGTTGGAAAGATTGATTAAGAAGATGTTTGGTCTCAACAGTAATGTAATGAGCGTACATTAAATAGAAAAACAACATTGTGAGGCAGTTTTGCAGGTGTCATTTGCATATTTTCATTGTGACATAATCAAACTGCGACATACATAAAAAATGGATTCTTACCAAGTCATACTTGTTGCCTAGCAACAAGACAGGAATGGCAGTTCCATCGCACGGCAACATCTCCATCTTTGATGTCAGTGAGCCATCTGGCAATGTCTCGGTGACGTTCTTCACCTTTGTCACTTTGTTTGCAAACTGCTGTTTCCATGAATTGGCCAACTCAATACTCTTCATATTGTTCATGTCCACTACGACTGCAATGGTCATCATAAATACATACATGAGTTTATTTAATTTGTATTTTATTTTTATCTATTTATTATCTTTTACATGTTTTACATAAATTTTACAAAATGTCATACTCATTATTTTATTATCAAGATACCATTTATTTTAATCATTATCTTTAGCTAACTTATTTATTTTATTATTTATTACTATTACTTTTTATACATATTTTAGGTACTTTATTTACCTTAACAAACTTAATATTATAATTCTACAACACATGTATATATACTCATGTACAGCGCCTCTGAATGGATATTTCTATATTTATGGCGCTTTATAAATGTTCTTCTTCTTGTTATTATTATAAATACGTACAACTACCAGGAACTGAAATAAAATGATTATAACAGTTTGCAAGCGTTTCAACATACCTGTTGTCATTATTCACATGGGTATATATGAGGATTGTAAAATCGTTAGTGATGAAATATAGGCATTTACAGTAGCCATAACTGTTGAGCCAGCAATAATTGTCTTTAAGATTCTATTTAATATTCTATGTCTACTTCCATGAAATTCAGCAACTTGTGTGCCTATATAGTCAATTTGATCCATAATAGATTCAAGCATAATTTTCACATACACACACGCACGCACACACACACGCATGCACGCACGCACGGACGCACGCATGCACGCACACACCAAAAAAAAATATAAAATGGATGTTACCGGGGTACTGTTAATTGCCCATGCAGCTTCAAGACAACTGATTTTAAAACATTTTATTTATCAGGACCTACTATTTCTATGTGTACCATTTTCATGAACCACGTTTATAAGACCTTTCAATTCTGCCATTTCATGACATGTTGTGTATATTGTGACTTTTGTGAAATGTGATATTTTTCTTATATGCAATTTGACAAGTGTATGACCCGCCGCTTGTGTGACCTTTCATTTGTGTGACTTAACTGCCATCTGTATGACAATCAATTTCATTTGAGCTTTCATTTGTGATCTGCCATTTGTGTGGCCTTTCACGAGTGATCTGCCTATCATGACCTGCCATTTGACCCACCAATGGCGGCATCAGTGTTCCTGTAGTACGTGTCTCTCAGGTCCATGTCCTCCTCACTTGGTAGGTCCCATAGTGTCACCCCAATGACAGTGTCACCAGGCAGGTTGACCTTCTTCACAACATTCTCTGTCAAGTGGATGACAATTATGTGTTAATTGAGCACTGTCAATTTATTGATAAATTTGTATGCAGTTTCACACATTCTGGCTATATATATATATATATATATATATATATATATATATATATCGTATATATATATATATATATATAGTATATATATATATATATAATATATATATATATATATATAATTATATACATGTGTACATATGTGCCACAAGTTTAGTTAATTTATTTAATTTTGGTACACATTATCATTCATGTCACTATATATGAGTTTAACCATTTATGTATTTCATGTATTTTGGTTCCTCTGTTCAGATTTTGGTCTACATTTACAGTGCTTTATAAATTTACTTACAATTATTACTGTAATCCTTGGATAAGATTATGGTGATAATAATAATAATATTTATTATTTATAAAGCGCAATATCCAAATATGCTCAAAGCGCTGTACAATAAAATATATAGCTATTTAAATAATAATAATAATAATTTTCATCATCTTGTCAGCCTATCATATGGGTATCTCCATAATTTAATGTTTTTATCAGCTCTTTTCAAATTAAGCATTTGCTCAAACATTAATTCAAATGATTTTTAAAATACTATTCTTCATGTAAATATGTGACATGATGAAACACATATTTCTATGTTGATATTGTCAAAGTTGTTTGCTCTCTCTCCTCTCTCTCTCTAATGCTATGTTGCTGACAACTTATATTATAATCTGTAATCATAAAGAAAGATAGGTAGCATCTGAAAAATTGGTAAATATCTGATGCATATACTGTGGTGTTAAAAGATTTTTTAAGATCAGATTTTGATCATATAGATGGATGGGGTTGATGCATTTTTAAAACAATTGCTCATTTGCTTATATATATATATATATATATATATATATATATATATATATATATAATTAGATAGTATCCTATCTCAGCACATGTAAACACAAAACAAAATAAGCATTAAAGCAAATAATAAGTGTATACCCATATACTTACGAATGTTCACTTTACGTGTTGGTTTATATTCATAATTAAACTGATTTTTTGTGTATTTCAAAAAGACGCTGGTTTTGCCAACTTCCGGTTCACCTGGAAAGGAAAGAAAACAGTTCACGTTTTAGTAATATATATATATATATATATATATATATATATATATATATATATATAAAGCAATAACTAAATACTAAATGTCAACTCACAAAATTACACAAATTATTTTCTTTAATGTCATTCAATAATATTGATATTAGTGATCAACTGATCTAAGAACATTGCTACATGAACAGGTATTACAGGGCTACACGACATTTAAAAGAACTATGCACATCTTGGGGTATTATTGCTGACATATCCTGATGTCACACTCACTGACACATTGAACAACACATAGTGGCGTCAGTCAGTAACACAGACTTCCTGGAACCACACTCACTAACACTCCTGGAACCACAGTCACTAACACTTCCTGGGACCACACTCACTAACACTCCTGGAACCACAGTCACTAACACTTCCTGGGACCACACTCACTAACACTTCCTGGGACCACACTCACTAACACTTCCTGGGACCACACTCACTAACACTCCTGGAACCACAGTCACTAACACTCCTGGAACCACACTCACTAACACTTCCTGGGACCACATTCACTAACACTTCCTGGAACTGGGACCACACTGAATGAAAGTTTATTTAACAACAACAGGAATATACAACATAGTATTAAAAATAATACAATACATAATGGTAACGACAATACAATATAATATCGGTGCTGTTGTTAAAAGGACACAGCAGAAGTCATATGACTTATAAGGCGATATGCCCTTTTCATCTAAAGTGCGTAATAGTTATAGTAAAAGTTATCAGATTGAATACAAACCAATCACTTCTTCCTGGAACCACACTCACTAACACTTCCTGGAACACTAACACTTCCTAACACTTCTTGGGACCACACTCACTAACACTTCCTGGAACCACACTCACTAACACTGGGACCACATTCACTAACACTTCTTGGGACCAGACACTCACAAACACTTCCTGGCACCACACTCACTAACACTTCCTGGGACCACATTCACTAACACTTCCTGGCACCACACTCACTAACACTTCCTGTAAACACACTCACTAACACTTCCTGGAATCACACTCACTAACACTTCCTGGGACCACACTCACTAACACTTCCTGAAACCACACTCACTAACACTTCCTGGGACCACACTCACTAACACTTCCTAGAACCACACTCACTAACACTGGGACCACATTCACTAACACTTCTTGGGACCAGACACTCACAAACACTTCCTGGCACCACACTCACTAACACTTCCTGTGACCACATTCACTAACACTTCCTGGCACCACACTCACTAACACTTCCTGGAACCACACTCACTAACACTTCCTGTAAACACACTCACTAACACTTCCTGGAATCACACTCACTAACACTTCCTGGGACCACACTCACTAACACTTCCTGAAACCACACTAACTAACACTTCCTGGGTCCACACTCACTAACACTTCCTGAAACCACACTCACTAACACTTCCTCGGACCACACTCACTAACACTTCCTCGGACCACAGTCACCACACTCACTAACACTTCCTGGGACCACAGTCACCATACTCACTAACACTTCCTGGGACCACAGTCACCACACTCACTAACACTTCCTGGCACCACAGTCACCACACTCACTAACACTTCCTGGCACCACACTCAATAACACTTCCTGGGACCACACTCACTAACACTTCCTGGCACCACACCCAATAACACTTCCTGGGACCACATTCACTAACACTTCCTGGGACCACATTTACTAACACTTACTGGGACCACATTCACTAACACTTACTGGGACCACATTCACTAACAGTTACTGGGGCCACACTCACTAACACTTCCTGGGACCAGACTCATTAACACTTTCTGGAACCACACTCACTAACACTTCCTGGAATTACACTCACTAACACTTCCTGGAACTACACTCACTAATACTTCCTGGGACCACACTCACTAACACTTCCTTGGACAACACTCACTAACACTTCCTGGGACCACACTCAATAACACTTCCTGGAACTACACTCACTAACATTTCCTGGAACCACACTCACTAACACTTCCTGGGACCACATTCACTAACACTTCCTAGAACCATACTCACTAACACTTCCTGGGACCACACTCACTAACACTTCCTGGGACAACACTCACTAAAACTTCCTAGCACCACACTCACTAACACTTCCTGTAACCACACTCACTAACACTTCCTTGGACCACACTCACTAACACTTCCTGGGACCACACTCAATAACACTTCCTGGAACTACACTCACTAACATTTCCTGGAACCACACTCACTAACACTTCCTGGAACCACACTCACTAACACTTCCTGGGATCACACTCACTAACACTTCCTGGGACCACACTCACTAACACTTCCTGGAACCACACTCACTAACACTGGGACCACATTCACTAACACTTCTTGGGACCAGACACTCACAAACACTTCCTGGCACCACACTCACTAACACTTCCTGGGACCACATTCACTAACACTTCCTGGCACCACACTCACTAACACTTCCTGGAACCACACTCACTAACACTTCCTGTAAACACACTCACTAACACTTCCTGGAATCACACTCACTAACACTTCCTGGGACCACACTCACTAACACATCCTGAAACCACACTCACTAACACTTCCTCGGACCACACTCACTAACACTTCCTGGGACCACAGTCACCACACTCACTAACACTTCCTGGGACCACAGTCACCACACTCACTAACACTTCCTGGGACCACAGTCACCACACTCACTAACACTTCCTGGCACCACAGTCACCACACTCACTAACACTTCCTGGCACCACACTCAATAACACTTCCTGGGACCACACTCACTAACACTTCCTGGCACCACACTCAATAACACTTCCTGGGTCCACATTCACTAACACTTCCTGGGACCACATTCACTAACACTTACTGGGACCACATTCACTAACAGTTACTGGGGCCACACTCACTAACACTTCCTGGGACCAGACTCATTAACACTTTCTGGAACCACACTCACTAACACTTCCTGGAATTACACTCACTAACACTTCCTGGAACTACACTCACTAATACTTCCTGGGACCACACTCACTAAGACTTCCTTGGACCACACTCACTAACACTTCCTGGGACCACACTCAATAACACTTCCTGGAACTACACTCACTAACATTTCCTGGAACCACACTCACTAACACTTCCTGGGACCACATTCACTAACACTTCCTAGAACCATACTCACTAACACTTCCTGGGACCACACTCACTAACACTTCCTGGGACCACACTCACTAAAACTTCCTAGCACCACACTCACTAACACTTCCTGGAACCACACTCACTAACACTTCCTTGGACCACACTCACTAACACTTCCTGGGACCACACTCAATAACACTTCCTGGAACTACACTCACTAACATTTCCTGGAATCACACTCACTAACACTTCCTGGAACCACACTCACTAACACTTCCTGGGATCACACTCACTAACACTTCCTTGGACCACACTCACTAACACTTCCTAGAACCACACTCACTAACACTTCCTGGGACCACACTGACTAACACTTCCTGGGACCATACTCACTAACACTTCCTGGGACCACACTCACTAACACTTCCTGGGACCACACTCACTAACACTTCCTGGGACCACACTCACTAACACTTCCTGGGACCATACTCACTAACACTTCCTGGGACCACACTCACTAACACTTCCTGGGACCACACTCACTAACACTTCTTGGGACCACACTCACTAACACGTATTGGGACCACACTCACTAACACATCCTGGGACCATACTCACTAACACTTCCTGGGACCACACTCACTAACACTTCCTGGGACCACACTCACTAACACTTCCTGGGATCACCCTCACTAACACTTCCTTGGACCACAGTCACTAACACTTCCTGGGACCATACTCATAAATATATCTTGGTGCCACACTCACTAAACATAGTCATAACACAGGGGCTACACTTATTAACACATCTTTGATGCACACTAACACACTATACCCTGCATTATATATAACAACACCAGTGTTTCCCTGGGTGAAGTGTTGGTCGAGGTGGTAGGGTTAGTTGAAACACTGGAGGCATGATGTGATGCTATGGGGGTCTGTAATGGTACTTACCCCTGGAACTGGCTTCAATATAGTGCATTATGACATGTGTTTTAACGTATTTCCTGGCATATAGTGGGAAAAGAAATAACATTTAGCACATAAACGTGTTTGTAGCATCATTTGTAACTAGTCAGCAGGGACAAAAGAAGTAGATACGAGGTGCGAATTTTGGCATATTTTTGGCCAGACTTCGCAAAACAGCAAGGTGGACCACCTTTCTCATTTTCTGAACATTTCCGGAGCTGGCACATTTTGTGGCACACTTACTAAGTGACACTCAGACTGCCTGGCAAGGTGTGGCACTTACCAATGAGTACAATCTTGAAGGCTGGAACTCTCTGCAATTCGCCATTTTCCTTCACCAGGACTGCAACCAAAGTGGCCTGTGTACAAATTAACTGTCTCGACAATTCAGAAACCCAAACTTTAAATGTGACCAAATGAATATGGTTAATATTACCAGTAAAACATTCATGATAGACTGAAAAGGATAACTTGATTTTTCATATAAGCGGCTCAAGATAAGAGTCATGGATAGTGTAGTGGTTAGCACATCCACCTGGCATACCGTCGGGCGTCAGGCCCAGGTTCAACAAGCAGTTGGGGTAGGCACAGTATAACAATAATAATAATTTTATTTGTAAAGCGCCGTATATTCAGAAATATTTCCGCTCAGAGGTGCATAAAATACATTGTAACACATACATATTTAAAATATTCATTATCAGTTAAACTAGCACGTAAAGACGAAATGTTAAATGATAGTAAATAGATAATTAAATAAACCTTCTAAAAGTCCTAGTTCATAAGCTAAACTTATCAGCAATAAATAGATAAAATAACATAATAAATAATTGATAAAATATACTAATAACTTAATAATAAAGTAATTAAAAATGCAAAACTAGAATTACAGTTAAAATAAATTCATTATAAAATACCCTACAAGTAGTTCACAAATGCGGCCTTAAAAGATGTGTTTTCAATTTGGACTTAAAAGTTCAAGTGAGTCTATTAGGTGCAGATTGTCGGGTAGATCGTTCCACAGGCGTGGTATATATTTGGTGTAAAAAGAGCTCTCAATATTGGGGACTGTATATCCCTTGGGAAACAAAGAATCAAGTTAATGTCAGTCTGACACTCCACATAAACCTCCCCCAAAAGAATGTTAAAATGTAGCTATTTGTCTCAATGCAATTTTTATGTTTTTTTATCATTGTTCCAGCCTTTTTTGTAAACCAGCCATCTAGAAGTACCATGGGTAGCATAACATACCAATACATCAAATTGAATACAGACATGTTGTTTTTATGTCATTGCTTATAATTAGGAAATTAAGTTATACATAATTGGATGCTTACAAACTTGAAAGGATAAAATCTATCCTTTCAAGAATGTAAGCATCCAATTATGTAACTAGATCATTTAGTGATCTGGTTTCTAGATTTTGATATATCAATCTCTGACTCTGGAAAGAACTTGTTTTGAAAAATCTTGCAGATTATTGAAATATTCAGGCCATAAAGCAAGTTTCTTATATTTGTACATATATTGAATGCCAGCATTGTCTATGTCCTTTGGAAGACACAATTATGTGCTGTTGGTGTTTTCTGTGCTCTTCAGACTGTACTAGAGCCCAGGGGAAATAATCAATTATATTGGTAGATATGTTTACAGTACCAAAAAGAAAAAAAGGGCAACAGATTGGGTCTGATTCTCTGAATAGACTCGATCAATGCATCTAAAGGTGTTAATAGAATAACAATTGACAGTTTGCACCATTTTCATAGAACATGCGGCTGACATTACAAGTTAATTAGACTACAAATCATACAGCGACGATAAGCCTCATAACTGACATAAGGCATAATGATAAGCCAAAGAAATGTATTAATTATATGCACGCGTCGACAATTAAGGTGGTACAATGAAAGCCTTCTAAATTAATTACTATATTGTAAAAACGGAATTTTTTCGTTTAAATAAATAACTGTTAATCCCCCGATATCACTCAAACTGGATATCGTTATCCTACTTATGGTCGTCAATGAAAACTGTAACACGACTTTAATTTGTTCATGCCGGTGGCGGTGATTTAGGCAAATTAATACGTTACGAATTTAATTAAAAACACAAATAGTTACCAGAATTTCGACTGCTGCAACCATTTCCCATTGCACGACTATTTCGTTCTTCTTGATACAATGAACATTTCTTTTAACTATAGTCCAACAGGTCGTATTATAACTAATTTACGAAGGGGCACCTGTGCAATATGACTAATTTACCCCTAGGTTTGTTTACACAATCGCCATAGCATACGTTAGAAACGTCATCAAAACCGGTGTAGCTACCAGAAGCCACGACGGACTGCTACGATGTAAGACCAGGCGCCTTTATTGGCTAGAACGTGGCGTTCTCGTCCTAAAAATAGGCAAAATGTGCCTCATCGTTAAAATAACGTTTATTTCATAATTCACGCTGGCCAATACTATGTAGAATTGAAATAAGGTTATAAGCGCGCGCACGCACACATGACATAATTATTTTTATCAGTAAGTGCGCCCCCTCCGCCGGGAGATTATGTAATTCCACGGAGTGCATCCCCGGTCGCTGTGACGTCGGCTTGTTTACATCTGGTCTGTCAGTTTTGGAGGGCACATGGCTGTGACTTTGACAGCTCGCCTCTGGCCCGGGGCTGGAGGAGGGGCAGTTCTGAACAGGTTGTGGTTAGGATGCCCGAAAGCTACAAGACAAGGTACAGGGAAACATTTTATTGTAACATCGGAACCTTCTATTTGCATGTTATGTTTACAATCGCAAAATTGTTAGAACATTGGTGGGCGATAATGGAAACATTTCCGGTTATACGTCCTTGATTAGGCTTGTTTTTTCCACTTTCAAGAAATCACGCTTCCATTTTGACTGCACTGTTGTCGTTTGGCCGATTGGATAACTTTGGATGCTTAGAATTAGCGCGACAAACACCACACATAATTTATTACAGAACAATATTAATCAAAAATATGTCCACTGACACAACTAATTATATAAAATCATGAGTCATGGTGAATCACTGAATGGGCTGGATTCTGGATGCATGACAGGACATATTACAGAATTCAACACAGCATCTGAGTACTGAACCATCTCCCGGTGACATCAGGATTCAAACCCTTCCCCAATGACACTCCTACACTCTACCGCCATGACAACTATGCCTCAATGTATTGTTCTTGGCATTAATTAATCTTTGTATTTGGCAAAATATGTTAAATATAATTATTGTAAAACACAGCTGGACACATCCAAATATAAAATGGTGTACCATGCGTCACTTAATTGTTAATTTCAACTCATGAAAGTTGTCTGTCTGCTAAATGTATGCAGATTGACACAGCAGTCAAAACATTGCATAATAATAATTGTATACAATTACATGAAAGCCAGTGGACATACGTCATCAAGAAATGCTTTTACATAAACCACCAACGTATTTAAATTATTTTCTCCTGACAAGATCATTAGTATTTTCATCTAATCAAGCAGCTGTGAACCATAACTCTTCTTCTGTCAGATACTGGATACTTTGCAGGGCGTTTAAAGTCCAACAAAATGTGTGAGTCCACTACAGGTTACATATTTACCCCCTGGGCTGTGTGGGATCTTTTACTTCCCCTGGCATAGACACCAGATAGAAGGGATCACCGGCTTTTGGTGTCTCTTTCAAAAGACATGGGCAAATGTGGGGTGAACAAAATTGCCTAAGTTTTGAAACAGCGGTAGGTGTGTTTGAACCACCGTCCCCTCGATTCACAGTCCGGTGCTCTACTGCACGACCACCGCTCCTCACAGTATAATTATAGAGTTAATAAAGCTGTGTTAATGGGATACTCCAGTCAGTGAGAGATTCACACCATTTACTTACATCTGTATAATATATTGGTTGTGCACAAAGATCGTTAATAAACAATTAATTATAGTATAGCTAATAGCTGCACCAGAAACACTCAATGTTGGATTCGAGGCGCTGGCATCTTGAGACTTATGCGCCAGTGACGTAAACTGCTTACATCACTGGCGCGTGCACGTTCGAACAACCTACGTCTGTCCAGTGATATTTAATGTATTCAGTACGTCGCGGATTGCTTATGTCACAATCACAATTATTAGCAAAGATTCCGCCAATCCTTGCCTTTTTCAACAATGTGCCAGTGACATAATCGATTTGGCTTACGTCACTGGCACATAAGTCTCAAGATGGCAGCCCTGAATCTGAGATAGCATGTTTTTGATACCATTAAAGTATTTAAGTAATTGTTTATTAACGATCTTAGTGCACAATGACTAGGCACAACCAATATAGTATACACATGTAAGTTAATACTGAGAACCTTTCACTGACTGGAGTATCCCTTTAAGATCAATGTCAGCATTTAGAGACAATGTGACCTTGTTGGTTGACAGCGAGCTTCGACCATGCACCAGGCGGAGGCACCAGAAAGCGGGTGGTGTGCGGGCCGGTGTGTGTCTACGAGACTCGCGTGCAGGCCGGCGAACTGCAGAATGATGAGTACCAAAAGTCTGTCATCCAACAACTAGAAGACCTTCACAACGAACTGAAGCATTATCAGCCAGTCCAGGCGACAAATTCATGGAATATTTTCTCAAAGGTATTCCTCTATTTTATGCAATGCTCTCCATGCCTACACTGCACACATACAGGATCACCAATATCCAGGTGCTCATCGGTTTTAGCATTAATTTAAACATTTTTGTTCAAGGTTTCCAAACACTGCACGTTATTCGAAAGATACTTTCATACATGTGCATGCACAGTCTAGTGCTGGGGTCAGTTCCATTCAATCAATTCCAGTTCCTGCACCAATTCATTGCAATTCCTTTTATTCAATTCCAATTCTATTTCTTTCAATTCAATTCAATATTTTCCAATTCAAATTAAATTTATTTCAATTACTTTTCAATTCCAATTCCATCTATAATCATTTAATTCCAATTCCCATTCCAGTTCTAATTCATATAATAAATGTTAACCATAAAATTATATGATTAATGTGTATACAGGTTGGGTGATATATATTAATGTGTTTATATAATCACTATTTTGGCCAGGAAAAAGTGACAGGAAATAAGGTCAAAACATTATTTTGTTGAAGCGTTAGATTAAAATTAGATTAAAATGATTTTGACTCTCTGATATATAGCGTAATGAAGCATGCAGAAATTAGATAAACAATTAACTCAAAATATTTCAATGCCTCAACCAGTGCTTAAGCATCAATACAGTCAAGGTGTTACAAACTGATTGAATAGCTAGTAAGAACATATAAAACCACTGAGTAGCTACTGGGTAGTACTGGCTGGGTTAAAATGTAATTATATATTTTGTTTGTATAACATTTATATAAATGATGGTTGTCATATTCTGGTTATAATCCACAAGTGTTGTCAGTCTTCACTGGGCTTATATTTGCATTAGTAATTTTTGAACTTTAACTGGTTACAGTTTTTACTGTTTGGAGATATTCTGGCTTTACATGTGGTAGTCCCAGTGTTTGCTTAGCATATGATACTCGGAAAGTGTGATTATTATCTGGGCAATTTCAATGGTTTTTTTTAAGCAATTCCCAGCCAGCACTAATTCACACAAGCCTAATTGATTTGCCATTCATAAGTTTCATCCACTGATTAATTGCTAGGTAATGTTTGACAAGCTGCTTCATTGTCCAACTTTTCTTGGTCAATGGTCATTAACCACCATTGCTAGCACAGCAATACTTATAACTGCCTGTAAAATATCCTTCACAGCGTCACAAAAACATTAGATGCTCAGTTCCTTTTTATTTAATTCCAAATCATTAAAAAAATTCAATTCTAATTCAATTCAAAATCTTTCCATTCCAGTTCCAATTCAATTTGTTCCAGATCTTTCAATTCCAATTCCCACTCCGATTCCAGAATTGAATTGGAGTTGAATTGATCAATTCCAATTGTTTTTAGTGACCTTTGCCCTGACCCACACATGCATGCAAATACACCCCCTAGCCTGCGTCACTTATGTACAAAGGAATCTGCTGTATTTTTTATTATTACACAGTTATTTTAACTTTCTTTTTTATTTAACTATCCATAAAGTTTAAATATCCAAACTGTAATTTGCAAAATGTTCTCACAATTTTCTGTCCTCATGTTTAAAAAAATATATATTTCAAGCTAAGAAATGTGTTTTTTTCAACAATAAAAATAATAAAAACATTACCAAACCATCAAAAGGTCACAAATAACAAACAAAATTATTTATAAAAAATTGTCTCTTACCCTTTTGTTTTCATGTCATACATCCATAAGCTTGTGAAAAAGTCCAATCTTGTGGTTATTTAGTAGTAGAGCGCAATGGCTCAGGGGTAGAGCTTCGGACGCTCGACTATGAGAACCCGGGTTCGAATCCTGTGCTGCGATGTTAAAACTTTGGGCAAGTTTTTTCACTCTACATTGCTCCAGTTCACTCAGCTGTATAAATGAGTACCTGGCTATAGACAGTGGTGGATATGTATATGAGCAGCCTTCGCGCATTAGTTGAAGCATATGGCTGGATGCTTCCCAGAGAAGTTGAGGTGGTGTCTGAGTGAACAGGTCTGTCAGGGAAGTA
>OZ024861.1:31576876-31616876 GCA_964017155.1 Oasisia sp. SBJ-2009 | reverse complement strand
CCAGCACGTGTTTTCTTGTGTATTCACGTCAATACACGTGTTCTGCCTGTTGTCACTGTACTGGGTCAGAACTGGTACGGTTTCACTGGTACGTGTTATCACGTGAAAAACTCGTGATTTCACGGTAAACACATGTCGAAATACCAAATTTGTTCACAGAATCCGGTGAATTCACGTATAGAAACACGTGAATTGAGCCAGTTGAACTCGTGAATTCACTTACAGAACATGTGAAATCACGGGTCGTTGTTTGGTAGGACCATCTAGTGGGGGTTGTCAGTTTAAAAAGAGTAATTTTTTACAACATGGAAACAACAGACATTGTTCACTAGATTAGAGTATTTGTGAGTATGTAAGTAGCATAATACAGCACTGTATAGGACCAAGCCACTTAAGCAATATTTGTTTACACATGCCTACCAGATTCAGTCAAAATTAACATTATTCAGTCACTTCACTAAAACTGGGTAAATTTATACAAAAGCAAACATGTCACAGTGGCAACTACATTTGTCCAGTTCTTATATTAAAAGTGTATTTCATATAAGACAAGTGAAACAATAACATAGTGGAAGGCCTTTTAGGTGCAGCAGTTTCGTCACATTGCTAACAGATGACATTTATTTATTGTCACCAGAGGAAGGACCACAAACCCTGACAGTGATGGGAAGAAAATTACACCTGAAAAAGACATGTGGCTCCATTATTGACTGCACCTTTGAAGAACTCTGTATGAAGGTAATAAATAGTTAAGAGCTACATATTTCTAGTAGGTAATATCCACCATAATTTAAATAATTGATTATTGTTCAGATCTTTCTCTGCAGAGTTTAACTAGTTGATTTCCAGTTTCCAGTGTAGAGGGATGACACATTGCTCCATCATTGTGAATGTACAAAAAACAAACATATTTTATAAAAGGTTTTAATGTTTTGGTGGCTTTTGTGTTTATTATTGGCATACATGGTGTTGTTTTATTTTCTGAATAGTTAATTGTATTTAATGATATTTAATTGCTAACATAACAATTAGTGTATATATATATATATATATACATATATATGTGTATATATATATATATATATATATATATATATATATATATATATATATATATATATGTGTGTGTATATATATATGTGTGTATATATATATGTGTGTATATATATATATATATATATATATATATATATATATATATATATATATATGTGTGTGTATATATATATATATATATATATATATATATATATAGTACAAAATGTCTTTATTGTTGTAAACAAAACAAAGCAAAGATCTATTTGTAGAATGCAGCCAAAAATGGTTTCAAATGGTTGCAACAGATCATTCACATAACTTTGAAACCACATTCAAATATAATATATATATATAGTTTGTTTACTTAAATAAAGACATTTGTTCTCCTTACACCCCGTAGCCCCTTGGAGCAGTTGACTACCTTGAGATAGCATCGACCTTTGACACTTTGATTCTGCGCGACATCCCAAATTTGACCTTGGAGCGAAAAACTGAGGGTCGCCGGTTTATCACCCTCATAGACGCTATCTACGACACTAAGGTAATGTATTGTGAGGGCAGACCAACGGTAATGACAAATGTAAACATCAAAAATTTAGAATAAAATCAGTATATGGCATAGACTACATCATATTTTCTAACATCTTGATTATTTAAATATAACAATGTTTGGTGGTCATCTTGCAAGACTACATAACCCCAGTAATGTCTATCACATGATGTGATTTTGTGAATAAACCAGTCAAACATAGCACTGCTAAAAGTAGTTGTTATTTACCTGAAAAAGTACAAATAAGTTACCCATAGACTTATATTACATGTCTTCGATTTTATGAACAATTTGTGAAAACACAGAATACTCAAATTTATAATGATCAAATCTTTAAATTGGTGTGCATTCCACACTGGAAAATACAAAAAAGACGAGTTATTTTATCAAGCTAATGAGATTCACAGCTTTTGAAGCAACTAAAAATGTAAAAGAACAATTGAATAATCCCATCCAGTAGCACCTGAAACATTTTGGACTCCAAAATATTGCACCCATCTAAAGGGTGTTTGTCTCCCATAATTCATAGTTCCCGGGTAATCGTTAAATCTTGTGTCACCTAAAATCATGTATAATATCTGCGCCATGTATTGTGACCCGCTTACAGGCCCTATAATCACTCAATCTTATGTCACCTGACATGTGTTCCCGCCCACAGATGCAGCTGGTGTGTTCTGCGGAGACCAAGGCTGACGATCTCTTCCTCTCTGGGAAACTCTCCGAGGCCGACGCTCTCCAGGCCCGCGTCCTGATGGGTGACCTTGACATTGATGTGGTATGTGTCAAATGCCAGTAATACCAGTGTTGATGTTTCTGTTGATTCCCAATAATTGTGTAGATCTGTATTATAAAACAGCTATTTTCTGTTTGTTTGTTTGCTTGTTTATGTTTTTGTAACCCAAAATCGATATCAGTTTTGCATGTTTTGGGCTAAAGTGTTGTATTTGACCTGGCGGCGCACTGGGATTTCGACTTTTTCATTTCAAAATTTGTTTGGGGATTGGAAAATTTGGGGGCTAAATATTTTGAAAAATTCCAGAATGCTACTTTCAGAATGCTCTGTCTGTCACACAGTAGCATTTTGTTACATACGAGCATGCAGTCTAATGTTGAAATAGTGTAGAATTTTCAGACATATTGGCACAGGCAAATATCTCTGCCTCAAATACTGCTGGCCTGCTGGGTAACTCGGCTAAGAGTTTATAATTGGAGTGTCTGAAACATTAGCTGTATCTGATGATATGTGGTATACAGAAATAATTTGTGATGTTTATGAATGCTAGAAATTGGTAGGGCGCAATGCAAGATGAATAAATTTACAAATTTATAGTGACTACACAACAGAACAATACAGTGTGGTTGTTTGTATGTAGTAGCCTGGCCTTAGTAGCTGTGTAGAACAGTAGTCACTCCTCATGCTTTTGCTGCGTGAATTCCAGGGTTAGGTTTGGTTACAACAATGCTGATATGTCAAAAATTTATTTACCAACTACTCGCTTCCATCTTGTTATTGCCATCAGCTAATGATGTCCTTGTTACCATGACAACTGGAATTCTTGATAGTTTAAGTAAAGCATAATATCCTCTTCATACATATTACTATTAGATGGGAATATTTTCTACTGTTCAACTGTAATTTATTGCATACTTTATTCATGATTTACAGTTTATTTAGCAAAGGTATATCAGACAACATTTTAATGTTTCAAGCTGTATCCTTTGCATTCTACAGGGAAGTGAAAATGCCGCAGCGAGCATCTTCACTGGGGAGGAGGAAATGTTTGCTTTTGAGCGTGTTCGTTCACGATTGGCTGAAATGCAGACGGAAGAATACTGGAATGAACGACAATGGCTGAAGAAGGTGCTCGATGAGGGAGAGGCCAGTAGTTGATGCAGACGAATGAGAGTTGACCAATGTTGATCAGGGGAGGTCTCAATGAGCAGAACACATTTTTTTAAGATGGCAATAGCGTGAGATGATTTTAAATTAATAGGGAGTTGATTGCAGAGATAACTATCGCTAATGCTCACCGTGGTTTTAGGAACAAGCAGATCTTGTGAGACAGATAATCTGAAATTCCTAGGGATATTTTAAAGATGCAGGAGATTAACCAAATCCAAATCAGATGTTATTCTATATACAATGAAATGAATAACCAATGTTATGTTAACGACTCCAATAACTTGATAACCTTCATTAGTTATCCGAATTGATAAAAAGAGATTAAAATTGGCTGAGATAAAGTACCTATAAATGAATTTTCCATGTAGTTTTCTCTGGCAGCACAGCCATAGACATATAGTAGATGTTTGTTGGTATTGCAATGTAAGAATAAGTAGGTTTACATTTCACTTGAAAAAATGCATGTTTGTGCATGTTTACGTACATGGTAAACACTGGGGGGATTAAATCTTATAGGAAAATATAGATAATATAAAATATTTCAGAAACCTGTTGGTTGAAAGCTTGCAGGAATAAGTAAAATTTTGAAAATAGGGATATACATGTACATGAAAACAGGTCTTTTATTATATAGATTCTTCTCAAAACAAACAACCATACGGTGTCTTGTTTGTGTATGTGTGAATACATTTCAGATAGTTTTACTAGTAAAGATAACCAGTGAATATGTAAATATTTATGTGTTTTTCTGGTTAGATATTCATCCTGGAAGTGTTTCTATTCTCACATGTTCTCACGCACAACTGCATGCATGTTTTACAGAAATTAAGACATGCTTTAATGAATGTCTTGAAATGTATCACATATGCAGGTAGAGTATGTTGCATCTCAGTAAAATATCTCTATCTTCCGAAGGTACAATATGTTACATGTCTGTAAAATCTCTCTATCCTCAGAATGGATCTTTTGTTGGGAATAGTTTTTTGTTTGCCCATTTTTCTTGTTATGGTACATTATTTCAGTGTGACTGTGCTGCCACATCACCAGGCAGTAGAATTACAGGGGATGATCTTTTTAAACCAGTTTTACCGGGTTCTGTAGATACTCATTTGCACAGACTAATTTTGCACCTATTTCTCCCAGTATTCTAGCAGTATTATATATGGCAGCTTTCTACTGGTGTTTGTCAAACACTACTGGTTCATTTAGTTTTTAAACTGGAACTAACAGTTAACATTCACTCATGGTGTCTATGGATAAAGGAAATGTAATGGGAATTCGTTAAAGGTTTATCTTACCTCTATGGTGGTTTTTCGAATTCAGCAAATACAAATGATTCATGTATTGAAGAAAATAATTTTTTGAGAATCATTATTATTATGAAGAAATATCTACACAATCAAAAGGGTTGATTTTGCTGTTTTTTTTCAATATATAAACTGAGAATTGTGCTGAGGCGAAGAAGCTTTAACTTGTGTAGAAGTTACAGGACAACTGTAATAGTATAGTAACTGTAAAATGTTTTACAAAAATGTGCCATATTCACAAAGTGCCCTTTGGGAATTTAAATCATGTTATATACAGAAATGTAAAATTAATTGTTAGTGTAAAACCATATATAATTATTGCAATTTTAAACACTAATACAATGTGCATAAAAATTAGATATTAATTTAAAGTGATTGTTATGTTGAAATGTTGTTGTTAATGTGCATAAAAATTAGATATTAATTTAAAGTGATTGTTATGTTGAAATGTTGTTATAGTGACAATTATGTGACAATTGTTTAGGACAAAGCCAAGTGTCTTTAGTTGTTTGATCAACTTGAGTTTGGTTGCAAACTTAAAATGAACAACAAATACATGATAAACCAAGAGTATATTATGACCATTCACCAATGTCCAGACAAATAGAAGGAAAATGACCCTAACTTTAGATCACACAGGAAGTTAGAATGTTTGGCTGGATACAAAAACTTGTATTTTGTTCTACTGTCTTTCATATTTGCACTTACTTGTTACTGTTTGTTGATAGTGTTAACACCATAAATACTTACTGTGGCAAAGAATCTGAAAACCTGCCATATGCACTGGTAGTTTTGTAAGAAATTTACTTTCTTTGGATGTGAACAATGCAACATTTCGACCCATCAAATACATGTTTTGGTCACATACTGGTGTCACAAACAATATATTCTATAATGTTATGTACTGGTAGTTATACATAAAGGAAACATTGTTATCAATGTGATTTTCAGTGATATGCATAACAGGCGAATGTTTTTGTGCAGTAATCCAGAATAACTACATTGACCATATGTTGTCTGTTTTTGTTGGGTAATTGACTACAAGTAAGGGTGTTTGATGGGGGTCTGATCTGTCAGATAGAACTGATTGCTCCAGTATGTTCTGCCTTACTATTAGTGCTGAATGTCTGGATAGAATTAGAATTGGTTTCTGTAGTACATGTCAGAGGTTTTACACGTTTTTTTCTAGTGAACGAAAACTCCATGATGCAATCTGTTTGTTTTCTTTCCTTAATTATCTAATTCTGTGTGCAGTGTGTTTGGCATTCTGCAGTTCATAGCACAAACTTTATTATACGTACGGGTGTTGGTTGTCATGGTTACAGTGGTTTAAATGTCACAGAGCTAGATATTCAAACTCGCCCTAGGGAGTATTATTTAGTCAGTCGCTCTTTTACTTTGTTCTAAAATGTGAGAATTATTACACAAAGCGAGATAAACTTATTCACATAGTCTTCCAAGTGAATAAGCAGAGAAGAAATATTGTTTGTTTTAAGAATTTATTGTCCTACTGTGCATCTGTAATGTCCAGTAGCATATCAACGTCTTACATATTATGGGCATTGAAGTGATATCTTTTGGGTGCGAATTTGTTTTAATTTTGGTGTTCTGGGTGCAGTTGCTTGAATGTTGAATGAACAATGAATTGTCTGTTGAAGAAATACACTTCTAGTACACAGTGTTATTCTGGTAATGCCACAGATGGATGCTAGTAACACTTGCAATACAAATATATTGGAACTGTATTGGTGATGCCTTAAAATATGAAACAAAGCTTATTGTTCATTTGTTTATAAATTGGTAATGATTGTTTGTGAAGTTTATTGTTGTTTTGTACCATGGGGAAAAGGTACATTGAATATGTACATGGTCAAATTCTTCCTTATATCCAATGCTCTTTATATCCGTGGGCACATAACGCAATGTATACTAGAATGGGGACACCAAAGGTTGCTTATTAGTTTGATATTGTTCACACAATCAGCAGATCATTATAATTGTAATTTGTGTGAAATGCCAATGCGAAAGTCCACTACAATTGTGCACTTGGAAATAAATTATTCTTAATTTTATGGTCATGTTTGTATTTCTTTCTTGGTTCCAGATTCATACACTAGATAACATTGGGGCATGTAGCAATTATGACATTTCTGCGTCTTGTTGTTTCATGGTTGTCAATCAAGTGTATGCATTTTGTGCAAATATTTATGTATGTTTATGTACAGTATCCAGTTGATGAAACTGGTTTACAGTGATTACTCTTTCTAATATTCGAGTATAATAATGAGGATTTATAAATGATTCTCTCCACCCTTGTTTAATGCTGGAAGACACTGTCTGCCGTGTGTTGGATGTTTTATGTATTGCTCTTCTTACCGTTGTTGTTTCTAGTACTCGATAGGATTCTATTAACTGACTAGTCTGTATATATTGGGGTTACAATATTATGATCTTATGAGGTCTCATTGAACTGGTCAGTCTGTTTCAAGACATTTGCGCCAAGCCAACCTTGTTATACTGGTCTCTGCCAGGTGCTTCTTGTCCTCACTGGTTCTCTCATGTCCAAACTAAGATGGGTGCGCCATTAACGTGATTCTCCAACACACAGTCCCCAATGTTAAAGGGACACTCCAGTCAGTGAGAGATTCACAGCATTTACTTGCATCTGTATAATATATTGGTTACGCAAAGTAATTGTGCACAAAGACCGTTAATACGCAATTAATGATAGTATAGTTGTACCAGAAACACTCCATGTTGGATTCAGGGCACAACAGTCAGATGAAGTACTCATCAACAGCAGTTAGATGAAGTACTCAACAACAGCAGTCAGATGAAGTACTCAACAACAGCAGTCAGATGAAGTACTCGACAACAGCAGTCAGATGAAGTACTTAACAACACCAGGTAGATGATGATGTACTCAACAACAGCAGTCAGATAATGATGTACTCAACAACAGCAGTCAGATGACGTACTTAACAACACCAGGTAAATGATGAAGTACTCAACAACAGCAGTCAGATGATGAAGTACTCAACAACAGCAGTCAGATGATGAAGTACTCAACAACAGCAGTCAGATGAAGTACTTAACAACAGCAGGTAAATGATGAAGTACTTAACAACAGCAGTCAGATGACAAAGTACTCAACAAAACCAGACCCACAAGTCACATGATGACGTACTTGTTCAACAATCACCACACCACATTGATGATGAATCACAGTACACCAGTCAGATAACAAAGTGTTCAATAAAAACATCCAGAAATACCAGCAGTCAGGTGAAGTATTCAACAACAGAAACAATATCACCAGTCACAAAATATAGTCAGATAATATCATGTTCAATAATGGCAGAAACATGATTCTCCAATACACAGTCCCCAATGTTAATGCGATACTCCAGTCAGTGAGAGATTCACAGCATTTACTTGCATCTGTATAACATATTGGTTACGCAAAGTAATTGTGCACAAAGACCGTTAATACACAATTAAGGATAGTATAGTTGTACCAGAAACGTTCCATTTTGATTTCAGGGTGCTGCCATCTTGAGACTTATGTGCCAGTGACGTAAACCGCTTTCGTCACTGGCGCATGCACGTTCGAACATCTTACGTATGTCCAATGGTATTTGATGTATCCAGTAGGTCGCAGATTGCTTACAATTACTAGTGAAGATTCCGCCAATCCTTGCATTTTTTAACAATGTGCCAGAGACGCAAACGATTTGGCTTACGTCACTGGCGCATAAGTCTCAAGATGGCAGCGCCCTGAATCTAAAATAGCATGTTTTTGATACCATTAAACTATAACAAATTGTTTATTAAAAATATTTGTGCACAATTACTAGCCACAACGAATATATTATACATATGTAAGTTATGTTATCAGCAATAAGAGCCGCCATCCCTGTCATTCAATCATTGACATTATAGTATTTTTTAGTGTTAATCATGGACTGCCTGTTTTTTATTTAATGTACTAATAATGTTATTAATCTATTTATTATAATATTTTATTAACTTATTATTTTAGCTCAGTGTCGTATCCTTTGCATTGCATATGACCGTGAAATTTAATATACAAATAATTTATTTATCTATTTATGTAAATTTATTCGTTTTAATGTACACTTAATGTACAGTTAATTGTATTTATCTATTTGATATATTTATTTTATTAACTTTAGCACACACGTTACAACTGCAGGATAGTGAAACATCACTTTTTAGCAGTAAACTCTTGAAGTCTTGAAATACTGTGAACCTCTCACTGACTGTAGAATCCTTTTAAGAGTGAGGTTTTAACACAAATACACCATGCATGCATGCCAGCCATGACTGGGTATTGAACCAAGACTGTCGGTGTGCCAGAATAATCACCACACGTCAGAAAGTTTGAACATAAAATTTTAATAAAACGACATTACATTACCATACACTGGGGCGACACGATACATGACATCTAAACCAACACAACTGTCTGATGGAAAATGCACAAATCATTCCAACATGGAAATGTAATGTTCACAGTTCTCGCCTGCGTGAGTAGCAAGACGAAAGGTCAGAGGTCACAGAGGTCGGGGAGAGCTAGGACGGAGCCTGGCCACTGCGGGCGATCTGTTCTTTGAGGATGAGGATGCTCTGTCTCTGGTCAGGAGGCAGCATGGCGATCTGGTCATCTGACAGCTGCAACACTTGCATGATGAGGGCCGCCTGAAACAACAACAGCAGTCAGATGATGATGTACTCAACAACAGCTGTCAGATGATGATGTACTCAACAACAGCAGTCAGATGATGATGTACTCAACAACAGCAGTCAGATGATGATGTACTCAACAACAGCAGTCAAATGATGAAGTACTCAACAGCAGCAGTCAGATGATGAAGCACTCAACAACAGCAGTCAGATGACGAAGTACTCAACAACAGCAGTCAGATGACGAAGTACTCAACAGCAGCAGTCAGATGATGAAGTACTCAACAACAGCAGTCAGATGATGATGTACTCAACAGCAGCAGTCAGATGACGAAGTACTCAACAGCAGCAGTCAGATGATGAAGTACTCAACAACAGCAGTCAGATGACGAAGTACTTAACAGCAGCAGTCAGGTGATGAAGTACTCAACAACAGCATGTAAATGATGAAGTGCTCAATAACAGCAGTCAGATGATGATGTACTCAACAACAGCAGTCAGATGACGAAGTACTCAACAGCAGCAGTCAGATGATGAAGTACTCAACAACAGCAGTCAGATGACGAAGTACTCAACAGCAGCAGTCAGATGATGAAGTACTCGACAACAGCAGTCAGGTGACGAAGTACTCAACAGCAGCAGTCAGATGATGAAGTACTCGACAACAGCAGTCAGGTGACGAAGTACTCAACGACAGCAGTCAGATGATGAAGTACTCGACAACAGCAGTCAGGTGACGAAGTACTCAACAACAGCAGTCAGATGATGAAGTACTCGACAACAGGAGTCAGATGACAAAGTACTCAACAACAGCATGTAAATGATGAAGTGCTCAATAACAGCAGACACACAAGTCACATGATGACGTACTTGTTCAACAATCACCACACCACATTGATGATGAATCACAGTACACCAGTCAGATAACAAAGTGTTCAATAAAAACATCCAGAAATACCAGCAGTCAGGTGAAGTATTCAACAACAGAAACAATATCACCAGTCACAAAATAATAATATCATAATAATATCATGTTCAATAATTGCAGAAACAACAACACCAGTGAGATAATGAAGTGTTCAACAAAATACACCAGTAACGAACCTTTTCGTGATCCTGGGGTGATATCGAAGTGCTTCCCGAGAGACCAGGTATTCCACCAGGGGGCAGTGCTGCTGCGGCCCCGACCTGTGGCTGTGGAATGAAGAAAGAGTTGTCACTGGTCATGTAGGCAGTAATGTCAAATGGAGAATAAGACAAACTCAGATCAACAATTGCAAAACAATTACACAAAATGTTGTTATATTTCGATCAGTGTGAATAAAAAAACGCATATCACGATGGTTCCATATCTTCGAACTAGTCAGTTTATTTAAAGACTTTTATTGAGAAATGTGTTCATTTTGTGAATCCTTACAATGTGAGTGGGATTATTTGACTGAACTTAGATTAGACTATCTTTATGTTACACTAAAAATGCAAACGAGAACAAAACTTGTAAAACATTTACACTGTGTTTACATTTGTAAAACATTACAGTGTGCTTACATTTGTAAAACATTACAGTGTGCTTACATTTGTAAAACATTAGTGTTCACATTTGTAAAAACACTAGTGTTTACATTTGTAAAACATTACACTGTGCTTACAGTTACACATATACTGACATTACTAACATTCTTACTTCTCCAATTCCCACACTATCTCCCACTTCCCATCCTCTTGTCCATTTTCTCTTCCCTGCTTTTGTCACTCTTCCACCTTCCCTATATTCCTCTCTTTCTCCCACCTTCCCTTGTCACCCCCTTCCTCCCCTTCCTCCCCCTCTCTCTCCCTCTCGCACTCACCGCAGCCTGTCTGGGTGGAGGGGCCCTGCCACGATCTCCCCCCACGGAAACGCCCCTTGGGTCGGGCTGGTCGGGCCTCACTGCCCGCGGATGGGGCCCCCTCGGGCCGCCCATGTCTCGCATGGGTCCCATGTCAGGTCTCGGGACCGGTCCCCTTGGCATACCCATCTCGTGCATCGGACCCATGTCGGACCGTGGACCCGGTCCTCTAGGGCCTCCCATGCCGTGCATCGGACCCATGTCAGTTCGAGACACTGGTCCTCGGGATGGTCCCATGTCGTGCATAGGACCCATGTCCTGTTGGGGCGCTGGTCCTCTTGGTCCTGATAAAGAAAGGACATCTGTGTCATCCAGAATTTGATCCAACGAAGCAGGTCTGTTTAAAGCTATTTATGTTATCATTTCTGTTACCATGACTCTATGTACTCAGAGAATATGTTTTTAAAAACCACAAACAGATTTTACTGAACTGTACTGTTTTTGGACATCTAATGTGTTCACACGTCCAAATTCACACACTCTGCATGATGTTGGATACCAACAAATCTTCTTCTACCCGGTATGTTTTTGGACATATGAAAATGTAATTAATTTGTCAATCAACTTAAAGGGATACTCCAGTCAGTGAGAGGTTCACAGTATTTACTTACATATGTATACTATATTGGTTGTGCCTAGTAACTGTGCACAAATATCGTTAATAAACAATTAGCTATAGTTTAATGCTATCAAAAACATGCTATCTTAGATTCAGGGCGCTGCCATCTTGAGGCACAGAACCAATGACGTAAGACAAATCGTTTGCCTCACTGGCGCATTGCTGAAAAAGGCAAGGATTGGCGGAATGTTCGCTAATAAATGTGATTGTGATGTAAGCAATCCGCAGTGTACTGGATACATCAAATACCATTGGACAGACATAGAATGTTCGAACGTGCATGCGCCAGTGACGTAAGCAGTTTACGTCACTGGCGCATAAGTCTCAAGATGGCAGCGCCCTGAATCCAACATGGAGTGTTTCTGGTACAACTATACTATATTGAATTGTTTATTAATCATCTTTGTGCATAATTACTAGGCACACACAATACATTATACATATGTAAATAAATCGTGTGAATTTCTCACTGCCTGGAGTATCCCTTTAAGGCATATTATTCCAGTGAGTATTCTGGCAAACCCTGAAGCAGAGAACTACCCCACTTACCCCGCCCCTCCATGAAGGGTGGCCCTCTGCTGCCCCCCATGTGCATATCCATGTGCTGCTGACCCATTGACCCTGGCTGACCGGGATGCTGTGGATGGTCACCCAACAGACTGCTCCGTGTGGCCATCGGCATGTCCACGTCTGCAGTCAGAGAACCGAAGTGTTTCATGACCCATAAAAATATACATAATACAATATTCGACAAATGATCTACAGCACAGATTATGAAATAATATTGCATTACAGTAGAACTCCCCACGAACGACGCCCCTGATTACCAACCACCTGGTTTTTACGACCGTTTTTTACTGTATAAACGACCCCCCAAATGAGAATACTTTTTATCAGGTATTATTAAAAAACGATTAAAAATGAGGATATTTTATCAGATATTATTTAAAAAAAAAAACGATTCCAAATTTTACTTATACTTAAACATGTGAAACATAAAATAAACAGAACAGATAATGTTGTTGTTGTAATGTGTAGTCTCATTTTTTATTTTCTACTTTTTATTTTGTGTATTTTACTACTTAGCTTTTTATCACAGGCATACATGCTATAAGGACATTACTTACTATGATATGCATAAATGTATGAATTATTCAAACATCAAATTAACCAAACCCCTCACGAGATGCCACCCCTCTTTTAAGACCGCCCCACTCCGATTTGGGGGGGGGGGGCGGTCTTAAACGAGGGGTTCTACTGTAGTGCTGCGGTGCACTAAAATGACAAGTAATTGTGTACACGTGTTTTTAAATAAGAAATAGCAGAAAAGTAATTATAAGTGATTATGAATTATTGTTGTAAAAACTAAACGGGGTGGGTGGAGGCTGTCACTAACACCATTTTGGTCGCTCTAGTGGCAGCCCAAAGCAGTGGCTAGACACCATGTTAATTAAATCACTATTAAATATTTGAATATTAGAATATCATTACAGGTAATGAATGTCACAAATCTCAACAACAACATACAACAACAACAACAACAAATTTACTACATTAAATTCTCTTAGAAGCTAGTAAATGATTACAATCTCATAACTATGATAACAGTACAATTTACAGAGGTATCTAAAATAAAACACACAAAAAATAGGGCACTGATTGTTGTAACAGTCCACATATGTAACAGTTTGGTAAAGAGCACATTTTGTAATTCTGTAAAAAAAACATTAACAAGGAACAACCTTGTGGCTGGGGTCCAGAATCAGCACAGACCAGACAGAAGTTCTCAAATTCTCTGCCCGTTGTCAGACCAAGATGGTAATTACAATCACAAAGATTTCTCAAATATCCCCACTTGGTGCAATGCTGTGGTTATATAATATATATATATATATATATATATATATATATATATATATATATATATATATATATATATATATATATCATTAGAAAATACATTCTTGTCTGAGTATATCAGTGTTTCCCCTGAGTAAACTGATGGGTGAGGTGATAGCAATGCGCAGTATGTGGTCTGGGGGCGAGTCCATCTAGAAGTATTTTTAAAACTACCTGTAAAATGGTGCATTGTGAAGGGTGTTTTAACTATTCCCAGGTAAACAGGGAGGAAATAAATGCATAACTACAAGATAGCAACATGTAAACATGTTCATAGCAAGAAATAACTACGAAGTGGCAAGCAATTGTAGCGTATTTTGAGCGAGGTGATTTATAAAAATAGCGAGGTGGCTCATCATATCACAGGGGAAACACTGTATATTTTAGTAAATACAGTAACACGATATCTTTGTTACTAAACTATAGTATACAACTGATATAAAATAACTAATAATAACCAAAACAAAAAGTATTCTCGGGTGAGTTCATTCTGGTTATGTAACCACGACAACCTTAGTCAACCTACCACGTCGGTAATCAAGCCCAGGCACTTGTGGGCCTCCCAGCATGGCGATTCCCTGCAGCGGGTTTCCCATGTGACCTCCCGCCACCGACATGGGTTGGGAAAGGGGCATGGACGCAGGAGTCATCCCAGTCCCTGCGAGGGACGCGGCAGTCTGTGGGAAGACACGAGGGAGAAAGTGATACAGTAAAAGAGGATGCCACTGACATAAGAATTGTTGTTTCAGGAGTTTTCTCTTCAAAACTACCACATTTTGAGCGCAGTGGCTCAGGGGTAGAGCTTCGGACTCTCGACTACGAGAACCCGGGTTTGAATCCTGGCTGCGGCGTTAAAACCTTGGGCAAGTTTTTTCACTCTACATTGCTCCAGTTCACTCAGCTGTATAAATGAGTACCTGGCTATAGACAGTGGTGGATATGTGAAAAGCAGCCTTCGCGCAATAATTGTAGCATATGGCTGGATGCTTCCCATAGAAGTCGAGATGGTGTCTGAGTGAACAGGTCTGTCAGGGAAGTAAAGTGTAAAGCGCTTTGAACGGTCCTGAGGACTGGATACTGCGCTATATAAAAACTTGCCTTTTTAGAAATGCCATAATTTTAAACTTAGCCACAAACCCACAATTTGGCTCTGAAAACATATCTTTGTCTAGCTATAAAAAAAGTTATTCCTAAGTGCGTGACATAGGCTAACCATGCCTACTGTATTCACCAAATTATCTGAGACGTTAGAAAACAGTCAGAGCTATATTATAAAATATACATCACCAGACATCAGACTATATTTAGCATTGCATTACCAATACTTCAAAATATCACGTGTTCAAATACAACAAATATGATCAGACTGTGGGAAAATATCACAGGTGCTACAAAATGACAAGATTTTAGAAATTGCTCGTGCACTGTAGGCAATGTTCACGTAGATTAATTTGGAAGAAACCTAAAGGAACACAACAAAGCCGCCTACCATTGCAGGAGGTGCATTGTGGGATGGCTCCGATGTTGCACTGCTGGCTGGCAGAAGAGGAGGGATTTGTTCGGTCTCTCGGTGTAACATTGCCTGGGAAAAAGTATCGACATCATATGATAAACCAACATTGCAACAGTGGAAATTTATTATTTTAATTATTCTCTAATCAAATGTATATTCCTGTTTGAAGTACAACAAATATGTTTTCATATCAGTGACATTAAAAATTGAACTGCTACGTCAGAAAAGAAACGACAGACTGGAAAACCCATGTCATGATTTGCACACAGAAGCATTGTAGCGCTTACATTTTTCCGGCATTATAGACGTTCCAATTGACGTTTCTGCGCATGTACGATAAATTAAAATCATCAGTGTGCAGCGAAAAGACAAAGCATTTATGGTATAAATAATACGGGTTGTTCGTTAGGATGTATATAACCTCTCAGCAAAGTTTTTCGTAGCAAATTAACATGAGGCAAACAGTTTTGAGGCATATTTTGATAGCAAGCGTAAATCACGTGACTGTAGTGCGCCATAATCCGTTAGTGATTTATTTATAAAAAAACGTAATATTTTATTGCATTGAACGACATATTAAGAAATTCTTTACAGTAATCATCACAGGAGAGTTAACGAACAGTCCGTAGCATTTATACCGAAAATGATTTGATGTTTCGCTGCACATTGATGATTTCACATTTATTGCGCATGCGCAGAAACGTCAATCGGAACGTTTATAACGACCAGATAAATGTAAGCATGACAGCGCATAAGAATAAGATGGTGCATAAGTCGGTGCTGTGATTTATACTCACTAGCGCCACTTGGGGATCAACAATCTTCATGACAATTTGAGCTTGCAGGAGAGCGTAGGCGAGTTGTGGGTTCTGTAGCAGCATGTTGCGGGCCTCATTGGGGTTGTTCTGTATACACATCTGAAGGCACACAACACATTGTGAACACATCTACAGGCACACAACACAGTCACTATGTACATGGGTAGAAATAACTCCACAATTTTTGGTAGTTAGCATGACTACTTAGTTGGGAAATCTGATAGTCCTCAGATACATCTGGTATTCAGTCAGTCATATGGCCCAGATTTAAGCAAAATAACACGACAAACAAAAAAATATTCGCAAAGTTTTTGGAATTCATTTGGAATACTGCTGTCTTCATTTGTGGTAGTCTGACCGAATTTCTGTACCAAAGTAACCAGACTACCACTATTTTGACCGCTGATTTAACATCCAATGTTATGTAGAGCACAATGGGTCAGGGGTAGAGCTTTGGACTAAGAGGACCCAGGTTCAAATCTTGTGCTGCGGTGTTAAAACCTTGGGCTGGTTTTTTCACTCTTCTTTGCTCATGGCTATAGACAGTGGTGGGTAAGTGTACGAGCAGCCTTCGTGCATTAATTGTGGCATATGAATGGATGCTTCCCAGAGAAGCTGAGATGGTGTCTGATTGATTGATTGAACAGGTCTGTCAGAGAAGTGTAAAACGCTTTGAGCAGTCCTGAGGACCGGCTACTGCGCTATATAAGAACCCATCTTTTTTAATGTTGGCTGATTGGGACACGGCTAATTTGAAAAATATATATATACACAATGCCTGATAATCGCCAATGCACACGTTACTGATTCAATGTGTCAGTTATTTCCTTGCCCATTTGTGAATGACCTGCATTAAACATAACCACATTAAAATGTATGTTTAGCATAGCATTGTTACCTTCATCTGTTTCATAAGTTCAAACATCTGTTCTGGAGGCAGACTGGCCACTGCTTTGGAGATGGCTTCTGGAGCCTTGCTGGGCTCCACAGCCTCCCCATACGGACTCTACAAGAGCATGGGCAACTTCAAAACACGTATACAACTTTACAGCTGGAGTTATGTGCTTCCCAAACAATCATATAGAGTAGTCCCCATCTTATATGGCCATCCCTTCAGCAAATCTAAAAGTATAAAGTGGGTGGCCACTGGTGAATGAATGCCCAGGCTGCTTAATGGCAAACTGGTGATTTTTACTGACCAAACTGGTGATTTTTACTTTTTTATCCACCAGGTGGCATTCTATGTTATCCGCATGGTGGCGCCACTGTGTAATCATGTAATGCGGCTGGTTTTGCAAAACAATCTTTTCGGTTAGGCAGTCACTTACTTAGCGCCTCGTAAACATCTGGATCGCGTATGTGCATCTAAACACATAATTTACTATGTCAGTCATCTTAGTAGCGTCATGAACGTTCTTAGTCGCTTCATGAGACCAGCTAGTTGGCGCCATATTCCACGTGGTCTGGTGAATGGTGATGGGAGTGATTATCGTAATTAGCGCGAGCGATAAATCGCCCCCTAGATGGGTGATTTGTGCGAGCGATACGGAGCGAGAGCGATCGCTCACCTTAAAAATGAAGCACTGTTTACACATACACATATACTTTGTCAACATTCTAGAGTTCTAACTTTGTAACAATACTACCACCTACACAGTGTTTTTGTCTCACTGGTTCGTGGTCCATCTAAAATGCTTCTGCCAGAGCCAAGAGTGTGTATGGTAGGCCTATTGAATTTGTTATTGCCTTGTGATTAAAAATGGCAGTTTTTTGATGGCTGGGGTAGACTCTTCCTGCAACCCAGTCCATTGGATGAGTTAGCAGGGTGGCCACTGGTGATGAGGGCCTTATAAAAGGGGGACTATTGTATACAGTATAACTCCAGATGAACACCCTACTGTATTATCAACTGATCATTTCAGCAATGTTTGTTTGTTAAAATGAAAGTGAAACTCAAACCTACCTCCAGAATTGGTCCCCCAACAGCTTGCTGCATGCCTGTCAGAGAAATGACAATATGTAATATCAAACATTCTAAGCCACATCACCTCATTAAAATGTGTTTTTATACAAATAAGTCTTTATCTAAAATAAGAGTTTCATTCTGGACGTAGCTGGTCATTCCACAAATTAATTGTAGCTACATACATTTTTTCTTGCTAGGGTATCACAATGTGTCTTCAAAAACTTCTTGACAATAATAATTAAGCATGCCCACCTAACAATTGAAGCTTTCTGTGTCAGTCTATTTCTGCAGTCTCCAAATGCAATGGAATGCTTCTTCATTCAACTACCACCCATGTACCTTAACTTTTTCAAACACAGCGCAGCAGTACCAAATAAACAAAATGCCATGTAAATGCAGTTTCTACACAACAAGCACTGATATAAGAGAAAATAATTAATATTGTACAGGGGTCGAAATAGCGGGTGTCCGGCAGTCTGAGGACTACCAGAAATTTGGTCGGACTGCCGAAGATGGCGTCGACAGTAGTCCGTCGCACAACCGCAAAATTCGGGAATATTTTGACCCTATTTTTATTTGAAATGTCAATCTTTGACAATGGCAATAACACATGTTGATCAAATCTAAAACGATCATCGCGAACCTACCAGATTACTAACTAGTTACTGAAAATGAATTTTAGCCAATTAAAATCCCTCAACGAATTGTCTGCCAGACAGCCAGATATCTCTGAGGACTGCCAGATATCCCAGTTAGGCAGTGCTGCTGACTGCCATACATTTTAGAGTTATTTCTACCCCTGTTGTGGCATAACATACTTTTATTGTCGTCTTTCTGTTCCCCGGCAGCCACACCCACGCGCAGTGGTCGACCGTTGAAGTCGTGGTTGTTGAGATTGCGCATGGCGCTCTGGGCCGTCTCCACGTCCTGGTACTCACAGAAGCCATAGCCCTTGGGTTTGCCTGTCTCTCTGTCATACACCAGCCTGCACAGCCATAACAGCCAGTGAGACACTGGCTAACACGTATGCACAGTTGTACACATATATGTACAGCACCTAGCTGCTGTACAACAGGGGTCGATATAGTGGTAGTCTGGTAGTCTGAGGAATACCAGAAACCTGGTCGGACTACCAAAGATGATGACAGCAGTAGTTAGATGAACTACCACAAAATTTGGGAATATTTTCAAATATTATGTTTGTCATGTTATTTTGCTCAAAACTGGGCCATATGACTACCACATATATCTGAGGACTACCAGATTTCCCAACTAAGTACTCCTGCTGACTATTAGAAATGTTGGAGTTATTTCTATCCCTGTATGATTCCCACTACCTGCGAGTCTGGTGTGCTGTATGATAAATGTGCATTTCTCTTTTACTGTACAAGGCAAAACACGCATAAAACAGATTTCCAGCAGTGAACATAGGCTTTACACGCCCCAGCTCTTGAGAAAAAAATGGAGGACATCGATCAACTTTCAATAATGTCACCTTGCTAGTGTAATGGTCAGTAATCTGTGTTTGTAGTACCGTGTACTGCAACTAAACAGTATTTGCCGGTACTCTTTAAAGGTACAAAATCTTCATGAAGCATCATGAAATACAACTAAAATACAAATGTTCAGTTGTTTAATATCATGATGTCCTGCGTCTGATCGAGACATTTTTTGTTTTTATATTAACTGTTTTAAGAGAGCATACACCCCGCAAGTGCATTTACTTTGATTGGACTTTTAAGGCCCGGATAGGGCCCAGTCCAGTATATGAAAGAAGAAGAAGAAGAGACATACATTATCAGGTTTAACAATGTTAAATCATCATCATCATAGGCATCCGTCGGTCAGGGTTGACCATGGAGTACATCCTCAGGTTGCTCGGTTAATTATTTCTATGCTATCAATCCTGAAGAAACAATATTTATCACATACAAATGACAATTAAATTCCCCTGGTCTTAAAATAAATCATACATTTTTCAAGTCAGCACCATATGGTTCACTGAAAATTTTTGGAAGAAATCTTCAGACAGAAAAAATTATAATTCTAAGCTTGACTATATATATATATATATATACAGATTGCCTACAGGGTGATGTGCAGAGAACAGCTGAAGAGCTTACCTGAAACTGACAACAGGTCCAGCCTGCGTGAATATCTCCTTGAGCTGCTCTTCTGTGGCCTCATAGGGAATGTTGCCAACTGAAAAACAAAATTGTGTGATAGCCTAGGAAGAATTTTTTATATATCTACAATTAATTTGTGGAATGACCACCTATGCCGGGAATGAAACTCTTATTTTGGATAAAGTCTTATTCGTATAAAAACACATTTTAACGAGGTGATGTGGCTTAGAATCTTTGATATTTCATATTGTCATTTCTCCGACAGGCATGCAGCAAGCTGTTGGGGGGGGGGGGGGGCAATGCTGGAGGTAGGTTTGAATTTTGCTTTCATTATAACAAAGAAACGTTGCTGAAAGGGTCAGTTGGTAATACAGTAGGCTGTACATCTGGAGTTATACTGTATATAATAGTCCCCTGTTATAAGGCCCTCATCACCAGTGGCCAATCTCATGAATCCTGTGAAATCTTGATCAACGAAACCAGCACGGCGAATCATGATCTACCACACTGATGTATGTGAAGCTGTGAACAATCTGAATTTGCATTTGAACATACATGATTATTACATCAATAATTGACATAGAGCTGACACAACTTAGTTTGTAACCATACCATGTGTGCTTAATCTAATGTCAATTTTGTAATAAAAACTGTAGCTAACTGATCTCAACTAGGGATGGGACGATTAATCGCGGTTCACGGTATTCCCGGTTTTAAGGCTCACGGTTCGGTGCACCGTCGTCAGTTTGCGTACCGCGGTTTTTTTCCGATTTTGATAAATGGCACATCGTCATCGCCTAATCGGTGTTTCCGTACACATGAATGATGTGACGTATATTAACCGCCGCTAGACTTTCCTCACAGATCTTATATATTTATAAACATACACCATACACGACATCATGGCGGACATGGCCACCGTCGATGGTTACGCGTAACTCTGTGGTTACTGTAATATCCATATTGTGTATGATTAAAGTTAAGAAACTTGTGTATGATTAGTTTAGAAACTTAGGCTAAGTTTTAGGTAAGTTTAAGAAAAAAAACGGAATCCATATTTAGCGACAAAATATCGACGTAACGCCACGGTAATCTACGGCCTTCGGCTTCGCGTAACAGTCGCCGGGCGATGTCGACTTTAGTTTAACAACATTTTGATTTGTGAATTTTATTCGTCACAGCAATTTAAATGATTTAATTTTATGACCTAGCGTATGTATATGTAATATGAGTTATTAGAGAGGAAGTTTCGCGGCTGTAGGAGGTCGTTTTCATGATTAGATCAGAAAGTAGCCTTGGTTACCCAGACTCCGTGAGGTGGCAGCACTTTTAAGCCCCCTCAATTCCGCCTGGGACAGTATATGGGCTTAAGTTTCTACATCCGGGCAGCCTTACCCCAGATTAGGGTAGAGACGCTGATTAGCTCTCAGGCCAACTAGGAAATAAAAATAACGATATACTTTTATAAGATAATAATATCATATGAAAAGTATTCAACATTATATTAACACAAAAGTAAGTAAAAATTCAAATTTACAGTTGTTTATAAAATAAGAATTACGGCAGGATTAACCAGTATCCGTGAGGTGGCAGCATTGTCTAGCATACACGGATAGCATACAAATTAAATAAGGAAACCTTTTTATCAAATAATACTGTTTTATAAAAACTATTCAAAATTAAACTTATATTAACACAAAATAAATAGAAATACAAATTTGCAGTTGTTTATAAAAATATATATTACGGCAGTGTCCGTGAGGTGGCAGCATTGTATAGATCACGCTGCTACCGAAACAAAAGCGGTTAATGTAGCCAGACTGTCTTCTCGGCGTAGTTCCGCAGCCGACCGACTGTCGGTTAAGCGAGACTAATCAGAAAGTAAAAGATCGTTTTGCGGCGCTGGAAAGAATAACAAAATGGCGACCGCGGTGCGATTACCCATACGCCGTGAGGTGGCAGCACTTTTTAGCCCCTCCGAATTTGAAATAAATTAACTGAGAATAGTATTTATATAAAATATTATTAAAAAACGATTCAAAATGAGGATACTCTTTATCAGATATTATTTATTAAAACAAAATATTCAAAAGTAAACTTATACTGAAACGTGTCACACATAAAATAAACAGAATAAATAATTTTGTTGTTGTTAATATGTTGTCTCATTTATTATTTTCTACTTTTTATTTTGTGTATTTCACTACTTAGTGGTTATAAGCGCCCCCTTGTGTTAATGTTAGTCGTTGTAAGCGCCCCCTAGTGTTGAATGTTGCAAACCCCTCACGAGAGACCACCCCTCTTTTAAGACCGCCCCACTCTGATTTGGGGGGCGGTCTTAAATGAGGGGTTCCACTGTACTGCACTTAAAATTGTTCATTAACAATTTTATGTGATAGGTGGCGTGGTTGTGGAAAGTATCGTGAATATATCGAACCGTGGGTCAAATATCGAAAATCGAACCGAAAATTTAAAATATGTATCGTCCCATCCCTAATCTCAACTGTGTTATGTAGAGCTCATTTACTCATCATTTGGACGGTTAAGCCCATTGTGGATGGAAAATCACCGGATGAGTAGTGGACGGGTAAAAAACATGAGCAAGTCTTCCAAAATCATAGATATTGTCAGCTACGTTTTGAAAATGGATATGACACACATTTATACTTAATTTTAGGTCAGAATCACATAGAGACTGGCTTGTGTGTATGTGAGTCAGAGATGGAGTAATCATACTCTGTAACTGTACTCGTAGTAATCGTATGCACACTTTCCGAGTAATTGTACTCATACTCTACGACACTGTTCGAAAAAACCAAGTAATCGTATTCATACCCAATTACATTACCAAAGTAATTGTACTCATGATTACTTCTCACTATTAATTTGTTTTTATATAAACAGTTGCAAGCAAATATGTTAGACAGATATGTAATGGCAATATTAAAGGTAATCTAATAAATAATAATAAATAATGTAATATTAATTAAGCTATTAATTTGATATTATTGAGCATTTCAATTGCATAAACATTCAGTCAGATTTCCCTAGAATTAGTACCTTCTCTCCACAGAGTAGCCATACCTCATGTTTACTGTAGTGCATAGCTTTATTCAGAGACCCGTCCACATGTCATTTGGATGGGTAAAAACCAATGTGGGCAGACGGGTTAAAAAATGAAGGAGCAAGTCTTCCAGAACCATAGATATTGTCAGGTATGCCATAGAAGTGAGTGTAAATGGTGTCTCATGTGTGTTTGTAGTCCATTTCAGGTCATTAGACACATTTAAAGTTTGTAAACTGGCTTAAACTGGCTTAACAGTTAACATCCATGTGTCCGCCAAAACATGTGTGACTTGCAATAATTTTAGTAGTAGTAGTGGTACAAAGTTATTGTGACAGTCTCTGGGAAGCACTGCAGTAGATAAGCATCTCCTACCATCTTGCTTTGTAATTTTAGAAGCGATGCCACTGCCCCACCTGTACTGTTTGCTCTATTAGTATTGGTGTAAATGGTCATGGTTAGTGCATCACATACGCATCAGGACCATGACTATTGAGTGTGCATTGCGAAGATGAAATATAGAAAACAATTTGCAATATGTTATCAATTTAAACTTAAAACAAATAAACCTACATTACATAGAATACAATTTAATGATGTAGCCTTATGTTTGGGGACATATCCGCAAACTGCAAGACATTGTCTTTGCAGTCCTGATGCTTTACTGGTGCGCTAACCGCTCACCCCCTCTGACATCAGCTTATTTATGTCAACTCAACGGCACTAAATTGCTCTAAAACACAATTCAAAAATTCTATATCTGACTTCTGAAGTGATGTAGAATGACATTCCAAACATATACACATCGCAAAAAGGTGATAAAACTATTGTTAAAAGGCCCTACTAATTTAGGGCAGTTAACTGGAAGAATATCTAAGTGCAACGGCACTTAAATGCAGAATTCGGACCCATCTCAATTTTGCCATTATAATTGTATCTTTGCCAACATTTGATACTGAATTTTGGGTAGGTCGGAATTCTGCACAAGTGCCAATGCAACTGTACAGAATAACATTTTGCCAGTTTCATTCACTGTACTAGTCACAACGTTTCCGATTATCTCGCTAATCTGTATTATCGCCCACAACCAGCAAGCTATCTCTGTAACTTACAACGCTAACATAAACAACGTTTCATTATCCACCAATACTCATTACGTAGTAATTTCTATTTAACAACATTTATTACCAAACACTGAACGTTGCGCTCGTTCAACAGCTGTCAGTGGATTTCCGAAATTTGGAGGAAAATTAACGTTCGCAATGTTCGCCATTTTGAAAATCTCGTTATCATTTCAAACAAATGTACTCTAACATGATAAATTGTTTGATTCTATACAAAATGGTGATGCAATTAAAACAGTAAAATAATTTATTTATCACCCATGTAACACGCATACTTTACTTAATGGGATTAACATAGGTTCTTTAGATTAGTACCGAGGATATTAATTATTCGCCTTGTTACCAGCACGCCCCAAGTAAGTTCGTCTTGAGCGGGATATTTTAACTCGATTATACGAAGCTAGGTGGTAGCACTTTATCGCCACTCAGCTTAACGAGGGGGCCTCTGTATTTTGCGGAACGTTCCGCCGGAACTGCCGGAACTCCATGTTTCTGGTTTAAAACACATCTATACGCTTCGTATGAACTTGACACTTTATGTATAGTTTAATATTGCTATAATGTAACTACTCTGCTTATTGAATAAGGTATATTCATGAGCGCCGGAACGTCGAGGGTGGTCAATATTGAGCAAGACGGCGGCTTTGTTATGGCTGTTCCACGCATTGAACATACTCGGCTATAGACAATAGAGGACAGACTCCATTTCGGGGCATGACAATCATTAAGTAACATGGTGTTTCATTGGTTAAAAATGTAGAAAGCCAGGAATTTAAAGCATTATTTTTTCAAAAAAATAAAGTGGATACACCCGTAATGTTCAGTTCTCCACCTGTGAAAGCCATGAGTGGAGAACCATTTGCCTCAGGACGATGGGGGCAGTTGCGATGTGATTTAGTATTGAGCACGGCCCTTGGTCTATTTAATGAGAGGAGGTAAGCTGCTGTAATGAACAAAATAAAGTTTAAAATTCATGATAGTCAAATGCAAGTAAGGTTTGGCAGTTTATAGTTGCCCGACATAAATGCCTACCCAGTACATCAATGTTAATAACAATAATTTAGTATTTATATAGCGCCTCATCCAAATAAATGTTCTGGGGCACCGTACAATGATTATTACAATTAAATAAAAATAAAACAAACACTTATACAATGCTACTCTGATGAAATATGCTAATAAAAAAACAATTGTACATCCTTAAAATGCATACATAAATAAGCACAAGTATACAGCTGTATTAGATAATAACTACATATTAATTACTATAATAAATTAATTAAAATAAATGGATAAATAAAATAATAACAATATATTAATTAAAATAACAAAATTTGACTGTGTTTCAGAATAACCTGACAGAGCTTCAGCGACTCATCGAGTTATGGCGGGGCGTGAGTCAGAGAGCACTGGAGCAACTCCTGGAGCAGACTCCAGAGCCAGGAGTAACCTTGAGCTCACTCATAGACCATCTGCAGATAAGCCATGAACTCATTGGGTACAGCGTGGAGGATGACACGTTTGTCCAAATGTGACAAGTTTACATCAGGTGTACCCGGGCAGGGTTAAGTACATTTGATCAAGTACATGTTACGTCATGCCAAGTCCTGGTACTTAACAACAGACTCATCGAGTACATTTCAGGCATCACTAATATAATAATGTTCATATGCCCATTTTTCACTATTTTGGAAATATACCCTGTAATATTAATGTATTAAATCATTGTAGTTGTTATAAAATGTGTGTTAGTTAAAGACTGTGATGAGGAAATATAATGAAACAAATGTTTGTGATTATAATTTTTTGCACAGTAACAATGTACACCATCAATAAATTAATATTATCAGTAATATTTACTTAACAGTTTACTACTTAAATTATAAATTCACAAATTATGTCGATTTAGAATTGTTGGTAATTAAAGATATTAAATGTTGTAGAATATTACCTGTAATTAAAATGACTTTATTCTGTATGCATCCGGAATGGCTGAATATTAGAATATGTAAGTTACAGTTAGTACATTCATTTCACGAAACCACAGTAAAAACTAGTCACCATATGTTATATTTAGTAAAGTTTGATAGCGTATTATTATTCACAATGATACGTACAAATTGAGATCACTGTCGAATTACAACCAAACCTGCATAATTTATATTTATACATTTGTTGTGCTAAGCTGAGACACATCTCGGGTACCAGACTTGTGGATTCATTCATTCAGATACCAAGAAGGACACGTGTGTTCTGTGTGATACGTTCAGAATGGCCAGTGATACAGAGAAGGCAGCAATGCAAACAATGTATAACCTCCATCAACGCAATAAGACCCTGGCAAGGAAGAACAAAGATGATGACAAGGAAAAACAAATGCTGGCCTAAGTGTGGCCCGTTTTGATTTGCAACAAGTGCTGAACTGCCCAAAAGGAGAAGTGTCGAGCTTTAATTATTGCAGAAAATGTGGATGGAGGCAGAAGGAAAGCGAGGCGCGTGTCAAAGTGCAATATGTTTGTATTTGTACATAGAAGCAGAGCTGCCTCTGGGATGAAAGAATTTTTTTCTCTGATAACCGTGGAGGCCAAAACAGAAACTGGTTTGTGGTGGCCATGTACTGGAATGCACTGGTAAAAACAATGTACGAATGATAAAACTAATTCCTTGAGCATGGACACACTCAACATGAGAACGACTGTGTCTGTCAAATCTGTGGCCAAGAATGCGACTATTTACCCATCAGAACAGTGGTAGTTCACAGTAAGGATGGCTAGGCGCAAGCAGCCTAATCACGTCAAGGAGATGAACAGATTTTTTAGATTTTAAAGATCTGAGTAAATACCTGATAAACTTTGACACTGATGTTGATGGTGAGAAAGTGAAGTGGATGGAAGCACGCCTGTTCCAAGTCAGAGCTGATGATCCAAATGCTCTCTACCTGAAGTATGCCTTTGACAGTGGCTTTTGTGCGTGTGGAAACAAGTTTTGAATTTAAAAGATTAATGTTTACAAAACTGCTGAGCTTCCATATATATCATTAGGTAGCAAGCATGGACAATGCTAATATAGGTATGACCCGACAAGTGCATGTCATTTATGCCAATAAAAATTCTGGAGAAACAAATAGTCATTGAAACGCAGTTGGTATGCTCAGAATAGTTTACACTGCATGACATTGTTTTATAATAGAAACCTTTAATGCAATAATTGTGAAGAACTACTTTTCAGAAGCACACAGGAATGTTACTAAAATACTTCTTTATTAAATAAAAATACATGCAGGACATTAAAAAGAGCACAAGACACACTATAGCTTTATGTACACAGACGACACATACTGTACAAAATATATAAAACAAAATATGTTTACTGCCAGTGACTAATACCAAAGTGGAATTCCAAATACATGAAGGTCTAGACTCCAAGGGGTGCTAGGGGCTTCAGTTAACAGCTTGCGTGTTCAGGTTCTATTATAAAAGAGTTAAACTATTATTATACAGTAGTTGCAAACTAATTGGCATTTTGTGTTGTCACTGGAAAAGATAAATATGGCTATTCATTTAAACAGTAAAACAGACATAAAGAACATGCATTTACAAATAAATCAAACCGTTTTTATAAACAAACATGACCCAACACTATTAAGTCAATCCCACTGCCAGCCATGATATGTAATTATTGGTAAAATCTGCAAAGACAACTGGTTTCCACTGTTGCCACCTAGGTGAAGCCGCTCTAAACGTATACCCGTATCAATTTTCAATTTGATGCAGAAAAAACGATTTCTGAGAAATTATGCTCTCTTCACGTTTGTCTGAAGGCAACCCGAGAATGTACAGTTATTGATAAAAGTATTTTTGAATCCACCAAGACGGACCAACAAGTCAGCTTAAATGTGCATTGTGAATCAGCTTTTTGACATTTGTGTTTGAATGGTTTAACTTAATTACACAGTAACCCGGTGGCTTACCAGTACGCGACCAGTAACTGAGAATAGTATGATGAGGTTGATTCCACAAGGCGCCACAAATACCGAGCACTCGAGAACGAGGAACTGATTAAAATACATGCGGAAGTGAAACTGTTTATTGTGGTCGTAGTGACAGAGTCAGACGTGGTCTAGGGCGGGACTGAGGTGGGAGAGTGGAGGAAGAGGTCGTCTGCTGACTGTAATAAGATGTCGTCCAGTGACGGTAGGTCTGCTTCACTCACTGGCCGCACGGGTGAACTCTGTCGAACGACATGATCTGGAAACACGCAACATTTGTCAGAGCAATCGTCGCAATAAGTGCTGGTTAGAGGTAGTTTCAAAAGTACAGAAAATTGAGTGTTCAGTAATGTTTTAAAACAGCCACTCACAAACACAGGATGCAGGATGCAAGATACGTTTCCAAACATTCCTTAATGTTGTGTATTGTTTCACAGAGCCGTTACTTTAAAAGGTGTAACCATTGCATGCAGCAAGTCGTCATAAGTGACGGTAGTGGGCACAGAGCACTGTTGATTTTCCCATTGGCGGCCATGTTAACATTTGGCAGATTATAAGGAAACTGGATCTGAGAATTTTTTTAATTTTAACACAATCACTGCAGTCATGTCACTGATATGCTGATCAAATTTCGTCAAAAAAGCATATCTCAGGCTCTCTTAAAATGCATGCATGTGTTCTGCCCCTCAATATTGACCACACTGAGCTCGCTTTTCTGCATTCGCAGGGTCATGTAAGAAAAAATGGCTAAAAATCACTATGCCAACTACACTCTGCCTAACATGCAGATATATCATAGCACTGAACCTACTGGTATGCCTGCCCTACTGTACACATTTCACATAAAAAGAATTTTTCAAAATCTCAAATGACACCATTATTAAGGTAACTACTACTGGCACTGTTGACATCTACAAATATATTTAATGCACACGAATCGTGACTCGGGGCTTTTGGTCATACAAGTTCACTATGAAAACAGAGTCGTGTTTTACAATATGTATTCCAGTCTACAAATATGACATGCAAAGCATGCGCAATCGGGACACCCCAAATTTTAAAATTGGATTATGCACAACAGCATACACTTTCATAAAACAAATGTTAAATACCTTTGCAACAAACTATAAACATACACGCATGCAGAATTGCATATTCTTCATCACAAACGCTATTTACTAGCTAGCCTATATTCACGAGTCGTCCCCTCTCTTGATGTATAGAAAAGTTTACGTTAACTCCAAAACGCCTCACAGGTTTAAATCATTGTTTATTTTATTTGTGTTGTTAATGGGGCGGCATAGTTAACATATTGTTCATTTTGTGATACAAGCACCAACTTTGGTACACACATAGCTTAATATATTTAGAAGACATTACGTATTAGCATAGACCATGTAACAATGTTCACTTAATGTACTAAAACCATTAACTATGCTATTTAAGTTATTTGAGAATACCAGTGTTATTGTTGAATGCTATTTGAATCATTCTATTAACACATCTTGATCACGTGACAACTTGACAAACTCCCATGGATCACGGCGTGGCACTTTAATGTTTGAGTATATGAGAGTCAGCTGGCACATTCTCCCTCACAGAAGCAGAGGTCTGTGCACTGAAGTGCAGCCTTCTTGCACCTGTAGCGGTTTCTGCAACCACTCTTGGTTCCTTCTGTCTTCACCCACCCCCAGTCAGTTGGTGATGGCAACACAGGTTCTGGTAGCAGTTTCTTCCCCCAGATGTGACCACCCTGGTAGACTGCTCTCTTGGCATGCTCCCCTAGAGCAGCTCGGGTAGGCGGGATTTGTTGCACCGAGGGTTTTCGTGGAGAGAGCTTCCTTTTTGCATGGTCCACCTTGGTGCAGGTGCTGGTTCTGTCAAACAGAAGTATGACACCTCTCGATTATGTTCATTGCATCATCGGAGATCTCCTTTGGCCCATATGCGAGCATCAATAGTGCATATGTCTGTTCCAGCAGTTAATTCCATGTTGACCATGCTGTCTTCTTTCCATGTCCAGCAAAGCTGAATACAGTGTCACAGCATGTCAAAACATGGAATATTGGTAGGGCACATGACATCTCTGGTTCAAGGCTCACAGCTATTTGGTTGGCTGCCAGCCATGTAGCGAAAGCTCTTGCCAGTTCCGAATGCTAGCCATAGTTCACATCCAGCGGGTAGATAAGTTATGGCAAACACAGCCAAGACCACAACAAGATTTAACAAGATTGGCACCTAGAGAATCAACTCTAGATGGCAGGTGGACAAGGAAGCCCTTTGGCTTATCGAGAGTCCAACCTGTCTATCTAAATGTACCCAGCCCTTCTTAGGTACATGTCAATTTTATTTTTAAACATATTAACACTACTAGCACATACACAATCAGCCGATAATCTGTTCCATTCATTTACTGTTCTTTGTGAAAATGAAAATGTTCTAATATCTAGTCTACACTGCTTCTTTGCTAATGTAATTCCATGTCCTCTAGTCCTTCTCTCTTCCTTAACAGAGAAAAAAATATTTCTGTCAATATTTTCATACCCATTCAATATTTTAAAAACTTCTATCTGAACTCCTCTCAATCTCCTGGTTTCTAGTGTTGTTAATCCACATTCGTTTAGACGCATTTCATAGCTAATATTCCTGAGTTTTTGTATCATTTTGGTTGCTCTTCTTTGTACTCTTTCTAGTATATCAATATCCTTCTGGCGATATGGCCTTCATGCCTATATGCAATATTCTAAATGAGGCCTAACTATTGTTTTGTACAGCGGTATTATTAGTTCTTTTTCCTTGTACACTATATTTCGCCTAATTAATCCAAGAATTTTGTTTCCCTTTGCTGCTGCAATTGCACACTGTTCTGATACCTTCATATCAGAACTAATAGATAAGCCTAAGTCCTTTTCCTTTACGGTAGTATTTAGTACAGTATCACCCATTGTTTATTGTGCATCTTCATTTCCATGTCCTGTGTGGAGGCACTTACACTTCCCACAATTAAACAGCATTTGCCACTTCTCAGACCATTCGTTCAACTTATTTAGATCATCTTGTAATTGCTGTCTATCTGCATCACTTTCAATTTTTCTAAACACTTTTGTATCGTCCGCAAACTTCAATCAGTTATATCATCATCCAAATCATTGATATATATTAAGAACAAAATAGGTCCCAATACTGATCCCTGCGGTACTCCACTCAAAACCGATTTCCAGTTTGAAACCTCCCCATCAACTACCACTCTTTGTCTTCTATCAATGAGCCATTTTTCTATCCAGTTAATCATACCATTGCCTATGCCATGGGCCTTTAGTTTAAGTAGTAATCTTTGATGTGGCACTTTGTCACAGGCTTTTTTTAAATCTAAGTATATTATATCTACTGGTGATCCCTCGTCTACCCACTTTGTGGCATCTTCCAAAAAACATAAGATATTTGTTAAGCATGACCTCGCTTTTAGAAACCCACGTTGAAATGGGTTAATCAAGTTATTTTTAACAAGGAAATCAACCAAGTGATCTTTAATTAGTCTTTCTAATAGTTTGCAAACCACTAACTGGTCTATAGTTCTCTGACTTGCTTCTTGATCCTTTTAAAAATAATGTTTGACGTTTGCTTCTTTCCATTCTAATGGAACTACTCCTTGCTCTATTGACAAATTGAACACTGTTGCAAGTGGTATGCTGATTTGTTCTACAATTTCCAGTAGTAATTTGGGAGGAAACCCATCCACTCCAGGTGACTTATTTTCCTTCATATCCTTTATTTTCTTAGCTACTATTTTTGGTGTTACAATTAGTTGTCCTAAATAGTCTGACTCTCTCCCTTCAAATTTAGTCTCTGGTACTGGTAATGCACTAGTATCTTCCCTGGTGAACACCGAATTAAAGTATTCATTTAGGTTATCTGCCATTAAGAATCCCTCTGTTATTATGTTTCCATCACTACCTTCTAGAGATCCTACCTTATCCTGAACTTTCTGTTTACTTCGAACATACGCATAAAAACTCTTGCTGTCATGTTTTATATTAAAAGCTAATTTTTGTTCATAGCTTCTCTTTGAATTTCTAACTTCAGCTGTAGCTTGGTTAAGTGCTTCTTTATAAATGGCATAGTCTTCTTCACATCCATTATGTCTATATGTCTTCCACATCGTTTGCTTGTATTTGATTTTTCTAATGGCTTCTTTTGATAAGTGTTTCTTTTTTGACCGTTTCCCCTGTTTTTTCAAGTGGACAAATTGTTCGACAATGCAGTCAATTTCCCTCTTTAAGATATTCCAACATTCTGTTGCTGTCTTATTCTCCAGTGTGTTATTCCAGTCTATCTTTGCTAAATGTTTCCTCATGTCCTTATATATTCCTTTGTGAAAAAATTTCCTGTACCGTATTTTACGATTCTGTTCTCCTTTTACTTTGATGATAACATATATCTGGTTGTGATCACTACACCCCAGTGGCTCACATATCCTGACATTATCAATAAATTCCTTCTGTGAGCTCAAAACTATGTCCAATACGTTCTCACCCCTGGTTGGTTCTAACACATGTTGAGTAAGGAAACTGTCTTGTACTAAATTTAAAAACTTTTGATCTTCACTGCCAGTACTCTGTAGAGATTTCCACTGTATACGCCCATGGTTAAAATCCCCCATAATTATACAGTCCCGTTTACTGACTTCCTTTATAGCGTTTTGTATTTTCTCATTCTCATCTGACTTCGATAAACTAACCCAACAATTAATGTTGAGTTTCCTGTAACTAAGTTACACCACACAGCTTCTTCATATTCTGCTTCTTTTTCTAATTTTATTTCGTAAGCCTGAATGGATTCTTTAATATATAAAATAACGCCACCTCCCCTTCTCCCTATTCTATCTTTTCTAAACATGACATATCCTGTCATTCCTAATTCGGCATCTGATATATCGGGGGTGGCCCAATATTCAGTTATACCTATTGTGTGAGGGTCATTATCTTCTACCATAATGTTTAGTTTATTTCTTTTGTTTACTATGCTCCTTGCATTTAAACACACACATTTATAACCAAATGTTGTAGAGTTTTCCAGACTGTTCTTTCCCGTTTTATCTGTGCTGTCCTTATCTGTGCCTCCAGTATTTAGCTTCTCTGTGAATCCCCCCCTGCGAATCTAGTTTAAATAATTGCAACCTGTTCCACTGTCCGTAGATTGAAGCAGGTTCTCAGAGAAAACTGCTGCACCCTTTCCGCTTAGATGGAGGCCATCTCTCACGTACATGTCCTCATTCCCAACAAAGCGCCCCCACAAATCCAAGAATCCAACCCCTTCCTCCTCACACATCTGCTCCACCAGAGCATTGATTGCCATCCTCTTGCAGTTTCTATAGGTTGTTCCCCTTCCTCCGATTACTGGCAAGATTCCTGAGAGAATAATCTGTTCAACTCTTGTCTTCTTCAGTTTCCCTACCAACTGTCTGTATCTTTGCACTATTCTAGTTGTTCCCTCCCTGTCTGCATTGTTCGTCCCTACATGTACTAATATAGATCCTCCCTGGCCATGCCCCAACACGTTCTCTACCCTATCTGTCACATGCTCTATCCGAGCGCCCGGAAGACAAACAACAACATCTTCTCCTTTGCTTAACGTCTTGTCCGTCCTTCGCAAAATTGAGTCGCCCATAAACACCCTTTCTGTTCTCAATGCCCCCTCAATCACTGCTTCAGAGTAACTCCTCCGTTTTGCATCTCCCTGGTTGCTGACTTTTCCCCCTGCCGCTTTCTCTGTTCCTTTCTTTCCTGCCTCTTTTCTTCCTGACACCATCATTGTTATTGACTTCCGTTTGGTCACATCTACTCTCAGTTCGTTTCTTCCCTTCGTCTTTCCTCCTGTCGCATCTGCTTCTATCATCTCCTGTCCCATTGTCACCCCCTCATCTACTGTCACTTTCTCCCCTGTCACCTTCTTGCATGCCATGTTTTCACTTGTTCTTTCTCCATTTGCTTTCCTTGCACTCGCCCTCCCTCCTCTCAGTATACTGTCCTCACCCTTTTGTCACTGCATTGCTCCTTCCGACCTCTTCCATCTGTCTCTTTGGTTATTCTCATCTCCATCCCCTTCACAATATCGGTTAGTCTAGCTAACTCTGCTGTAAGACATTCCACTTTCAAACACCCTGTGCACTGGAAAGTAAAGTCTTCCTCCATTGTCTTAGCCCATGACTTTGTGCATCCGGATAGAGCAAAACCTACAAAGCTGTGACAATGGTCACACACTAGGTGCCTCCTTGCCTTCACTTGCCGCTTGCAAGGGGCCATATTATGACTACCCAGGTACTCAAAATTTAGTCAGTCGGTATACCAATTTAGTCTTCAGCATCGGTGTCAACAGTGCGAATTAGTATATGGTGGTGGCCATGCAGTGCAGCGTGTGTTACATGCAGTAGCATACGACTATCAGCTTCTTCAGGGTTGCATGGCGACAGGGTGTGGACATCCTGCAATAGCTGTGTGCGGAGCACCCCCTTCCCAGGCGTGATGACAACTTACTTGTCTTCCTTACAGAATGCCTGATCTTGGACAAGAAACTGAATAGTTCTCTCTTATTGCTGTCAATCCATAGAAAGTTCTGCCTGTTTCCTGGTAGGGCAGCCTTTCCAACCACATGTCTACTTACACCCTTTCCGCGCTCGGCTCTTGCTGTGCCTTTCATGGAGTCATCCTTGTAAGTTTACCAAATAAGGCCCATACGTGACACACTGCGCAGCTGAGAAGAAATATATGGGATGAATACCTGGTGGGCCTATTCATCAAATGTCTTGGCAGCTGCTGGCTTCATCATCTATTTGATGGCAGCTCCATCAAGAACTATACAGGTAGCGTCATGGCTCTTAGTCTGAGATGGAGACAGGTCGTTTAGGCATGTCAGGATGTCACTCTTGGTACCAAGTCGTAATCTTCCTCCATCGGAGAGCGCTGCTGGCCATGCTTGGTTCTCTTGCGGAAAGAAGTCTTCCAGATTGCCATCTCTCGTTTGACAGCTAATGTGGAGTCATGAGAACAGCTGACATCACTTTTTATTGATGACAGCTGCTGCTTCTCCTTACTTGCCGTCTTTGTCCTTGAGCCAATAAACAGTTTCAACCGATTGCGATGGATTGTGTCATCAATGGGCTTTGTTCTGTCCACAAGACATTCCTTTGTGAATGTTTGGAAGTGTTGTTGGCTTATCTTCTGTGCCTTCTTAACAGCCTCGACTGCCGATGGATTCGCAATCTCTTTGCTGTCAATGATAAGTAGGTCTTCGCTCTCTTCTTCGAGTGGGTTGGCCAGTTCTTCCATTACATTGTCGAGTGAGCAGACGTCTTTCCTAAATGCATTTTGCACATTTGCTTTCTGGTCATGGTGGATCACCTCATGTCGTCTTCCCATGAGCTGGTGTGTATCTTCAAAGTCTTTAATCAGCACAGTAACCTCAGGTCCAGCTACCAGCCACCGCTGGAGGGCACTAGGGTTGTCTGTAAGACCTACCGCCCCTCCACCCCTCTTGCCCTCTTGCTGCAAGCATTATTCTGCTCATGTGCTTGATCGATGGGGATTGCCGAGAAGACCCGGTTGGTCTTCTGAATCGTGAAATTGCCAGCACTGAATTATCTGGCAACATCTGGGTGTTTCGTTAGTAGTGCAGTAACGTCACGGAGATGAAATGGGATCCAGCGGACATAGTTGGTGTGGTCCAGAGCAACGAACCAGGGGACACGTTCTGTCAGAGCATCGAGGTACATGCTGAAGGAGGACTGCCGTTGGGACCGCACAAAGACCAGTAAACACAGCTCCAATTACAACTATATTACTGTTGCCCAATACTGGAATTGAGGGCAGCTCTCTTTCCTCTTTGAGCACCATTCATCAAACCTCAAAGGTTTAACACTAATGCTAATAATAACACTACTGCTACTACTGCTTTAACTTAGGTATTTAACCTATTAATTAAATTAATCTATTTAGCTTATTTGTATGCATTTATATTTGCATATAATTATGTATTTACATGTTTATGTTGTTACGGCCTGTAAGCAGGTTTTTAACCAAATGGCGCCTTACAAATGTTTCCAAATAATAATACAGTTAATTATACTATTGTGGCAATGAGACATCAACATTCTACAAAAGTGTAGGTGTGTTTCTGTACTTTTCTAAATACAAAAAACAATGTTTGCTGTAGTATCCACCATCTGACAAAATAATACTACGAGAACAGGTTTTTACTGATTCATGGCACTATATAATCGAATTATAATTATAACGAAATGACAAATTACTTTGTAATGTTCCATAGAATTGTGAGTGAGTAATTATTTGTCTCTCAGGGTTATTAGGATCTCAATTATGTCCATTATTGCATCTGACTTCATTGATTTAGAAAGTTTTGACCAACCGCTGGCGGCCATTTTGAAAAATGACAGCCACTGCCACCAGGGGGATAATTTGCGGTGGCCCAATATCTACTTTTGTTCCCACGATATCAATTAACACATCTGCCAAATTTGGTGCTTGTATCTCAAAATGAACAATTGGTTTGGCATGTTGAGCTATGCCGCCCCACTACTAGTAATAGTACTGTCGTGGGCGGGGGGTGAGGGGTGGGTGGTTATCAGTGACAATAAACAGTCGCTGCAATAAACAGAACACGTATATTTACTATTTATTTATGAAGGGAAGCAAATGGCAAAAACGCTTAATAAATTAAAAGTAACCTTATACGCTACACTTTCACGTGACAGCACAATAAAACATTTGTATATGTATTTTTTTTAAAAGTAATAACTAATAAAGTAGTTTACCAGAGAAGGTTGAGTATAATGGATTAAATTGTCGAAACTGTATATAAAACAACGCCGCCGAAACGATAAATATTTACCGTACTTGTCGCGTCAGCAACGATGCCCGTCGGCAACGATCATTTTCGCACGCCAGAGGTCGTTGCGTTGCGCTACCATAACCCTGGCTGAACGTCTCCGCAAATCGTTGGCGTTGTCGCGCTTACATTTTTCCGATCGTTAAAAATGTTCCGATTGACGTTTCTGCGCATGCGTAATAAATGTAAAATCATCAATCTGCAGCGAAACAACAAAGCATTTTCGGTATAAATGCCACGAACTGTTCGTTAACTCTCATGTGATGATTACTGTGAAGAGTTTCTTAAAATATCGTTCAATGCAATAAAATATTACGGTTTTTATAAATCACTGTCACGGATTATGGCGCACAACAGTGACGTAATTTACGCTTCCTATCTAAATATGCCTCAAAGCTTGTTTGCCTCGTGTTAATTTGCGACAAATAATTTTGCTGGGTGGTTATATACACCCTGGCGAACAACCCGTAGTATTTATACCATACAAGCTTTGTCATTTCGCTGCACATTGATGATTTTACAAATATCGCGCATGCGCAGAAACGTCAATCGGAACGTTTATAACGCCAGAAAAATGTAAGCGCTACAACGTAACCGGAGTCGAAGTATGAAATTATAGCAATTGATTTCTCCAGTTGCAACTGCGTCAGCCGGACGAATAGCGCAGATACTCGCTCTACTTGAAGACGGAAACACGACTGGTGGGAATCATTTATTAAGGACCCATTCGCATCCCAAACATTGCATGCAACAGGAGCAGCGTGTGACTGAAATCACCCAACATTATATCACTTGACCGGAGGCCGATCACATTCCCCTAAGCGATTTAATTAGCTGAAATGAAAAGAGGAGTTTTGCAAAGGGGTGTGCCGGGGTGCTGTAACCGGGTGCTGCGTTCAACCAGTGACTTCACAACATGTAACGTTGCTACTTGTTGCAATTTATAATTTCACCATAGGAAATTTCAGTTACGCAGTGCAAAATCGACTAGATAATTGCTATGGTTACAAGGAGGAAAGGTGTTCAGCTCGCTTGTTAAGTTATCCTCAAGACGATGACACTAACATAGAAACAACAGGAGAAGGCAAGGGAGTGAAGATACCTGACAAGAGAAATGGATGAACTGACAGTGGAGGTTGGAGTGAAGGAAAGTTTCAAGAAGAAATTGATGGGGAATAGGTTGACATGGGCTGGTCAGGTGGAAAGAATAGGAGATGAAAAACTGACAAAGAGAGTAGATGTCCAGAAGGTGGAGGGAAAAGGAGGCTACGAAGACCGAAAGTGCGATGGGGGTTTGCATGAAAAAGACCTAGGCAGAATGTGAGAAGGAAGGAGAACAAGAGCAATCGATAGAAGGAATTGGAGACTGCTGATAGAGAACGTAGTGAGAGAACATTGAGTGGATGAAAAAAGGCAATAGAAACGGAAATCATGGTCAATTCACCCCTGACGACAGAGATGCCAAGAAATGAACAAAAAGCTAGTTGACTCTAGTCTCGTCACCGGGCAACTATCCTTGATAGTCATTATTAATAATCTCGCCCATTGAGAATTATGACCTTTTCGTTGCCCTGTCACCTCTTGGGCTTCAGCCAGCGAGAGAAGTGGAAAATTCTTAATATAATTATATTTGCACGATGACAAATTTCTTGGACTTGGCGAAAAAATTGGACTGGGAAGCAAAATCATATACATGCGTGCTCACACTCTTTGTACTGTTTGTCTGCCTTCCTGTCTGCCTGCCCGCCCACCCGCCCGCCCACCCGCCCGCCCACCCGCCCGCCTGCCTTCCTAATATAAATAATATAGGTAAACACACTGTTTTGTACATTTGTACGACTCACCTGTGTACGGACATGCACCATAGAAACATGTATAGTACGACAATTGACACGTTATGTTTATATTAGAGAACACAAACTCAGGAGATAATGCTTTTATACACCATATAAACATATCTTTTAACCTAGCCTGGTGACTGTCAAGACCAATAATGCAGCTTGATTCAAAGCTGTTTCACTCTGTTTCATGTTTAGTCCATTCATCGCATCAACGCACATTTGGAATATCTTATATGTCAGTGGTACTCAACATCATCGAAGGGCCAACAGTTGGAAAACAATAATTCATTGACTGTAACCGTGTATTTTAATATTGCGACACACCGACAATTGCGTATATTTATTATAGCTGCAGACCAGATCTGAAATGTTTCTCATTCATTTATTGTTTGGTTAATATCTCCGCCATCCGCGTTAATGCCGATATCTATCGTCATGCAGACCAAAATAAACACTAAATCATTGGAGACTCTTGGCGACCCGCCGAGAATAACTTTATGACACATGCAGAAAGGCTTGGCGACCCACCCAGAACGGCTTGACGACACACCCACAATGGCTTGGCCGACACACCCACAATGGCTTGACGGCCGACCCAGAATGGCTTGGCGGCCGACCCAGAATGACTTGGCGACCAATTATGGGTGGCAATCCAATGATCAAGAACGTTTATATATCTATATAATTCATTCCACTATGGACGATCATGTATGCCGGCGTATGTAGGCCAATTCTATTATGAATTTTATA
>OZ024861.1:31549376-31571876 GCA_964017155.1 Oasisia sp. SBJ-2009 | reverse complement strand
GTTTAAAGTTCAAAGGACAGCCGGTATCAAGACGTACAAGTTGGTGTTAGACACAGATACGACCTTGAAAAAAGCCAGAGAAGTGCTGGGCACGCGACACCCAGGCAGTGTCACAGCATCTGATGATAATACAGAAGTCATGTTCCTGCGAGGGAGTCGAATTGTGACAGCGTCAGAAGAATCACGCACCCGCCTGTTTGACGTCGTTCCAAAGCTGTTTGCTGGCAAACCACCACCGAACCCTGCTTTCTCCTACAAAGATGTCAGTTATGGAGAGGTGGGTGTGTTCGTAAAATATATAAGTCAATGACAATCATAAATTGAGTCACTATCTTTGTAATTGTCACCATTTTCGGAAGCGTACAAAGGGTACGATTTTTCTTGGTCCCTCTCCCTTTTCTAAAGTGTATGCTAAAATATTGATCGTTGTATCTAATACGTACCAACGATACTCCCACTTCTGTGTGTTTATGCAACATAGTCCGTAGGTCTGGAATTTGACGCTGATAAGTGTGTGCATATACAATTGGACTGTGCCAGGTGTAAAGGTACTAGAAAACAAATATACAAAGTATCAGGTAAAGTATCACCGAGATGTAGGTAAAATTCCAGACCACGGCGTGGAAGCTGCTACCCTAAAGATCTGGATTGTTGGAGCTCCCAAGACGTTCCCACGGAGGGCCTTCCACCAGAAGACAGTGCATAGGAAGAATAAACTGCTGTAGACCTGAATGCGAGCTGGGATAATATGATATTTACGAATCCATCTTAGAGACTATACCTCTTTGACATACGTGTATTTGTTACTGATGCTTCCGGTTTGACAGTTTAACCGTTTAACCATTTGAGCGTTTGTTAAATTATCTGTCAATAAAATAGTTAACAAAACCCTAAAGGATTTCGGTAGAAGGCTTTTACTGGCTAGAAAAATCCACCCAATAACATAAATCCAAGTCTTTGCTTCGCTATGATATCCACGACGGCCATGTTGTAATTCGAACGTTTCCGTCGTAAACAAATGCGCACTAAATAATTGGCAACTAGGAAGACATAGAAAATAAAACGCAAAGAAAATGACGATGACTATGCGACAGTGTGCGTCAAGGGATTATGCATTAAGTGTCTATACTTCCTTTATAAAATGTTAATACCGGAAGTATGAACCTCCATGACATAAATCCGAACCTATGAGAAATTTCTCATTTTGTGCAGTCCATTAGTAATGATCTTCAGAAGTGTCACGCATGAGATATGTTCAACAATGTATATAGTGTTTATGCATTTATAAATGACCTGCAATTGAAACAGCCTAATGGGCGTGCGTCACTGTATGAACCAGTCAACCTTTGATTGCGGCTTATGATTTCAGGTGTCGATTCAGTACGAAGACGCCAAAGCATTCATCTTGTGTGCCTGGCTCGTCCGACTGGTGGCAGTCGGAACAGGGAGACAAAGGATCTCCGAAGGAAGATACGGTTTCTCGTTTATTCCTGCCAATCTAGGAACATACGAATATGTCAACAAAGGTAAAAAAAATGTTAACGCATATAAACAACTGGTAGCGTTATTAATGCGTATGCATTTAAGTGCACGTGCATTTATTAAACATTCGAGTAATAGCCTATTCAGCCTTTAGTGCTTACATTTATAATTATATTTATATAAGCATATGTTGTATGTTGATGCATTAATGCAAGCGGCTGTGTTTTGTGGCTTGTTGCAAAACGTGTCCTCTTTTGTGTACAAACACCGCTTCCTGACACTCCCCAATTCAGACCTCCATAGGCCTACTTTTTTCTAATTAACTAATAACTAATTAACATAATCGCCGCCCGGAAAGAATGCTCAGTAAACTATAATTTAACATCAGTAAGAAACATCTACTATAATTTGTTATATCAACCAGGCCTTTTTCTTGAATTCGCGTAGTAGAATAGACATATTGATAACATAGTCCCGTTACCCATACGCGCATGTAACTATTGTATTTGTACTGTTTCTTAATTGTTGTTGTAATATTTGGCAAACAACAGTTGAATACAAATAATTTTCCCAACAATCACATTTTAAAATGTAATACATAGACTAACAGTTCTACGGAAATAATTCATACTGAAAATTCAAGCAACTTTATCGCGCGTACATTTTTCCGATCGTTAAAAACGTTCCGATTGACGTTTCTGCGCATGCGCAATAAATGTAAAATCATCAATGTGCAGCGAAACAACAAAGCATTTTTTTGTATAAATGCCACGGGCTGTTCATTAACTCTCCTGTGATGATTACTGCGAAGAGTTTCTTAAAATGTCGTTCAATGCAGTAAAATATTACGTTTTATATCAAACACTATCACGGATTATGGCGAACTACAGTCACGTGATTTACGCTTGCTATCAAAATATGCTTGGAAACTTGTTTACCTTTTGTTAATTTGCGACAAATAACTTTGCTAACAGGTTATATACATCCTAACGAACAACCCGTAGTATTTATACCATAAATGCTTGGTCTTTTTGCTGCACATTGATGATTTTATATATATATATATATATATATATATATATATATATATATATATATATATATATATATATATATATATGTATATATATATATATATATATATATATATATATATATATATATATATATATATCGCATGCGCAGAAACGTCAATCGGAACGTTTTTAACGCCGGAAAAATGTAAGCGATACAACGTTGTTTAACATTAAATTAAAAGATATCAAGCTACATGTCACATAGTTACTATTTCATGTTGCGAAAGCGTTGTGACTGTTTATAACTGTTACAGTTACACAACTGAGGAGAGTACAGAGGATGACAAAGACAATCGTTACAAAAGGCGAGTGTAACAATGTGCTGGTTTATTCTGCAAGGTATCAATTAAAGATATACATTAAATAAGATATGATATATATTTGCAACTATTAAATGCATTGGTATATGTGAATAAATAAAATTAACATATGTGAATAAATAAAATTTACTTTTTATACCTGCAGACTGTTGTCTATCGTCGTTTGTTAGCATGACCAAGTATAGTCATATAGCACGTCTCGTTTCTGTTATTTGCAGACCTGCATGAATTGGCAGCAACAGGGAAAAGACAGGTATGCCAATTCGATTCGATAACGTAACTAGTGCGATATGTAAGTGACTATGCACGTGTTCTTCTTCAATACTGTGGTATACATTTCGTCATGTAATTATGAGCTTGCTGAAAATGTCTAGGTTGCATGGCCAACATTATTATCAATATTAATACAATGCAATAACGTTGATTCGCGTTCGTGTTTCTGCACACGAATATTGCTTAACTTAATTAAGTAGACATGGTTGCTTGATGAACGCCTTGTAGAGTTTAACGGCGAAGGTTGAACATGAAAACCGCTCCTCATTGAAACGTTTCCTGGAAGCAGTATCATGGCCAACCGCAATGACAACTCAACAATTTCAGGTGGGCTTAATTCAGGTTTGATAAGTCGAATGTCTTCTAAATAACATTTCTCGGTGAATAGACTATCAAACTCTTATGCATATGTACACGCACGCACGCACGCACGCACGCACGCACGCACGCACGCACGCACGCACGCACGCACGCACACACGCACACACACACACACACACACACACACACACACACACACACATACACACACACACATACATATATATATATATATATATATATATATATATATATATATATATATATATATATATATACGCTGTATGCAAATTCGATTACACATCATCATCATGCGGTCGGTCGCGAAGCGACAAAGACTGCTTCCATCACTTGACTCTTGCTCTCCATTTGTCTCTCTGCTGTGAGAGTGATGTCCAGGAGTCGATCTTTATGTCTCTCAGCTTCAGGTTTCTCTTGATGGTATCCTTGAACCGGAGGCGAGGGCGCCCTCTCTTTCTCTGACCAGAAGACAGTTGGGAGTAGAGAACCTGCTTTGGTAGCCTGTCTGGTGACATCCTCATGAGGTGTCCAGTCCACCGGAGATTCTTTCTGATCAGAAGATCTTCCATAGATGGTAGCCCTGTCCGTTCGAGTATTTCCTTGTTTGTCACTTTGTCCATCCAGGTTATCCTCATGATCGATCGCAGATGTCGCATCATGAAGGCATGCAGCTTTTTCACCTGTCGTCTGTACACTGTCCATGCCTCGGCTCCGTATAGGAGGGTGGACAGCACGATTGCACGGTATATCTTGCCTTTAACCCGCATGGACACATGGTGGTTGTTCCAGAGTCTCTGGCGTAGTCGGCCGAAAGATGCACTAGCCTTGGCCATCCTCCTCTGTATTTCATCGTCAATGCATCCATCACTTGATATAGTGCTTCCGAGGTAGGTGAATTCCAGAACAGAGTTCAACTTGTTTCCATCAACCATGATATCCTCCTCTCGGGTTCTTGTAGAGTTGGGTTGGTACAGCACCTCGGTCTTCTTGATGTTAATCTTCAGGCCAAACTTCTTTGACGCATTGGAGAAAGCATCCACTATATTCTGCATCTCTTCAGCAGAGTGTGCAACCAGTGCACTGTCATCTGCGAATAGCAGCTCTCTCATCAGTATCCGAATAGTCTTGGTCTTCGCTCTGAAGTGTGCGACGTTGAATAGGTCAGCGCTCTGTCTGGACTGTATGTAGACACCATCCCCCGTGTCTCGGAAAGCATCATCGAGCATTGCTGATAGGAAGATGGAGAACAGCGTGGGGGCCAGTACACATCCTTGCTTGACCCCATTTGTGACACTGAACGATTCCGAGACTTCCCCTCCAACACTAACATTTGCCATCATTCCGGTATGTAGTGCTTCGATCATTGTTGTGAACTTCTCTGGGCATCCATACTTCCTCAGTAGCTGCCATAGCCCGGTTCTCCCAACTGTATCGAACGCCTTACTGAAGTCGACAAATACCATGTACAGTGGTCGGTCTTGCTCAATGCACTTTTCTTGTAGTTGTCGGAGACAAAATATCATATCCACGGTGCTCCGGTTACCTCTGAAGCCACATTGAGTCTCTGGAACTACCTCTGGTGTTATGTGGGTAGATAGTCTGTTGAGTAGGATCCTGGCGAAGATCTTGCCTGCTATGGAAAGAAGAGAGATTCCTCTATAGTTCCCACAGTCTGTTCGATCACCTTTCTTGTAGATGGTTACAATGCTGGCATCCTTCCATGCTTGTGGTACAGAACCCACCTCCCAGGCATTGGTGATTAGTTGGTGCAGTCTGCTGAACAGATTGTCTCCTCCGTGCTTCCATACTTCTGCAGGAATTCCATCTCCTCCAGGTGCTTTGCCATCTTTCAGGCCGGCGATTGCTTTAGCCATCTCATCCATAGTTGGAATCTCATCTAGGCTTGTCTTGGTAATGCGCTGCGGGATGTTGTCCAAAGCTTCGTGATCTATATCTCCAGGGACGTTGAGTAGCTTCTGGAAGTGTTCACTCCATCTTGCCACAACTCTCTTGCTGTCAGAGAAGGTCTCCATTCCATCTGCTGATTTCAGTTGAACAGGTCCCTTCTTTTTGGGTCCCCACACTTCCTTCAGTCCATTGTAGAAGCCCTTCATGTTGTTACTGTCAGCAGCTCTCTGCAGCTCCACTGCCTTCCTTTCCCACCAGTCTGACTTCAGTGCACGGGTGTGTTTTTGTAGCAGTCTGCAGGCGTCTTTATATGCTGCAGAGGTGGATCTAGTGCTCCTGGTTTGCAACACTCTCTGGTGGGCTTGGTCTCTTCTGCTCATAAGAGTTTGTAGCTCCTGATCGTTGGGGTCGAACCAGTCCTGGTGTTTTCTGTCTGGCTTGCCAAGATATGTCTTGGCTGTGTTGTACACGACCTGCTGCAGAGCTTCCCATTCCTCGTCTGGTGTTGAGTTTTCCTTCTCGTCCCATTGGGCGAGAGCACTGTCCATCTCCTGCTCAAAACTCTCCCTATGGCTGGTGGTACTTAGTTTTGCTGTGTTGAGCTTGGTCGGCTGACTTGTTCCTTGCCTGCTGTGCTTTTGTCGTATTCTGAAAGCCACTTTTGACCTCAGCATCTGGTGATCGGTCCAACAGTTTGCTCCACGCATGGCTCGGGTACTGTGGATGTCCATCTTATCCCGATACCTCGTGATGATGAAGTCGATCATATGCCAGTGTCTGGAACGAGGATGCATCCAGGTGGTCTTGCGTTCATCCTTCTGCTTGAACATGGTGTTCGTCACTATCAGTTCGAACTCAGAGCACAGAGCCAGTAGAAGCTCGCCATTGGAGTTGCATTTCCCAATCCCATGTTTGCCCATGACCAAGGGCCACTTGTCATTGTCTCTTCCTATCCTCGCATTGAAGTCTCCTATCAGCAGTAGCTTATCTGTACGGGGGATGCCACTGAGCACACTTGCCAGCTGGTTGTAGAAGGCCTCCTTGTTTTCGTCTGGGTTTGTCATTGTCGGAGCATACACGCTGATAATTGTAGCAAAGTTGTCCTTACTCAGAGGTAGTCTCATCGTCATGATTCTGTCACTTACTGGCCGTGGCATTTCTGTAAGCTTTGTGACGATATCCTTTTTGATAGCAAAGCCCACTCCGGCCTCCCTTCTTTCTCCTTCGGGTTTGCCACTCCAGAAGAAAGAGTATTCCAAGTCGTTGAGACTACCAGACTCTGAGAACCTTGTTTCACATAGGGCGGCGATGTCGATGTTGTATTTGGCAAGTTCCATTGCTACTAGTGCCGTGCGTCTTTCTGGTCGGTTAGCTCCTTCTCGGTCGAGGAGAGTCCTCACGTTCCATTGTCCAATTGTCAGTAGTTGTCTTCTTTGTCTTCTTCTTCCTAGCTGATTGTTCACTGTCGATGGAAGATGAGGTCGAGCAGCGCGGTCCTTGGTAACCCGGGCGACGGCCGATCCGGTATCATGTTTCGTGCAGTTGTACATTTCATGGAAGCTGCTAGCAAAAATTGTTGAAGTGCCGCTGGCTTTTGCAAGTTACTAGCGACACTCTCTCGGGGAACAAATAGAGGTCTCACACCGGCAAGAACATGTCAAGACAGGCGCAAACTATTTGTCCCTGCAGTGGCTGGCCGAGAGATGTTGGGAATTCCATACATCAACCGCCCTTGATGCTGCCACAGTGACATGGTTTTCTGGTTAGGGTTTGCTCCCTTAGCCTTCGGTTCTGACAAGAACCTGTACCACAAGGCAGTGGTTTACAACTCTGCATGGCAGGGGCGTCAAACTCCCTGAGGTATTGCAATACCTGCATTGCAATACCTGCATACATAGACTTACTTTGTTGGACGTATACTCGTCATGATGCCCCAGTACAACATATGAGTGATTCTACAACCTTTACATGCATTACAACTGAAGTTAGGTTCTCTATTGTAAGATTTGACCCCTTAAACTAAATCATTGTCTGAACACAACTTGACTACAAATATAAACACCCCTCGTTTGTCCACAGGACTACCGAGGCATGACTCCGCTCCACTACGCCGCCGCCGCTGGAGACGTCGATGCTTGCTCCGTGCTGCGGGAGCAGTTCCAGTCGACTCTGCTCCACGCTCGCGACAACCTCGGCAAGACGGCCTTGCACCACGCTCTGTACTGGACCCGCGAGCCCGCAGCAGCGCTGCTCCTCCAGCAAGGGGCAAAGGCGGACAACGACGAAGACACGTACTGCCAACACAGCGCTGACTCTGATCCAGCACCTCAAAGACGAAGCGATGACACGGCTTATGCAAGAGCTGTTCCAAACCTGTGTCCCTTTGGCAGTAGCTTTGCTCGAGTGCTTCTGGCTCAGAACAATGTGGGGCTTAAGCAGCTGTTTTGTGAAGCCGATATGCGACAGAGGAGTTGACGTGAACTTGAGTGACAACATCGGTCTGAGTGCGATCCACTATGCGGCAACACGGGATGACGTCAGCACGATACAGACACTCATCCAAGCGGGCGTTGACGTCGCTTCTGCACGCACGCAAGACGGTCGCCTGGCGTTACACATAGCGGCACAGCGAGGAAAATCTACCCTTTTGCCGCAGTGTGACGCCTTGGTGAGTAACGTGGCCAGCAACGACTTAGCAATCGCGGTTTTTGCAGCGATCAGTGCGGGTAACTTTGAGATGGCGAGCGTTCTCCTGGGGCAGCCACAACTGACGTTGACACAGCGTGAATGGCAGTACGTGGCCGACGTCACAGACAGACACCTGCCAGCGAGCCGACCACTCATCAAGCATTTCCGTGACAAGGCAGTCGCTACCCGCTTTCTGTCCGTATCAGTACATCTGGGCTACACGAACACGGTGAGGCAACTACTCGACGAGAGAGCTCCTCTGTGCAACAGTCAAGACTTCATGGGTCGAACGGCTCTGCACGAAGCGGTGCAGGCGAAAGACAATGCTGCGGCTATCGTCGGTTTGTTGCTTTCACAGCCACAACTTGACCCGAACGTACAAGACCAGCGAGGCGAGACGGCCCTGCACTACGCCTGCCGAGCCGAACATATTGGCGTCATAGAAATCCTCCTAGGTGACAACCGAATCCAGTCGTTCACGCAGGTCAGTAACATGTTATTGGGTGATTATTCAATGATATTCACCACGGCGAGTGAAACAATTGTTCTGCTTTAATAAATAAATACTACGTAGACTAGTGATGACAAATAAAACAACATTGGTAATGTAGTTGGTTGCAATATGTTTACGTTTGTGTGATAGCATTAAACAAGCAAGTCCTACATACGTTTCCCGTGGGGTTTTATCATCGTACATACACTCAACCACTTAACAGTATTCTGTTAACAATGTGTTGTACCTCTGTTTGTATTAATATGGCATATATGAAGTAGTGCTTTATACATGCCGACTCATACTCATCATATTAATATAGGTCTAATGTATTATACAATAGACAACTGTAAGCCAACTATAACATATTAAGGAAGGAAGGACGACTGTGTCATGATATAATGTCCCGTGGGTAACACATGATTAAAATATCCTACCTATTTAGGTGCCACACACCACGGAAAAAGAAAAGCCACGCGTCTATAGTCAACTATTACAATAAATTTGCCAATACAAAGAAGGAAATAAAAACATGTCACATTACCATTGTCATTTTGCTCACATAAGTAGCAAGAGGTTTACGTGCTAGAAGAAGCGACGTTGTTGCAACTCTTATGGTAATTCACAGGATTGCTGCGGACGGACCCCATTACTAGCTGCACTTCATGCAAGGCGATACCGCGCTGCTCAACACATGCTTGCGAGAGACCCAGTGCAAATAGGCCTCACCTGCCAGGACATTTACGGATGTTCCGTTCTGCACTACCTACATCTGCTTGACCGAAACAGCATGTCTCGAGTAAACGCCTTCTACAAACAGGTAGCTGGAGGAAAGACCCAGTCGCAACTTCGAGTAGGGAATGATGTGGAAGTGCCGTGTTCCCACCTTACTGGACACACATCCAGCAAAGACAGCCTTGCTCCCGACGTTGTCTGGACACAGAGGTTCTACGAGAGTGTGCGACCGCATGCTGATGCAAGATTCGTCTGTCCGAATTGCGGAGAACGCATGTTTCCTCAGCTTGCAAGGCGACACCGAAAAAGGTGCATCACTTCTGCGACATCCCGACCAATGCAAGAGACCACAATGGAGCGCAGGCGTAGATCCAGCGACAAAGGGCCTCAGCCATTTGCTTTCCATCAAGACAAAGTGCTTTCTGGTCAGAGTTCATCACCACTGTTCGCTGCCGTTGCACGAAACGACCCGGAGATAGTGAAATTCCTTTGGGAATGCAACATCTCATTCGAGAACGATTGCAGCAACAGTAGGAATGTTCTGGAATTTGCCATTGATTGTCTGAAGCCGGAAGTGGTTTCCTTTCTGTTGACAGACAGATGTACGAAAAGCGAGGAAGATGAAATGCGTTTAATGCATAGATGTGTATGGGCAGTTGCGTGGACAGACGCCGAGAAGAAGGCGCAGTTTGAGGTATTAAACCTATTGCGTATATCAGACGGCAAGCCAACGTGGACCAGCCAGGGACACGACGTCTGTCGACTGGATGAGCACAGCCGAGAGCGCGAAGAATGCACGCAACGGATGTTCACCGTCTTGGCAAACAGCTGGACGGATGAATCAGGAGCAGCTGCGGATGTCATCGCGGCATTGGGCAGAATCGATCAGATTGGAGTTCTGGAACACGCCATATTTGAAGGACATTCTGCCATGGCGTCATGGTGCTTCACTTGCATACATACAGCTGAGAATACAGGGGTCCTGTCGCCGGATAAAGAAATCCAACTCTTCTACCTGGCATGCAGTGCGAAACGGAAGTCTGTTCCCATCATGCAGCATATACTGCAACATTGCCCGCGCGTGCTGGACTGGGAGCAAGACGTTGATATATATTATCTCCAGCGAGAATATGGTATAAGGAACGTTCTACGTGCACCGCCGGAGTGGTTGGTTGGCCAAGAGCTACCGAGATATCCATACAAAGACCGCGAGTTCAACGACAGAGAAGAACTTGGTTGTTTCCTCATCGAAAACAACCTAAAGCTGTCCATTGGCGACGAGAGACCTAAACTCTTTAGTGCAGCCAGTGAATGGCTTTCACTGGCAGTGAAACAAGGCTACTGGAAGATTGCAGAGTCCCTCCTTCAACATGGCGCTGGAGAAATCTTCTGGATGCGTTATAGCGACCAGGAACAAGTGAGCACATCGTGGATTTCCAGGTGGCGTATCTCGCCACAGGGCATGATCAGTGATCTGTGTCGACCGAATGCTCCTATCCACCTGTTGCAAATTTTGCTGTCTGTGAGACCCAATGAAACAAAACCATCTCAACCAGATACAACAGTTCACAGTGCTAGTTCAACAGGTTACTGGGTGCCGTCGTTGAATCCTAAGCAGTTGTGCGAACTAGTCGAACTTTCACGCACATACCCTCGAAAGTGCCCTCCCGTGTGCTGCGGAGAATTCACGTACGCTCCGACGGATGGGTCGGCCCTTTGGCGCGAACCGACGAAGAACTGGACTGTTCTCCATGAAGCCTGCAGACTGGGACACGAAGACGTCGTAGCGCGCCTTCTCGAAACATTGGATGAAGTACTGCAAGTGCCAAATGAGTCGAGCGAGTTAAGTCCCCTCGCCTTGGCGGCCCGCAGCGAAAGCGTCGCCAATGTGAAGACGTTGTTGGCGCATGGTGCACAGCCGAGTTGGGCAATCTTTGCAGAGAGCTTCGATCGCCAGCTCCACAGCCAGCGTGAGTCAACATTCCATGTATGATGAAATGTACCTGTTTATGTACAGATAACATATGAGGAGCGCTATAATTTGTCGTAGACAAAGTAGTTGCTTTAGTAACGGTAATAGCAATAATAACACAAACAATTGTTATTATTATAATATTGTGTGTAATAATATTTTGGATAATTGCCGATATAATATACTACTGATATCATTATGGGAAAAAAAAAAATATTCTGTAACGTATCATGTTTCTGACAAGGTAAAGGTAAACAAAACTAAAAAGATACGTTTTTATGTAGCGCAGTACCCAGTTCTCAAGACAGCTCAAAGCGCTGTACACACTACAGGTACAATTGTAGCACTATGTGTTATAATATCGTTTCTAATAAAGGGTATTATTCGCTGTTTCAGACGTCACCAGGAAGGAACGAAATGTTTGCGCAGGAGAACACCATGTGGAAATTCTTAAGCTACTGCACACCAGGTGGTTAATAATTACTCTCTAAGCACGTGCACACATATACTAAAATTATTAGTTAGGTTGGTCTACACTAAAACGTGTTTAGCACATAATTAGCTATATATTTTCATCACTTCAGTTTTCATAACCATTAAATAGAGTGTAATCGTATTGTTTTAATAGTTATATATTATGCAGCAAATGATGGCGCCCGGGCGTGTGTTGTAATACACACCAGTCGTCTTCAACAGAGCTTCGTATGTTTTCAGTCTCCACCCATCCAGACTGTCTTGCGCAGACAGAGAAGGTGTGCTTCTCCAAGTCGCTACACACGGCGGGTTGAAACAGTTGATGGAGTTCGAGGAGTTTCAAATCTTACCAGAAGAATTGGACGAGCAGTTAATCTGGTTCGTAGTGTAACTGTAACCATAGGAAACATCTTAATGGCGTAATTGATAGATCACAGTTACTAAGTATACACCGTTGTAATATCACTCTATTGTTTCTCTACAACTCTTCTTATTTTAATTCACATTGGGATTTGATGTTCAATTGATATGATTGAAGTCAGATTACAGTCATAAAAACAATATTTATTCACGTTTAACAAGACATGAAGGGCTGACCAGTTACACAATGTCATAGAGTTGTATAACTGATTTCTTAATCTAGGAGATTGTTACATCGGGCAATCAACGCTGGCCAAGAAGATGTGGCCCACTTTCTCTTTGAACAACGAATACGACAGATAATACTGGAATTCATCACTGGTAAACCGAGTGACTTCACTGACCTACTTCTGCGCTCCTCTCGACAACACATGTGGGAGTTCCTTGACAACTTGATTCCAGACATGAACGGTTTACTTGTTGACTGTCTCCTCACTCACGATGATCATGGTCAGACGTGTTTGCACTACCTGGCAATGGGCGGACAAACGACGTTGGCCATTAGACTGCTACATCTCATCGACTGCACCGGGACATCGCCATCGTGCATTGACCAAGAAGATAAAAGTGGAAAGACGGCCTTTTGGTATTCCGCTGTCAATGCACACTGGCCCTTGGCTGCACTGCTGCTAACGTATGGAGCAAACCCATCTGTGAAGAATCCGTGGCCAGGTCGTTTTTGTGGCTGCGTCGAGGTGCGTACGCCGGACACAAAGAACCACTGCATGATTGACTTGCCACGAATGCTGACGGTGGGACTGCTTGCGAACGCGGCATCTTGTTCAATTCTACACGCGGCATGTGCGATGGGAGAAGTTAGTCTCGTGAAGATGTTGTGCAACGAAAGACCGCAGCTAGCAACGACGATGGATAATGACGGTCGATCTGCTCTGTTCTATGCAGCCTACAACGGCCGTAAAGATGTCATTGAGGTATTGGTCTCGCTCGACGTCGATTGGCCCAGCATCGATAACACCGTCTTCGCTGCCGTCGCTTTGCACACTCTGAAACAGGCTCGCCACCTAGGACTGATCACAACGCCGAAACACAGGTCTTCGAAGCAGGAGAACGCCAGCCTATTCATGCAAGACATCACCCACCAGTTGGCGTACACCACGGAAATATTAGCTATCAAAGAACCACTGTTTGCGGGAGAATCTGAAGAGGCAAATCTGTCGAATGCTGAAGATTGCATCGCTACTGTTCTAGAGAGACTTGGGGGGGGGGGGTTGCCACACTGTCGACGCAAGAGAATCACTTACTGACCCTAGCAGCCGTTGTCATCGGTTCTCACCGGATCTACACGTTGCTGCAGAATGCAATGTCTCTCGTGGGCCTGTTGTTGAAAGATCAGATCGTCACAGCCATGACGACCTTCATCGGCATATGGCAGTGTAAGCACAACGGGGATGTCGTTTCTCTCTTCGAACTTGCACTTCACTTTCTCAAGAGACGGATCATTGCTCAGTCTAGATATCGGACACTCAATCACGAGATGTCACGTGAGACGATCACGTTGCTGATATCGGCAGACGATGGAAATTCAGCACTACTAGCTACAACAACATCGCCTTTGCTGTCGCCTGTCATGCGCACAGTGCTTGAAATGGACTCCGAAGGCATTCTAAGCTGTGACGCGCAGAGCTATTTGCACATCTACTCATTCGCCCTCAAGTATGCCCCCGACTGCGCTACCCTACTAGCGAACGCGATACACGAGCGTCCTGAATCAGACGCCAGAGATGCGCTGGCGTTCCTTGCTCTACAGAAAGCGGTCTATTACAAGGCAGATGCAGCAGTTCAGGCGATGCTCAAATTGGGTCAAAACCCTGGCATGCCTCTCAAGGCCAATGCCGATGTACACAGGCTGGCAGAAGAGCGTCTGATGACTCAGTACCACCCGTCGTGGTCAGCCCTGCACGTGGCAGTGGCCAGGGGTCACAGCTCTCTCTTCGCTACGTTGTGGGAGGTGGCTACGAGCTTCAGTTCGCCGAGCGTCAATACCGGTTCTGTGGAACGAACTACTGTACATGTCGGCTGCCTTCGGCAATGACGAGGTGAGAGCCTGTCTCACCCAGAAAGGATGTCCATACATGGCACTAAGCTGCGACGTTGATGGGGTGCTTTCTCGCAAGATCGACACAAGGTCGGTGTGTTTGACTGCGGCAAAGAACGGCCACGGAAGATACGCAGAGACGGTCTTCGGTGATATGGCGTCGCACGGTACTGCCGTGTGTGACGAAGACGACCACACCAACCTATACCATTACGCTGCGCGCAATGGTCTGTTGACGCTGACGGCGTCTCTCTTACACCACGACGTTCCCGGCTTCAACCGAACGAATGAACATGGTGTCACACCGATTCGATACGCTCAAGCATTCGGCCACTTGGAGACGCTGCGGGTGTTACTTGAACACGCAAAGGCTGCTGGGATGACGACGACGCTTCGTCGTTGGAGACCGCATGGCGTGCTTCGTTTCATGGAACAACACAAAGTGTCCGTTGACCGCAGCCCGACAATGGTGCGAAAGGCGCAATTGAAGAAAGATGCTAGTAGTTTCAAGAGCGTTGCCGTGCGACGGGTGGCATACACCCTGGTTCAGCAGCGAGACCACATGGCATGGGTGTACATCCAAGCTGTCCAGCCAGACTTGGTCGAGAAGAACGCCAAGTCGCAGACGTTGCTGCATTATGCCGCCGCTGCCGGGTGCGTCAACAGTCTAACGTTGCTGCTCGACACGGCCAAGCAGCAGAAGGCGCTGAATGCGTGGAAGACTCCGTTGGACGGACAGGTACAGTTGGCCGTGTGTTCGTTTGTGTGCGTTTGTGTGTGTGTGTGTGTGTGTGTGTGTGTGTGTGTGTGTGTGTGTACTACGTACATACTATACATCAAATTGAGTTATATTTTGCCTCAGCGGACGGGGTGGCTGAGGCAAAATATAACTTCAGTTGTAATGTTCGAAATAGTGCAAATTGTGAATGCCACATCTTATATTTGACTTTACAGTTTCCTACTACAGTTCATCATCATAGGCATCCAACGGTCAGGGTTGACCACGGAGTACATACTCAGGTTGCTCGGTTGGAGTAGCGTCGGTTGTGGCTATAAAGTCCAATGTGGGAGTAGCAGTCTCTGCCGCAAAGGTCACATTTGTACGTGGTCTCTGGTTTACATGAGGTGCTGCGTTCCTTTCGGAGTCCCCGCTTGTCAGCCGTTGCGTTCATCAGCTTTTCTTCTCCTGTCTTCAGGTATTGTTTTAGGATGCTTCTCCATGTTGCGCGGTCAGCTGCGGTGTCTTCCCAGGTAGCGGTGTTGATGTCAAGTGCGTTCATATCTCTCTTCACGACATCCTTGTAACGTAGCTGCGGGCGGCCGGTGTTTCTCCTTCCAGATGCCAGCTCTCCACAGAGGATGTCTTTTGGGATGCGCCCATCGTCCATGCGGTGGACGTGGCCCAGCCAGCGAACTCTGCGCTGTCTGAGCAGGGTGTACAAAGTAGCCAGACCAGCGCGGGACAGGACCTCGGCGTTGGTCACTCTCTGTTGCCAGGATATGCCCAGGATATGGCGGAGGCTTCTCATGTGGAAAGTGTTGAGTCTTCTCTCCTGTTTTACATATGTGGTCCATGTTTCACTGGCATACAACAATGTACTGATGACACAGGCGCTGTACGCTGCCATCTTCGTTCTTCTTCGCGTTTGTCCAAACTCGAGTTGTGAGGCGAGCGAGGGTCGTAGCTGCCTTGCCGATCCTCTGGTTGATCTCAGTGTCTAGGGAGAGGTTATCGATGACAGTGGAGCAGAGATATGTAAATTGCTGGACGGCATCAAGTTAGTATTCATCGATGGTAGTGAGTGGGGGTGTCTCTGTTTCCTGTCTCAAAACATTTGTCTTCTTCAGACTGATGGTGAGTCCAACGTCCTGGCAGGCCTGAGAAAAGCAGTTCATCAGCGACTGTAGTTCTTGCTGGGTGTGCGATGCAACTGCCGCATCATCTGCAAATAGCATGTCTCTGATGAAGACTTCGCGTACCTTAGGCGGGCGAGGTTGAAGAGCCCGCCATCGGATCTTGTCCGCAGGTATATAGCTTCCGTTGCATTGCCGAAGGCGTGCTTCGGGACCAGAGCGAAGAAGATCCCAAAGAGTGTGGGAGCTAGGACACAGCCTACATTTATATTTCTTAAAAGGTAGTCATAATATAAAGAAAAATATGATGCACAACAATTTGTAAAATGTTGACGTCAGTGTGTCTCTCTGCCAACAGCACTGAGTTATGCTGTCGTGGAGGGCTATACCGACTGTGCCGAGCTGCTGCTGAATAATCGAGGTTGGAGTCAGTGCAGATGGCAGAAGACAGGTGAGACGTTGCTGCACTTGGCCGTGAGGTTCCGACACGAGCAGATTGCCGAGCGTCTCGTCGCCGTCGCAGGCGCATCGCAGTGGCAAGAGGTCGACGCACACAATCTGACGCCCAAAGATTACCAGAAACTGTTTGATGTCCACCGACTGCCTCTTGCTTCCCGGTTACCTCCGGAACAAAACAAAACACAGAAGACGAAAAAGGAAACGCCACCATACTGGCAGTGTCAGACAATCGAGAACAATCGCGGGAAGCTGGAGACCGTCAGACTCAGAGAACCAACCAAGGAGGAAAGAGACGAGTGGTTCCGATAGGATCGATCTGCCAGATAGGCTGGCAAGTGGGCATGCGCTATGGATGACGCTGTTGACGTTATTCAACAGGCAAAGCAGACGGTGAGTCTGTCTTCATACTGTATTTAATTTTGTTGCCTTAGCGAATACCCAGTAAAATACACAGGCACACACGAACAATATACCACACCCGAGCACACACGCACGCACACAGGCATACGATCCGTCATTAGTATATGAACGTTTACCCCTGCAATCGCTTCCGCTTAAATACGACTCGATGTACCGGCACCTCTGAACGCTATCGTCGGTCCCTGTGGAATACCACACTCTAATATCGTACTTTTTCCACCTGTCTTACCGCAAACATTCCATATGACGTTTATTTTCTATCTCAGAATCCAAGTTGCTGTTTTGTTGCTTTCTCCATTACTCATTCAGAAGCCTCACAATCAGCTTCATACATGGGTTTGAGATACATTACCTCAGTATTTACTTTGGTATTTCATGTCTCCATAAGCTTGTTTATTACTATATTGGAAATATTAGCTCTCTCTGCCGTCTCTTCAAATGGTGCAGTGCCTTGCACATATGCATATATATACGTTCTCAGCAGCTATTCACTCTCCATACATACACTTCGTAACCGTTGTTATTTCGTCTCTGATGCAGTAACCGTAACTCCGAATGGATCGTGTTCTGTACTTCTGCAAAGCTACTTGTTTTGTTTGTTAAAGTACATTTTCGTCTCTAGCCAGTATGTCTTTCCTCCGTACACTTGCTAACCGTAACAACTTCTTGACAGTGTTATAATTATTTTTTGCTATGCTCATTTTAACGTTTTAGAGTAATTGTTATGCAATTATATCCCAGGTGTTGAAGATGTTGGGAATCAGCCTGACCATCCAGTTGTCTGAATCATCTTCTGAATCGAAAGAGGGTGAACACATATGTGAGCTGCAGTTGCACGCTCTTCAGCGTTTGCGAACCGAAGTTGAAGAATATGAACGCTACATGGACACGATAAAACACTGCATGGACGAAGAGACCATCAACGCAATGAGGGACAACGAGTTGGTGTCAAACTATGTAGTCAACATCACTGTCGAAAACAAGAAGAACAGCGACCGGAGTACCATGAAGAAACCACGCACAGTCAGATGGCTGTTTCAGATGGGGCGTGACGGCCATGTGACATCGACGCCCGGCCATTTGCCTATCTGGTACGTCTTGCAAGCACATTATGTCGAATGTGTATGTTTGGGGGCACATTTGCGCAGAATCAAAGATAACAACGGTAGTGCCACTTTCACAGGACTAGACAAGTTCGACTCGATGGATCAACGCCTCTCATTTGTTATGACACACTTAGCGTCGGTGGTCGAACTAGTCTCCTTCGTTCTGGTAGCTCACTGGACACATCTACGGAATGTTGTCGAGAACATCACATTCGAAGTGTGCCACAAGAAAGAACATAATCAGATATGGATCGAAAACGCATCGAAAACGTTGCATCTCAGGATCACTTCGTCGGCTGAATCTCTTCCTGATATTGACGATTTCTTATCGGAACGAGTCCGTGAACAGATAGCAATATCAGAACAGATGAAGGAAACACTGACAGACCTGCGCAAGAAGACTCAACAGTTTGCTAAGGATCTCTGTTGTGAGCTTGGTGTAAACCTGACAATCGGGACGATACAGGAAGATGACATCATTGCTGGTCTATCGAAGGAGTCGCTGCGTTACTTGTGTCCGCCCAATGCCATTCTGGCGACGACTGTCATCCACCAGTTGCCCGACATGCACACACGCGTATCACGTGACTGCTTCGTGTTGTCTGTGAATCAACCATCCACATCGATCTGGAAATGGCACGCTAGCGTTGTTACAAACAACACGTCAGATAAGTTGAGATGTCTGCGATTCTGGATTGCCTCAGCCATTTTCACCGACACTCAGGCTAGAGATAGAGACCGACTCCTGTTGATAGATGATTACAGAGGCACGATGCATGTGAACCCTAATGAATCAGTTGCTGCTGGCGAGCATGTGTTCGGAAGATGGCAGTCATTCAGTCTGGGCGAGATTGTTGGTGATAAGAGGCGAGTAACAGCACAGCGTGTTGATTTCTTGTCATATGAGGGAGTAATGTACCGAACCACGGGTGGAGTTGAAGATTTTGTCAAGCACCTTCCGAATAGAGTCAATGTCGGATGGAAGGTAAACGGCAACTCTCCCGCAGAAGTAGATGTCACAAGCGGAGTTGTAACGGTCTATGCAAGCGACTATATCCGTGACTCGCCTCTCCTCAACAGTCCAGTTTGGCAAAGAAAATACAAGAAGCATCTGCAACTAGAAGCTGCACCACATTTGCTTCTGCAAAAATTAGCTAACGTAGAGCGCCACTTGTCGAGGCCGTTCTGCAAAGTCAACGTTGACTGGACATCATGGAGTAGGTTTGCCAAGGAAGACGGACTCGCGCGGTTAGCAGTGTTCACATTGTTGACAACTCTTGACAGGGTAGAAGCGGCTGTAGATAACGCCTTCAGGCAGTTGCAACATTCCGCCAATGAATATGTTGAGGAATCTCCATGGAACAAATCGCTGTACGTCTTTCAAAATGTTACTGTACATTTTGATTACGACCTTTCGACTCCAGAAAAGTTTGTGAAGCAGGTCATAAATGCGTCTCCTTGGATGCTGGTGATATTAGACACGAGGCTGATTGTTAGCTGCAAGAAGCTAATATTTGATGATGAAGGTGAAGTACTCGATGTCAAATACCAATCTGAGCGTTATGCAGATATCAGTATAAACGAGGAATGCCCGCTATGGACCGCTCTGCACGCGCATGCAGATGCACTGATGACAGACCACAAGACTCATTTACTGAAAAACGTCATACATCGTACGTTCGATGAATTCCAGAACAAATGGGCTAAACGTAACGAGTCCCTCGCCGTGACAGCGACAGTACCTTCGCTAAACACATCAACGGGCTTCGAGCAGCTACACCACCCGGACCTGCCGGACGACGTAATGGCACGGTACGTCACCAAGATGGAGGACTCGGTAGAACCGTTTTTCCGTGCGCTCGCGTACTTGGCAGCATCGCGTGTCCGTGAAAAGCTACGCAAGGTTGCCAGCGTTGAAGTGGTTCTTCCGCATGCTGATGATACAAGTCGGATCTATGGAATAACATTCCAGAATGGCGTGCTACAGTACACGCTGACGGCAACGTCTGACCACGCGAAAACCCACTCGCCCAGTCGGATTATGCTAGTCAACGCAATCCTGCGTGCCTTGAAATGCAAACCCAAATGGAGTGATGAAACAAAAGCACGTATCTCAGCAGAGGAAACATCCATCAGCGAGTTCTACCGACATGGTCTTCAGTTGCCGCTTCTTGGATCAGAGAACGTCTTCTGCCTAGAACTTCGAAACGCTGTTGGTGATCTCGTGACACAGGATGAACTTGTGAAGGACGGCGACATAACTATTTCAGTCTTGCGGGATTCTGAGAAAGTCACATGTGAGTCACATGTTCAGGAGCAGATGAAAGAAGAAGTACGAGTGGCATGGACTCCGCCAGATCCCACTTACGATGATGTGGGCTATTTGGTCGAGGTTCGATGGCGCGGCGATCCAGTGAAAGGAAGTCCATTCCCGGCAGCCCCTATTCGCCCTAATGTAAGTAGACATCGAGCGCTAGGTAGGGGTAGACTTGTCAGACAGGCTGACGGTTGCATCCAAGCAGGAGCTACGTGGCACCAGATCGTCTATCACCGACCGCATGGCTGCAGAACCCTGGGAGAACTTGGTCAGTATGTCCGCAAGAAGGAAACAGAACAGCACCGATGTAGAATGACAACTGAGACATTTCTAAAGACCTTCCAGTGGAGAGACCTTCTTCGCAAGGGGTGGCAAGTGAAAAGTCACGCTGCGCTTCAAGTCTACTACCGAGTGACGAGACTGGAAGAAACACAATCCACATCATCTCAAACACGGCTAGGGTCAGCCAGGCGATCTCGACCGATGACATCGAGACCACGGCCTGTGAGTTCCACACAAAGACTGGTGTCTGCGAAACTACGCCCTATGTCATCTAAACAGCAACCGAGATCAGGGTCGACTTCGCCGAGAGAGCGACCAATGACAACGAGACAACGACAGATGACAGTCGACGTCGCCAGAGCCACAACCACTAATTAGCGACGCAATAGCCACGTTCAGCGTGACTGAACGCATGGGCGGTCACTTTCTATTGCGGTGCCGGACAGAAGAAGTCGGAATTTTGGAGACGCGAGTCAAGTGCCCAGTGTGTAATGAGAGATTGCGGTCAGTCTCGACGACCCACTCGGCGCTACAAGCAGCCAGGGTCATTGTGATGCCCGGACGCATATCATGCGAAACGTCGTTCCTAGAAGGTAAGTGTTACAAAATAGTGAAGTTCGCAATACATCACCTCAAAGAAGAGCATTCACATGAATTGGCGCTAATGTAGCAAAGCTTATCTAAAAAATGCCTTCAAATATATATATATATATATATATATATATATATATATATATATATATATATATATATATATATATATATATATATATTGTAACTTTGTGGTTTGAATAATACATGTATATCATGCAGTCTTTGTATAGTATGATATAGTCTTGTTTTGTATTATAAAGGCGCTTTCTCAAGTGGTTTAGAACCATATCCGTTTCTTTGAAATCCAGATATGTAATGCGTCAGTAATTGGTAAAATAACACCCACAGTCAGTCAAATAAGAATACATTGTGTTTGTTCACTAATAAATAAATGTTTTGTTTTTGTTATTTTGTAACTGGCCAAATTGTAATCTACCCTGTAGTGTTTTGTATGCAGTATATTTATGAGAGAGAGAAAAAAAAGGAGAAGAAAGTTGATAGCATAAACACGTAAGCATAATCCTAACCAAATTTCTGAATATTTCTTGGCATGAATTGAATTACATTTACTTCTTCAGCTCGAGATATTTACTTTCACGATTAAAGCTAATTTTCGAGAACTAAGACCAATTAGTGTCTCTATAGTTGTGACCAACTTGTCGAACCGTTATTTAAGTCCGGACTGTTAGTTAATCTTCGGAGTTATGGGGTGGTTTTCCATCACCTGACTCATTGAAGCTATTCACATTATACACATATTGGCACAGAGTAACCAGCCATTAATTAATAACGTATTAGTTTACGTAATGATTTTACCGAAAATATATACAGAAACATTCCGTGTCCTCGCAGAAGTGCGTGACATACGAGTCGATTCGCTGCCGGTGACTTTCAAGGTGAGACTTCTCGACAAGTTTGGCAACAGCATACCCGCGAGATACCTGAAGATACTTCCGAAAATATCGTGGAGCCGAAGCGACAATGATGATCAACAAATACCCTGCGTCGTGAACGTTCTAAATCCTGACGAAAACGCACTGCACGCATCTACTGCTGCGGTAACTATTGCTGAAAAGTACGTCGTGACGCTAGACGGTAAGCAGATTGGTGACGTGGTCACCGTCCAGTCAGGTCCTCCTTGGGCTAGCAGGTGCAAAGTCCTTGGAAACACATCGATGAATACGACAAACAGAACCACAGTCGTACGCATCCAACTTAGAGACAGATTC
>OZ024861.1:31540222-31542722 GCA_964017155.1 Oasisia sp. SBJ-2009 | reverse complement strand
TGACCAGCCCACGTACTCCTCGCCAAATTCTTCTAATAACTTTTCTTCACTCCAACCTCCACTCTCATTTCATCCATTTTGTGTTATCAGCTCTCTTACCTCCCACGATTATTTTTACCAGGTTGTTTTTCGCAAACCTGGACCTTCTCCTGTTGTTTCTCTGTTGATACCATAGTCTCTAGTGCATTCATGTATACCTAGGAAAGACACGAGCTGAGTACATTTCGTTTACGTTTACGTGATATGGGTCTATTTCCCTTCACCCCTTGGACTTTCCTCCAAGCATTTACACTGGCTCGTGAATTTATAAAATTATTAGAATAAGTAACGTTAAATGTGAAATTACTGGTTGAATACCAACGCTACATCATCTGTGTTAAGTTAGGGGTGTTTATTATTGTTTCATCAGAGTAAGTGCCTACATGTTGGTATTTGTCATGATCTTTGCCAGTAGGTTTGGGAGAGTACCGCGAGGAATGTGGTGGCTGGCTATAAGTTGATGTTATGCAGGGGCTTTGGGTTCGTGTCTCTTTAACAATGTATCGTTTCTCTCTTACTTTCTAACTTTGACGCCTTCTGTGAATGGTATTGCTGAATTGCCAGCAACATTGGTCAATGAACTTGGTTGTCATGTCAGCATTATGTCAGTATTAATTTTAAGCGAGTTGGGTTTGAATTATATATATATATATATATATATATATATATATATATATATATATATATATAATATTATATATATATATATATATATATATATATATATATATATATATATATATATATATATTATACAGACTTTTGCTTGGTTGTCGGGTGGCCCTCTCCAATGCAAAATCCTGGCTACGCCACTGGCAATTCAATTCATCGTTGAGTTCTTTTAGACTTTAACTATTACACTTATCAGATATATCTACAAGGAGTTATAACAAATATTTGATATCATGAATAACTGTAGCGTATCCAGCTAACATGATGCTGGCGTATCAGCGCCATCTGGCTGATTAGTTCTGTAGGTTCACCACTGCTTAATCCAGTAAGTCACTGTTTGATTACGTCACAGTCAAAATAATTATGCTCGGGGTCATCCGTCAAGTTTTGCCGAAGGCTTTGTCAACAATGTTGATAGTGGTAAAATACTGGATTTACTTAATACTGCAACTTAACATCTCGAACAAACATTTGTGCATATACGTGACACTTTAACCACTTTCCATGAGGTTTTAGTCATAAAGAACATCTTACGAACATTGAATTTGATAACATATGCGATGATAGCATGCGTTCAGGCATCCGTTTTGTTGATCGCTTGACAACATTTGCTAAGAAACCTGGACACATCAGTTAAGCGTAAATGTTAAAACATAAACATCAATGCTAAAGCTCTCTTCTCCGTTTGCTACCTTGAACTCAGGTTAACCAGCTATTTCGGTCGTCAGGTCTTTGAAGAGCATCTTAGAAATCAACGACGAAGAAGCATTTGAAGGGATGGATTTGACATTTGTCCGACCGAAACAAGAACATGGCACATCGGTGGATGTTCCACTTGTCAAAGGAGGTGAAAGTCGAAACGTGACGGGGTCCAACAAAGACCAATACGCTCAACTGTGGGCAGAGAATGTCTTAAGAGGTGAGTTGTCATAACGTTGAATGTTTCCTCAATCGGATCAAAACCAAATATCAAACTAGTTATACATTACTCAGTTTTTTCTTCAATACTCGTCTTTTTCGTTCCAGGACCTGTATTACCATTCCATGTAACCTTTTATACAGTGCGTTATCCAGTCCTCGGGATTTTTCAAAGCGCTTTACATTTTACTCCCTGGTAGACCTGTTCAATCTACCATCTCGACTTCACTGGGAAGAATCCAGCCACGTTGCAATTAATACGCGAATACTTGTCGTACACAACTATCCATCATTGTCTATAATAAGGAATTGATTCAAAGAGCTGCGTGAACTGGAGCAAAGTAGAGTGAAGTTTCTTGCCCAAGTTTCGACATCGGAACACAGGATTCGAACTGTTCTTCTTCTTACAATCAATGTATGCTATTCTGCGTTAAGCATTGGATGTGGCGCTCAACAAAACTAATGTTATTTTATTATATGCAATTTCCATTCTACCAGCTGACGTATCGCAAACGTATCACCATCGTCCATATTCCTTGTTAGAAAACTTCTTATTCTTCCTTCATTTTCTATTGCACTATGTCTCGCATTCTGTTATCCATATTTTGAAGTACGATATATGGCTACTCCCCCAAGAACGGTTATTTTTTTACATTTAGCTTCAACGTACCGCACTCATGTCAATCTGGTTAGACCACAGTTTTAACATGCACTGTCTTGGTTCTCTTATGTCTAAGTACATCTCATAAAAACTAAAATGCACTACTTCACTAATTTCATAAATTGTGTCCATATTTATTAATGACAGCCATTGATAGTATAAATGGAAAAGTCCAATATATTAGAAACGTTGTATTCGTGGTAAACACGT
>OZ024861.1:31530222-31535222 GCA_964017155.1 Oasisia sp. SBJ-2009 | reverse complement strand
TGAACAATCGGTATTCTTGTGGAACAGTGTTTGCACTCGCCATATAGACAATGGTGTTTATGAGCCTATCTTGACGACATTGTAGCAAACCCATGAGAGGAGAATTGAACAATTTCACTTCCTTGTAAGTCATTATTTTCTTTATGAAAGAGTTAATATCTTCTGGCAATACTTAAGTAGGTTGAGTAGATTATTATGTTGATACGTGGGAGAACAAAGAGTTGTTTTGATGTTCAACGTTTCTCTCTAAGTGGCAAGGTTGATTCATGCTTCTAACACATACCATTTATAATGACCAACGCGATGTTTATTAGTCGTAATGACACCACAGTGTTGGTAGGAATGCAGCAATGCATGCTTGTCGCGGTTTACTTAAAACATGGTCTTAGGTGGTTTACCTCCAAAAAGCTCAAACTTGGCTAACGCAGTGATTCCAGTACAGGTTACACATTTACCCCCTGTGTGGGATCTTTTACTTCCCCTGGTTTAGCCACCAGCTAGAAGGGGAGAGAGTGAGGGAGGGAGAGACAGAGGGAGAGAGCCTTCCCCCACGTACAAGAGCGGCTGGGTCTCTAAGCCTAAGGACTAAGACCAAAGACAATTAAAGGAAGACCAATCACATGCGCTGTTTCCCATTGGACGCCATTTTTAAAACATAGACCGCAGCGAACCAAGCGGCTGGGTTGCAAAAGTCAGATCAACATGGCGTACGCCAGGCACGGCGGTTCGTTTTGCTCAGCCTTTGGCTGCAGCAACAACAAAAGCGTCAACGCAGAGCTTTCATTCTTCAGATTCCCGAAAGATAAAGACAGGTAGGCATTAAATCAATACAAACTAAAAAGAAATACCATGCATAACACACATAAATGCATAAATGCAACGCCTCGACACGCCCCCCCCCCCCCCCCCCCCGTCAGTGTCAGACTGGATGTCAGCTGGTGATGTAAACAAAAACACTCCTGGGACGGGTTTAGTAGTAGTTGGGCCAAGTAATAGTACTGTCGTGGGCGGGGGGGGGTGGGGGGTGGTTATCAATGACACTAAATTAACAGTATGTCCCAGCGGATCTTGTGGTGGGCTGAACTAAGAGTAAATATCACTGACACTGTATCATGTGTCCAGACTGGCCTACTTGTCCTTGTTCATGTACATGGTGTATCAAAATTCTAGATAATAGAATAGGTGCCTTGGCAAAATATTAGCAATAAATGTGTAATGCTGGCTGTAATTCAATGTTTTTGCACTTCTTATTTCAGGAGTAAGCGATGGGTTATAAACTCTAGAAGGGAAGATCTGTTGAAAAGATACTGCGGGTATCTCTATAACAACTGCCGGATGTGCGCTAAACACTTCACCGAGTCACAGTTTATGAATGCCAACAGCCGTGACAAGCTGGTATGGGATGCTGTTCCCACGTTATTCAGCTGCAATCAATCAGATCGCCAGAAAGAACGCAAGCCCCCCAAGGACAGAACTTCATCTTCTGACCATGTAGTTGAGCAAGATACTTCAGTCCTGGTAAAATCAATGTTCTTGGTTATATTCATGTCAGACCAGATGATTGTATTGTTGTAAATTGCTTGAGACAGTTGACTAGATATATAGTACATCACCATACAGTATACATATAGCCCTGGCTGGACTAAGGTATACGAGGGGTTATACAGGTGTTTTACATAATCAACTGATAACATTAGTATGTTTCAATAATTGTAACGTTTTTGTGAGAACACCGAAATAATTCTGTATGTCATTTGGACACTAAATATTGTAAATGGCAACCAACATTTTGGCTATATTTTGCAGTCACACGATATGAATTGCAAACTATGCCAATTCAATGAAACTGAAGACTAACTATAATGAATATTGTGAACAAATGTACATGTAGCTAACAATGTATTGACATTTTAATACTGGCACATATTCTTTTACTTTTTGTGTGGCGCATGACTATCATGTATCAATATACAGCACAGGTTGTATGTATCATATGCATCTTTCATCTGCGAAATTACATTAATTCTAAACATAGATGGACATGTGCAGACATTATTTATTTGTAGACGTGTGTGTCAAAAAAAAAAAAAACTGTATTTGTGGCTTGATTACAAAATGATATGTATTTGATAAATGAAAGATGATGTTGAATACTTTCTGCAAATGTTGGCAAATCAAACCAAATTGGCATGTTTTTGGGCTCATTTGAAGTGTATACTAACTTTAATATCTGTACCCATGCTATTAATGCCTACAATAAATGTATTATTGTACCCATGTCTTTTTTGTTCATGTTTTTGATCTGTTTCAGAATAGGAATGAAATATTTCTAAAAATTGGGATTGGACAGTAACTGTCTGAACTGAATTATATTGATTGATTGATTGATTTATTAAGGAATCCACGTTCAGTAATAAAACTGTTGAGGTGAAGCCTTCAGACAGTGTAAAAAAATACAATTTAAACATCATAAAAACAAGTTATGAATATGACTAGGAATAGACACATAATTTAACGCACACACAACTGTATGACAAAGTATTAAAATAGAGGAACACATAAACCACAGGGAGGCATATATGATGGTGTTGGCAATTTGGGCGGGTGTAGGTTTAGCATGTTTAGGTGAGATGTTAAACATCATGTGTACCAAAACAAGAAGTAAATATGACTAGAATACAAATATTGAAAGTAGTAGAAAAAGACACTTAGGGCTACATCATAATTTACTGTACATACATCCTTTCAAATTTACAATGGACCAGTTGTGTGACCATAGGCAGTACATGTATCAAGATGTATATATAAAACCGGAAAATTTCAACAAATTTTAAAATGCACTTTCAGGCTATGGACATAATTATTGACTGCAGCATATCTTCAGCTGACAGGGAGAGGTTGTCTGGGGACATGGTAAAGAAAGAACCAGGCATAATGATCATATCTGAGATTTCATGAATCCTATCATAATGTAGCCGTGAAATGACCATAAAATATTATATATTTTTGAAAATCAATATATTTGGCGCATAAAAATATAATTTTTTTTTCTTTACATGTCCACCCGCATCCCCCCCCCCCACCACACACACACACCCCAAGTCAACGTACGAGCAGTCGATCGCTTTTTAACCAAATGAATGAAAGCACGCCGGTTTGCTTATGAACTCGCATGACACCCAGCCGCTTGGTGCGCCACCAGTTCAAAATCCAAAATGCCACCGGCTGAGTGACATCTCTCCCCTTTACGCTCTCTGCTAAGACGAAGGGGATGCGATCTCATCAAAGGTATTATTATGCTTTCCGAATTATTTATATAATAATTTTGTAGTATCGGCTTGAAAAAAACATTAACGATTTTACTTATAGGTAAATCTGCAGTATTTAATTGGTATGTGTTGAACATTTCGTTGCCGTGCCAACTCGTGCAATATGGCTTTTCCGACGTTATATACGGCCCCATTGACGTTTCTGCGCATGCGCAATATGTGTAAAATCATCAATGTGCAGCGAAAGGACAAAGCATTTGTGGCATAAATACCACGGGTTAATCGTTCGTTAGGATGTATATAGCCTCTCAGCGAAGTTATTTGTTGCAAATTAACACGAGGCACACAAGTTTTGAGGCATATTTTGATAGCATGCGTAAATCACGTGACTGTAGTGCGCCATAATCCGTGACAGTTATTTATTAAAAACGTAATATTTTATTGCATTAAATGACATTTTAAGAAACTCTTCACAGTAATCATCACACGAGAGATAACAAACAGCCTTGGCATTTATACCGAAAATCCTTTGTCGTTTCGCTGGACATTGATGATTTTACATTTATTGCGCATGCGCAGAAACGTTAGCCGGAACGTTTTAGCGACAGTGACCAAGTGCGCGTCATCGGAGCTACAGAGGCGCATAGCGACATCGTGGATATTGAATATTAGTATTCCACTAATTTATATATGGCGCACTTATTTAGTAATTAAGTAATAACAGTACTGTGTCCACCACATGATCTACACTGTGTCCACCACATGGTCTATACTGCGTCCATCACATAGTCTGTGTCCACCACATGGTCTATACTGTGTCCATCACATCGTCTATACTGTGTCCACCACATGGTCTAGGCTGTGCCCACCACATGGTCTAAACGGGGGGGGGGGGGGGGGGGGAGGGGGGGAGGGAGGCTACTGGGACAGGGGACAAGGGCTGTTTTGTTTGTGTTTGGAACCTGAATGTGTTTATAGTGAATTAAAACAGACTTTTGCCCATTTGTTTGTTATTTTATTGTCATAATATTTTTCATCATTTTATATTTCAATTAAGTCATAAATACATATTTTTTTCTTTTATTTTTGAGACACACCTATACTATACTGCATCATTATATCACTAAATAATTACAACCATGGGCTGATTGTAGCTTCCCGCTGGAGCTTATGTAAGTGAAGAAGTGCATACAATATGTTTTAGTCAACCTTTAGTCACAAGAAGACATGTACCGGCCGATATTCCGGCCGAGAATATCTTCCCATTTTTAGGACATAGTAACTTCGGACATAACGTCTATAATTCTTAAAGTTTAATGTCCTTGTATTGTAAAGGTAATTCCTTGAGTGCTCAAGAGCATTGGCCATTGTGTAAGGTTGATCTAACCCAACACACCATAATGATCTGACAATGTGACAAAGGAAAATACCACAAGATTAATTATGAATTACACTACTCAGTGCACCAACAGCTGTATCATTGATACATAGTGTTCTTGGTGATAATTACTGTCATAATATTTGGATGTTGCCATGACCCTGTCAACTTTATCAGACTGTCTGAATTAGTGCATCGCGGGTGTTAGCCATTGTTAGTCCTGAGAGCATTGTGTTTTTTTTTCTTAAAATAGCCAGTAGCTACAATCAGCCCATGGTTGTAATTAATAAATGACAGGGAGTTGCATGATAGGTGCTGATAAAAAAAATTGTCTGTAAAAAGCATAAGAATAA
>OZ024861.1:31507722-31525222 GCA_964017155.1 Oasisia sp. SBJ-2009 | reverse complement strand
GTAATTATTATAAATTCCTGTAGTTATATAAACACATGCATGTATTTTTTGTGTATTTTAAAATATTTTCTTATTGATCGAGTAAATTACAAAAACACGTACAATTGTAAAAAGCCAATTTAAAACTTTGAAGCACACTTCTTTGTTACGTTTAGTTTAGGCCTGCTTTGTTGTTAGTATCAAAGTACAATGTGTATAATTAACCTTTCTGTCTGTACTCTTTTCACCGGGTTTTCAAGGCCTGTTTACAAGGTATTCACAATAACTACCTGTACCCTCTAGTTTAGCTAGTCCTTATACTGTAATTGAACTCAACCCAAAATGAACCCATTGTGTCTAAAAATAGCTGTTTTATAGCCCATTTGGAATGCATCTAATGTATAGAGCCACCATCTATTGACAACTGGAATGAATCTGATGTATAGAGTCTCCGCGTGGTGACTGCCTTGGGAAAATGTTTGTAGTGTCTCCACCTGGTGACTAATATCCTAAATATATTTTAAGTTCTAGAACAGAAGACGATACTTTCCTTGTAGCTCACTAGCATTCTGTGAGATGAGGTACACCAAAGCTGACCAATGACAAAATCATAATAACACTGCACAATTAGTCACGGTAATAATAAGAAACCTTATTTACATGCTCAAAGTCATGTTGTTCATTCACCAATAAACACATGGTTAATGTTTTGAGATATATGTTTGCTCAAACATTAATGTAGACTGACTACCACAATCTTCTGACAAAATTCATATCTTGTAATATTTTAATAATATGTCAAAATTCGATATCTCAGGTATCCAAAGTTATAGATTTACAAAATAGGGCTACAAGGATATTTTGACATTGGAAGCCAAGCCACACAACGTACATATAATAGTACATAAAATGTCGTCACAAAAGTGTTATTTTCTCTATATCACTATATTGCTGCCATTGATGATGATATAGATTATTTATGCAAGGTTTCTTCACATTGTGAATGTTGGTTTGTGTGCTGGGGAGAATATTTCGCTTGCACAAAATTGTTGGATCATTGTTTAATGATTTAATATTAATATATCTTTTTCCATGTCTGATGATGGCAATGTTGATGATGGCACCATTCAACTCAAAGCACAGTAAGTACCATTAATTAATTGTATTTTGCATAGAAATAATAAAGATATAAACACATGCACGTGCATGCACACGCACACAATTATTTCTTACTCATTGCATTTTGTGATGTTGTAAGCAATATACCAAACTGCCAAGATACAATATAAAATTCATTGAAAAGTGTATACGACAATTAAATTTAAGTGAAGATTAAGAAATATATTAATCAGACATGATATATAATGCATGTTTTAAACTCTTTGTTAGATAAAATGTACACATGTTTTTCAAATAAAACATTTAGCCAGAAAATATTATTGTCATTTTTGTAGAAGCAGCATTGTATGTATGCATGTATGTATGTATATACATGTATATACATGATATATATATATACATGTATATACATGATATATATATATATATATATACATATATATATATACCATATATATATATATATATATATATATATATATATATATAATATACAATATACACACATATATACATATTATATATATATGATGAGTCAAATAATACACATTTATTCTAATATGTAACCTTTATTTTTTCATTTCAGCATTTCTGGGGTCCAAGTAAGTAATTTTGATTGTCTCCTTGGAAAGTTCTGCAAGATAAAGTCTTCTTTTTACGTCAGTTCAGTCAGCATTTGTCTTGTCAACTTAGTGGGAGTAACTCTAACCTACTGTGTTCTCGTTAAATGCAGTGTGGTTTTTAAATGAAAACACTAAGCGCCATCATGTCATAACATTACTTATTTTATACTTAGTTTCTTAATAATAATGTAAAAGAAATATTTTTTAGTAATAATTGGAATATTTAGAAAATAGCAAATGTTGTGGAGTAAAGTTTTTACACATTTTCAAAAAGATGTTAACCCGTCCACCCATCATTTGGACGGGTAAAAATGAATATGGATGGGTAGAAATATGGGTGGATGGGTGGTGGACGGGTAAAAAAAAGTGAAGAAGCAAAAAAGGTCTTCCAAAGACATAGATATTGTTAGTTATGCCTTGAAAGTGAGTGTAATTGGTGTCAAATGTGTGTTTGTAGCCCATTTCAGGTTATCGGGCACATTTGAAACTGTGAAGTAGCTTAACACTTAACATCCGTCTGTCCACCAAAACATGTGTGACTGCAATAATTTTATCCTGCATAAAGCCCTGTATTAAATTGTTGTCACTTCCCTGAAGTGAACCCTTTGCCCACACCTTGTCTGGTTGTAGTTGCTAACTGGGGTCTACCACTGGCTGCTCTTGCAGACGTCAAAGATAATCCAGAAAAAATTAGTGGAAAAATGACAACAGGTAAATCTTGACGTTTATCATTTTGTTATAAATATTGTAGGTTTACAACAAGTCTGATTTTGTTGGTGTATATTACTTGCTAGAATTGATCAATTATAGTAATGAGGTTTTAATTACATGTGATTATAGTATAACTGTCTATTGTATAAACTCTGTATGATGATAACAAGTATATGTATATTTTTAACTATTGATAAAATATTTGTTTTTTTTCATGGTAAAAATGTTAAGTCAGTGACTGAATGGAAAATGTGTCTATCTTTGTCAAGAACATTAATTTACCATCTACTTTGTCATATACATTATTATTTACCCAGTATTGGTTATTCAGCCTTAAACATGTGTTGTCTAATCTTCCCCAAGAACTGTTATTCACAAATGATTGGTGTATTAAATATTTCATCCAATATGTTCATATTTACATGTTGTCATCATGCTATTATTTTGCAATAGCATCAACTGAATTCTAATATGCTTTATTACATTTTTATTATTGTAATGTAGCATTATTGTAGTTGGCATCAGTGTAATATGGATTATTAATCTTGTTATTTATTCCTCAGAAACAGTTGTTTGTCTGATGCTGTATAAAACAGCTGTGTTGTTATTGAATATATTGTTCATGGGTCCAAGAATGGTTTATTGTATGTATGATTTAACTTACTTTGGAGCGTAATTATCAATGAGTATAACGTGTTACCAAATTATCCCACCGAAATCTCGGTGGGATAATTTGGTAACCCGTTGTACTCATCGACAATTACGCTCCAAAGTAAGTGAAATCATACATACAATAAACTGTTTTGTTGTCTTTTGCAGCACTTTGTATCTACTCGGGTCTCTTCATGCGGTTTGCGTGGAAGGTTCAGCCCCGAAACATGCTACTCTTCAGCTGTCACTTCGTCAATGAAAACATGCAACTTCTTCAGATGGGGCGTTTCTTTGACTTCTAGTAAGTGTCCTCAATTCATCCTCTTGAAAGTTCAGACCTTCTCGAGTTCCAAAGTCCTGTAGCAGTTGTTTGTTTTATTTTAGAAGATTTAGAATGATACCTGAAATATTAACCAAGATTGATCGCTGCCATAGCTTTATGCAGAGACCCGTCCACCCGTCATTTGGACGGGTAAAAACCGTTTGTACGGGTAGAAAAAAACGACTTTCAAAACCATAGATATTGTCAGTTATGCTTTAAAAGTGAGTGTAAATGGTGTCATATGTGTGTTTGTAGTCCATTTCAGGTCATCAGACACATATTAACGTTTCGGTAAACTGGCTTAAGAGTTAACATCCATGTGTCCACCAAAACATGTGTGACTAGCAATAATTTGGTCCTGCATAAAGTCCTGATCGCTGCATAGGACATCATGACATAAGTCAGTTCTGACAATTCCTTTCAAGTGCAGTTTTGTAGATTAGTGCAATAAAATAAATCAAGATTTTGCCTAATTCTGTGTAATTTTAATACTCCTACAAAACGTTATGATATCAGTCATCCAGTTGGAACAAAATTTAAGATGTCAGGCTTAGATGGGTTTTTCTGAAAAACGAGACATGCTATGTGGAATAATGTTTCCTGTAAATGTCAGAGCAGGTGAAAATATTGCATAATACTGCCATCATTCAGAAACCTGTACCGTTATATAACTGTGTATGTCCATCTCTGCCTCCTGGGGCCAGGTGCATGACACACACCCAAGTCCAAATCACACCCACGTTAGGGTAAATTACCCCTAGGTGACACATAGCCAGTAGGTGCAGTTGCATGACACACACCCAGCTGGGTTATGTCACAAGTTACGCCGACATTTCTGGGGCTACTCGAAGCAGCCCCAACTGCAGCTGGGTGACTCACAGCGCGTTGTGTCAATGGCAGCAGTGGTGTACTGCTTGTATACATTCTACGACTTCCTCATAACCATGGACATAGGGTGTTTACTTACATGTCAGTGTGTCAATGTTGAATTACTAAATTTTGACAAATTAAATTGCTATTATTATTAAATGATTTGTTACTTTGCATTCATTACCACTGTATATGTGATTGTACACGGTTCATAGTGACAGTATGTATATCTTCATAAATATGGACATTATGGCCTTTTTTGCTAAGATGTGTAGGTCTATCAAAGTGGCGTGCTTATAAAATATTGACTAATTAATAAATTTATTATTAAATGAGTTATTAATTTGTATTTGTAACTTTATATTAATGTAGTTATACACATTCCATAATAATATGTTTAATTATCTTCATAATCATGGACATTATGGCCTTTTGTTTTTGTGTTGGTCTGTATGCAAATATTGGTTTATTAATTAATTTATTAATATTACATAACTACTAAATTATATGTCTTACTTATTACAGGTTTTGTTTTACAAATTGTATGTTTATATAAACATATATTCATTGACATTGTGGCTTTTTACAAAAAACATTTCTGTCTGTCAAGGTTACCCGCTAATTATCACTTATTAACTAATTTATTTATTTATTATTACATGACTAGTTAATATATATTTATTCTCATAATAAATGTGGTTACGCACACTGCATAATATGTATGAATATCTTCATATTTATTAATTCTGCTGGTCTTAATTAGAATGTGTTGGTCTGTTAACTTGGTGCACTACTGAGATAATATTAACTAATTAACTGAATTAATTAGTATGAAATATAAATATTGCAAATTTAGTACTCCATTCAATGCATTTCAAAACACTGCAAACAGTATTTTAATAGTTATATAAATAACAGTTATGCAATTTCAAATTCACTTTTATTCAAATATTTATCAACAGAAAACAAAACAAATGAGCTCATTGCCAGTTTTTATTTAGGTTCTCCACACTCCGCAACGTCGTCGATAGTGCACTGACCTCTGCCGTCACAGCATTCCATCCCTTTTTCTGTCCCTGTTCGACAAGGTTGATTTCAATCGGCCTTGTAACAGTTCTTATAATATAAGTTACGACTTATTTGGCTGTATGCCTGTATTAAGGCCATCTCGGCATGACAAATGTTGTCCTTATAATGTCGCTGTTGTCTCACTGCTTCCACCATGAGGACTGTCCGAGGTGAACTGAATTCTGGGAAGATTTGTTCTCAAAACGCGGCAATCTGCTTATCGGTTACTCGTGCCAGTAACTCCTCGTTGGGCGGCATCTATGTGGCTGTTGTGCACCGCACCCAATGCGGTCGCCCAGCTATGTCACACCTAGAGAGTTAGGGGTAATTTTACCGCTTAACTTGTGTGCGTGTCATGCAACCGGCCACTGGTGTATATCCATTCATGTTTATAGCGTTATGGACGCCGCTCATTCTCCTGTTCAGGACCAACTCTGTGGAACGCACTACCTGAGGATTTGCGTTCCACAGAGTGAATGAACAAATTTAAAGCGCACCTTAAGACATTCTATTTCAAAATTGCTTTAATGTCTAGTTCTTCTATACCTTTTAGATTGATATTAATGTTTTAAGTGGCTCAGCCAGCATATAATTTAAATTATTTATTAATTGATTTTAGATTTAGATATACGTATTCAATTTTTTTAACTTATATTATATTCTATTTACTTTTTACAATGTGAACACTACTGAACAGAGCTTGTGCTTTGGATTTTAGTGTATAAATAAAGTGTATTATTATTATTCATTTGGTGACAGCCTGAACACCACTTATCAGTATTGAGATTAGCCCATCCTTTAGTGTTGGTGTGCCTCTGAGGTGAGACTGGTTTCCATGGATTTACGCACAACAACGTTACTATATTGAATATATTGTTCGTGGCTCCAAGAATGGTTTATTGTAGTATGAATGATTTAACTTATTTTGGAGCACAATTGTCGATGACGAGTACAACATTTCGACCCGTCAGCTACGGGCCTTGCTCACGTACTGGTGTCACATGTGTTGGCTCAGATTTCGGCGGGATAATTTGGCTGTAGATGGCAGCCCATACCATGAACAGAGACCAGGGATACCATCTATCCTGCCATCTATAACCAAATTATCCCGCCGAAATCTGAGCCAACACACGTGACACCAGTACGTGAACGAGGCAGTAGCTGACAGGTTGAAACGTCGTACTCATCATCGACAATTATGCTCCAGAGTAAGTTAAATCATACTACAATAAACGTGACTATAATTACTGTGTGTGTTGCAGCTATCGCAAGACGCCAGAGGAGCAAGAAGATATGCGGCAGTTCTACATAGAGAAGGCCAAACAGAAGAAGGCTGAGCTTCTGCAGAAGAAACTGGCGAAGAAGAAACTGGAGGAAGAAACCACGCGATGACTCAACATTGCTTAAAGCGACATGGTCCATTTATTTTTATTGTAAAATCATGTTATACGGTATAAATTATACCTATTATAGCGTAAAGACAGTCAAAATATGTTTTCATGTACCATTTAGGGGTTGAAAATAGACGCAGTAAGGGGTGCTTAACACTGTTTACACTTTGACCACGAGGCATTTTTGAAACCGTTGTAGGCGTGGCTAAAAGCCCAGAAGGAACTGCATGATCACGCGATGCAGTATCACGTGAACACAAGTTGACGCCACTAACGCCACACCCAGCCAGGTGCACAGCTCCCAGTTGGCAAAGGTCAAAGGGTGGGTGTCACTCGCGGCGATTTGAGTGACAGCGTATATAAACATTCGACGTTTAACATTACTAAGTCAGTTCTGTTTCGATAAAACATTTATTGGCGGTCAGGACGCTACAATAGTTATAACTTATACTGATTAACATGATTTTGCAATGAAAATAAAGAGCCACGAACTGAACATGTCGCTTTAAATGAACGGCATTCCTTGCCATGTCCATCGTCGGGGTATGAAGGCATGGCAGTACAACCTGCAGTGGCTTTGCTGGATGTACATATGTCTACGAGTATGGTGACGCAGTTGTCACGTTATCAGGAGCTAGACGAAAGAGATTGGCTCTCCCGTATGTTAATATTTACTAAAGTTAACCAGTTTCTTAATGCTAAAATATAATTTATGCAATGCCTAAAACTACAGTGACATTTCTGCATTTTCAAAAACATTCTGTATATCTACATTCCTGTCCTGTGCGTTGGGATTATTGTCCGTAATTTCATTGGACTATTTTCTGACCCAAACTTTGCAACTACTCAACTGGCAAAGCTTATTCCGTGAATAGTGGAAGCTTCCAAGAAGCCACTACACTTTGACAAAATATGAAAGCGAGAGAGACCAAAATGAACGCTGCATTGATACTCTCGTATCTGACAGCGTTGTCTTATGAAGGCATTTTTCATCTTAGAGCAGCTGTGTATTTATTATAAATAATGCACAAGTTGTTGGCATGATTGCTGTGTGTTTAAAGTAATGCACAGGTTGTTTGCACGTCAGATCTTTACGTGTAGCGTGTGGATGCAGCAAACGTATAACTGGGATCACCTTGTGAAATGTGTTGTTTTAATTCACTGTCATATCTCAAAAACTACTTGCCTACCATGAAAATGCCGGGTAGTCAGATATTATATGATAATATTAAATTTTATATAAACTATCATGTAACCATGGTAATCAGGCACTTTTGATGGGATTATGTAATGTAGTGGTCAGTCAGAAATTTGATTAATATATCTGCACATTTTATTTGGTAACACTAGTTTCAGTTTTGGGGGTATATTCCACAGAGCTACCCCTGCATACTTTCCCAGAATTGTCACTGAAAACATGACCAGTAGTTTTTAGAATATAACAGTTAATTAAAATATGACACTTCACAATCAATCTGTGTCATTAAAGGTTTGCAAATACTTGCAATATAGTAGGGTAAAACGAATTAATTTTGTCGTGCTCTTGTAAGTTGCAAGACATGTTGGTATATTATTTGTATACAAATAGTTGTACCTATTGTTGTTCTCTGAGGCAGCAATAATCCAGTTGGCTACATTAATTCACTGCAATAGTAAACATGGGCTGTCATGTCACTGCTCAGAATATGCAATTTATGGCAGTATATGTATACGAACTTGTATTGCACAAATACCTAGTGCAGTGTGTATGTTATGTAGACAACTTTCTGAAGATGCTCATTGGAATGCAGTAAAAACATTTTAAATCATACCTTATGTACCCCATGTCATCAAAATGTTACATAATTTCATCATAACTTTACCCCTGTTTAACGTTATTAGTGCACTGTGTCACAATGATCTTAATGCAGTGCACTGTGTCACCATGATCTTAATGCAGTGCACTGTGTCATAATGATCTTAATGCAGTGCACTGTGTCATAATGATCTTAATGCAGTGCACTGTGTCACCATGATCTTAATGCAGTGCACTGTGTCATAATGATCTTAATGCAGTGCACTGTGTCACCATGATCTTAATGCAGTGCACTGTGTCATAATGATCTTACTGCAGTGCACTGTGTCACCATGATCTTAATGCAGTGCACTGTGTCACCATGATCTTAATGCAGTTCACTGTGTCATAATGATCTTAATGCAGTGCACTGTGACACCATGATCTTACTGCAGTGCACTGTGTCACCATGATCTTACTGCAGTGCACTGTGTCACCATGATCTTAATGCAATGCACTGTGTCACCATGATCTTGACGCAATGCATTGTGACCTTACCACATGCATCAGGACAAGTAATATTTCACTTAGTGGTCAGTCTATAGAAGCGATTTGAATAGTTAGTTCAGTTGTAAAATAGATGCTATGTCATGCTATACAAAGTACTGTGATTACAAAGTGCTAATGCACAGTTGGTTTACTTTCACTTGTTCTGTTGGCCGTCACATCGGCATTGTTGACCAGTGTGTTGTTATTTATAAACGTACAAGTACACAGCTGTTGTGAACGTGTGATATTTCCAGACTTTACAATAGTATCAACAAGTTGTATGTACGTCTTTAATACCGGCCATGTTAGTTCAGATCACAAACTCTAGTACTGTATTTTTGGTAACCAGGATAGCCTCAGTATGCATTATAGTTACACTGCTGTGCTGTATTTGTTTGCGACACTCTTGCTACATATATGCTACATAGATGTTTCTGTTTGTCTGTGTATTAATGTGGTTTGTGTACTGCAATGAAGCAGCAATGAATTTGAACTCTAGCGCGAGTATGTATTACTGCTATTATTATTGTAGGTGATCTTTAGGTGAACTATGCCGTACATTTCTACCAGTATTGAACAAAGTAATGCTTTGCAAGGATTATGTATTGCTACAATTGCAACTTAGCATAGCTATTTCTTTAAAATGCATCACTTTTATGGTGTTTTTGTACAATTTCGTCTGGATACCAATCCTGGACTGTAGGAATTGACTTGTATTGGTCATTTGTCACTTGTTGCTGCTTGCACTAGTATAGCGTCTTATTACGACTGCACTATTTTTAATATTGTGTTTGCAAGTTGTTATGTTGGCTCAAGGTGTTATCACAGCAATTTGTTATTAAGAAATATGTAGTTTATAAATTTTTGTTAACACAATAGTTCTGTTCTTTTTGTTGGCGGCTTTAAATTAAACCAGTGTTATTCGTTTTGTTTAACCACTCATACTAATAATGTCAAACTTGCCACAAGTCTGTCATAATGTCCACATCTATTATATAATATTAACAGTGAAACTATGGAAAGTCTATGGTGAAAACATTTGTTTTTTACACAGTTGTGTAGAAAGTAATAAGTTATCCATAAATCATTTCTTTTGATTCTGGCAAAATGCAAAATCTATCAGGAATTTGATGTGATCTTCAAATAAGTTGCTAACAGTTTTTACTTGCTTATATTATCAACAATCTGATTAATGTAGCTGTTTTCCCACTGAACTGAAGTAAGATAAGATGGCCTTCAAAGTGTAACCAAGATAAGGATGCCTCTTCCTTCTGTGGTGTTGTCATATAATTTGTTCTGTTACAGATGACCAATGGCTCGTTAAACATTTGTTTCGCTTGACTAGTTTACAGACTTGCAACACATATCGAGAGTGGCAGTTATTGTAACCATAACATCTAGTAAATAATTACATTTTTTTGGTTTCATATTTCAAAACCACTACTTCTGTTTTGTTTAATAAAACATTAGGACTTTGTTACAAACTAACAATTTGTTTTATTTTGTTATATATATTTTAATAAAAGAATAAAAAAATAGATGTAAGCATCTAAAAATGTAATGCTTTACATTATTCTAGGTAGATGTTACTTGATGGCATTGCAGAGGTAACACAACCACAGAGGATCATGCTAGAATACATAAACGTTTTCTTATTAACAAACTTATTCTAAATGTAATATGTTGGAATGTGAACATGTTATTGCCGTGTGTTTAGTAACTTCATTGTAGCAGCTACTTGCATAACTGTGTAACCGTGTCATTTAATACCAACTCATTCTGACAAATGTGGTATTGGATAACTGATTTCTACCATTACTATGTGTATCGCTATTTGATTAATAACATGCATTATATTGTTAATAGATAAGGCTAAAGTTCTGGCAACAGTGCTGTGATATCTTGCACGGTGGGCCTATACTATGCCGTATATCCCAGCTTATGCCTCTTATATATATATATATATACTGTATATGCTACATTTTATGAAAAGAATACTAGAATTTGTTTATATCAGAAAAAAAAATAGTTCTTACACTGCCTTGTGTATAGTTTGGCTGAATAGGTGTAGGCATTACATTTGCTACACTAGTTTGTTATATGAACTGTAGAAGCTACAGTACAGCTGTAGTGGTTTCTATACACAATTACAGCTCCGCTGTGTGTTTGGATATAAATTCTATAGATTTAGTAGTTATTTTCAAACCACTCAATGCCCTGTACATTTTGTATATTCTGAGTGATATTGCCATAATTCCATATATGGGCATGGTCAGTTGACGTGTTGTTATTTTATTAAAAACTGGTCAGCCACAGATGTAGTCGTTTGTTTTGTTGATAAAACCAGTGTATACGTTGAGGGCTTTGGTCAGAGCACTGGACGCTTGACCAGTATGGTCTTGGTTTGAATCAGCGTGCAACCGTGTAGAATGTTGGCAAGTTTGTTCATTCTGCATTGCTCCAGTTCACACATGAATGAATACCTGGCTAAAGACAATGGCAGACCAAATTTTCACACAGAAATTGCAGTTTAGTTACTATTATTATTACACTTTCGGTTGATAATGGGCCTTCCCAGCTGTACTAAATGGAGACTTGGTTAGCGTTGTGTTATAGTCTCACATGTTGAGGGGATGTAGGGATGCCTGTGTGCACTCAGGCATGACGAATGGTGCATATTAGACATTGAAATGGCATAAGTGAATCCTGCTACCTTGGTAGCCTGAAACAACTGATATATACCAGGTATGTATATAAAAAGGCAAGTTTTTATATAGCGCAGTATCCAGTCCTCAGGACCGTTCAAAGCGCTTTACATTTTACTTCCCTGACAGACCTGTTCACTCAGACACCATCTCACTTTCTCTGGGAAGCATCCAGCCATATGCTACAATTAACGCATGAAGGCTGCTCGTACACATATCCACCACTGCGTATAGCCAAGTACTCATTTATACAGCTGAGTGAACTGGAGCAATGTAGAGTGAAAAAAACTTGCCCAAGGTTTTAACACCGCAGCACAGGATTTGAACCCGAGTTCTCGTAGTCGAGAGTCCGTAGCTCTACCCCTGAGCCATTGCGCGCTACTATATATATATATATGTCATCCACCATATATATATATATATATATCATTATAGTGGATGGCATATATGGTGGCTTAGTAGCACACACAATTGGATGTACTTACCATGGGCTAGTACAATTTTGGCAGTGTGTATTTTCAAAATTACAATTGTATAAAACAAAGGAATGCTCAAACTGTAAACATTATCAAGAAGAGTTACAGTACATACATACATACATCAACAAAACATAATATACATACATAGGGTATCTTGAATATACTTAGATAAAATACATTTTAATATAGAACAGCAGTGTAATGTTTTGTTCTGGTTATACATAAACTATAAATGTCAAATTTAATACAACTGATTGTCATGAACAGATTTACATCAAAGTTGCCACTGGACCAATAAAATAAAAACTCACACTAGTTTGTTTGCTGGGCTTTATGGTGAATTATGGTGACGTCTTGATATAAATCAAAACACCAAAAACAGGTGCAGCATTAACAGTTTAATGTAACAAGTTAAAAAACAAACAGAGTTGGTAAATTTGTCGAACTTAATTATGATTATATATCAATTGTTGAACAATATAACCAACTTGGTGATAATATTCTCTGCATTATATGAACGATGATTGTCATATAAAACAATACTCCATAAATTTAGCATGTGTAGTGAGTGACCCAATGAAACATTGTTTTTCTGCATGTTCTGTAACTCATTATATGTGTCAGAAATGTAGTAAACTTGACACAAATTTTACATACAATATAAGACAAGGAGATATTAGTATACAGTTATAATGATAAACAGCAACGTGTTAAGACAAGGAGATATTAGTATACAGTTATAATGATAAACAGCAACATGTTTCTGTGGTTAGACAAACATAACATTAATGTGTATTTCTAAATCGAAAGGATGCACAATGACTTTGTTTTATTGCAATATTTTATAATAAAGTTCATTCGTTCATTTAAAACATCACAAGTGGTAACGTGTTTCCTTTTTGTAATGCAGAAGTCAGACTTTCAACGACAGTTTGCGTCTTCAGCAAGTGCCACGCGAAGGCTTTATTGACACTAGGTGGCGCCTTAGTGCCAGCATGATTCGGCTCGAGACTGGCCAGCAACGTCACACATATGCCGTCGTTTACGTTGGCTGGCTTCCCAGCATGCTCTAGGCACAGGACGCCATGCCACTTAGGCTGTGGGTGTGGAGTTCCAAACACCTTCTGCAAAGTTAACATTGGGTTGTGTTAAGTAACATTATTGCTAGGTTGCCTATAATAACACAGTCTGTGTTTAAAGTTCTCTCACACAGCCTGTGTTTAAAGGTCTCTCACACAGCCTGTGTTTAAAAGTCTCTCACAAAATCATGTGTTTAAAGGTCTCTCACACAGCCTGTGTTTAAAGGTCTCTCACACACCCTGTGTTTAAAGGTCTCGGCTGGCTGTGTTTTGGTGAATATTCATTTTGGACCATCTGTAATCATGAAAACACTTCATAAAAATTGAAAGAAAAGGCCAACATATCCTGTCCTCTTCTGTTAAAAAATCACCCAGAATAGCATGATACAAATTGATCAATGGCAATGTGCCACTAAGCCACCATGTGGCGCCACTGTTACATAACCTTACCTTCCCAGCACATAGCATATGCGGAACGCTTCTAGAAAAACCATATAGCATACTGTACACCATATGAAATGTACACAATATGAAATACTGTACATACGGGATACCATATGGAGGCAAACACCACCCAGCTCTAGTAGGCTGCTTTACAGGGTTTATTTCTGCACCAATCCAAAGTGATCCCACCAATCAACACGCATGGAACAAAAATAAATGACAATTTGCAAACTACCCTGTTGATTAACTTGTACATTACACCGTTAAGGTGTTAAACACTCCTGCCCTAACATCTTGTTGACATAGTTACCCCACTTGCCTGCAATATTTGTTTCATAGCCGCCATCAGCGAAGTGTGTTCGGACATTTCCACGACAGGGAAGTGTTCTGTCCCCTCCGTCCCCACCAACACGGTCCAGTCAGTTCTGCAACAACGTTTTAATTAATTCAAATTGTTGTGAAATGACGGACACTGCTTTATAATTTCTTTTTAGTGTTATACACGTTTTAATCAGTGTTTATGTTTTAGATTAATGTATAGATAATTTGCATACACAGATTTAGTAAATGTTTTAATTTTATATTAATTTATATAATTTACAGAGGTTTAATACTATACATCTTTAAAACAGTGTTTAATTGATTTTAAATTGATTTATATGATTTATATAATTTACATACAAAGGCTTACTAGTGTACATCTTAAACAAAAATTTGATTTATATTAATTTATATATAATTTATATTTATTAATACATTTATTATATGTCTTGTACAGCGCATCAATCCGCCATGCGGGAATTTGCGCTATAGAAAAGCAGTTTTATTATTATTATATTAAAACCCCAGTCAGTGACCTTAACAACAATCGCCCTGTCATTTACCCCGGGAAAGATTTATGTCGACCAGCACCAAGTGAACGCAGTTTTATACCTTGATGGTAAACAATGTTCAGCAGGGTAACGCCCTGCTACCCTGTGACGTAGACATAGGGTGAGATGGCCCTGTGAAAATACATCATTCACTCTCTGTATAGTGCTTACTGCCAAAGTGAGAGATTAAAAAGTGAGAGGCCAAAAAACACGAAACACTCAATCCAGTTTATCTCGTGTCATTCAATGTAGCAACGTATAATTAGGAGAGTTATGTATGGGAAGAAGACAGAGAACCCTGAGGGTGGCTTCAACACATCACAGTCAGATGTCACTGAAGACGTTTGATCCAGTGAAATCGAGAGTGGTTGTCGTTTATGGACATGTGTAGTGACAAATTTGACAGGCAACTTACCCATGAGACTGGACTAGCACCAATCGCAGCAGCAGCTTTTTGTGACAGACTATTTGGGGTCTCAGTATTGGATGTCTGTTCCGGGGCTCAGTCTGATGGTACGTTAGAACTATGTGGATCAGAGACAGAACGTCGCTGGATCTACAAGTACAGACCACTACCAGCCTTAATGTCATGGGTTATAACAATGTGTTCCTTTCATGTCACAGACTGAATCCATATTAAGTGTGTTAAATTTTATACTAGTTATCAGTGTACTTTTCTATTCAATAATCACAGAATGAGACATATGTTACCCACAAATTTGATTATGTCGAAGCCAGTATCCTGTTTTATACAATCTCTTATCAATACGCAATTAATCAGAGAGAAATGTTGTATACTCTCTCAAAGTTAGTGGAGCTTGATCTTGGCACAAAGTAGCATCAGAACGAGAACACTTTAGATTGGATATGGCAAAGTACTCATTCTCAAAGCGGATAATGTGAAAATGGGAAACACCATTGTATATAAGCCACACAAGACAAGATGACTCAGGCTACACATTCATGGACCCTGGATATGCCTCCTTGTCCATTTGTCATTTGGTCATTATGACAGCAGTCTTCAGTCTTAATTGAAAGTACGAAGTAAATGCACATCTGACAGCTGATTGGTCAGTTGTGGATATCATTTATAATCTGTTCCTTTTAAGCCTCACTGTATTTTAACATGGCCACTATTGGGTGGCCTGTGGTAGTCACCCCTATAGGTGTGTTGGGTGAGTACCTGAGGGGGAGCTGGGGGTTGTGTCGAGTGATGGAGTTGGCCACACACCACTTCGCCTGCAGCGACTCTGCATCCTGTGCTTCCAGAGTCTTCAGAGTCCCCCCTTGAAACAACAACTTCACAGTGTCTTCAAACAACAACTTCGCAAAGTCTTGAAACAACAACTTCACAAAGTCTTGAAACAACAACTTCACAAATTCTTGGAAAAACTTCACAAATTCTTGAAACAACAACTTCACAATGTCTTCAAATAACAACATCACAAAGTCTTGAAACAATAACTTCACAATGTCTTCAAATAACAACATCACAATGTCTTCAAACAATAACTTCACAATGTCTTCAAATAACAACATCACAAAGTCTTGAAACAATAACTTCACAATGTCTTCAAATAACAACATCACAATGTCTTCAAACAACAACTTCACAATGTCTTCAAATAACAACATCACAAAGTCTTGAAACAATACCTTCACAATGTCTTCAAACAACAACATCACAACGTCTTCAAAAAATAACTTCACAATGTCTTCAAATAACAATGTCACAGTGTCTCGAAACAACTTCACATTGTCTTCAAACAACATCACAGTGTCTTCAAATAAACACTTCACTGTGTAGTCAAACAACAATGCCTTCAAATAATAACTTCATATTATTTCAAAGAACAACTTATCAGTGTCTTCAAATAACCACTTCACAATGTCTTCAAATAACCACTTCACAATGTCTTCAAATAACCACTTCACAATGTCTTCAAATAACCACTTCACAATGTCTTCAAATAACCACTTCAAATTATGTCAAATAACTTCACACTGTCTTCAAACAAGAATGACACAATGTCTTCAAGCAACAATTCCAATCAACAATTTAACAATGTTTTCAATTTCAAACAACAACTTCACACTATTCTCTTCAAACTCTTCCTTCAAACAACAAATTCACATTGTCTTCAAGCCCCACTCAAACGACAACTTCACAATACCTTCATACACCCCCTTCAAGCACTCCAAATGTTTTCAAACTCCTCTTTCACACAACAATTTCACAAAGTCTTCGAATGATTCCTTCAAACAACACATTCACTGTGTTCAAACCCACATTAAGAAGCAAATCATAATGGTGAGAGAGAAAAAACTTCACAATAACTTCAGATTTTGTCTTTTAACAAAAACGTCATGAAGTTTATTAAAAAATCACAACGCCCTCAAACTCTCCCATTCATACAACAATGCCATGTCTTCATACTCCCCCTCAAACAACAATTTCACAAACCCACTTGAAACAACAACTTTATAGTATCAACAACTCCCAACCAAGGTCATTGTCAAAACCAACAGAAAAAACATTTTCAAAATAGCAATAACAATATCTTGTTATGCACAGTTCTGGTTATGCATAACAATACTTGAACAAGACTTAGTCCATTTCTCTACAGGAAAACTCACTTAGCAAGAACGCCCTAAAAATGTTTACAACCCCCATGCTTCATGACAGTTAGTATATATATATATATGAAACATATCTTCAATGACGCATCAACTCACATATTTCATGCCTGTTTGATACTAGAGTATCCAATCATCTAGTAATCAATCAAACTTATTCTGTCAAAGCATGTTCAGTTAGACTTAATTCTCTTTTTTGGGTTGCCCATTTCTTCTCGCTACTTTGC
>OZ024861.1:31495222-31502722 GCA_964017155.1 Oasisia sp. SBJ-2009 | reverse complement strand
TGAAAGTTTATGAACATGTTTGTCCTACCACTACACTCCAGTTCACTCTGACTGTACATCAAAAACATGACACCATCACTGTTTGTAGCTGTCAAGTCCTAGGTGAGTGTAGTCTCATCTCTGTATGGCAAGGAAGCCAGAATGTTGGGACCGTTCCAAAATTACCATAATTAAGGATGGGTCACAATGTTAACACCCAGGGTGTTAAAGCGACATTTTTCCTTTCGTGGCTTCATGTTAATCAGTATAAGTTATAACTATTGTAGCGTCCTGACCTCCAATAAATGTTTTATCAAAACAGAACTGATTTCATAATGTTAAACGTCAAATGTTTATATACGCTGTCACTCAAATCGCCGCCCTTTGACCTTTACCAACTGGGAGCCGTGCACCTGGCTGGGTGTGGCGTTAGTGGCGTCAACTTGTGTTCACGTGATACTGCATCGCGTGATAATGCATTTCCTTCTGGGCTTTTAGCCACGCCTACAATGGTTTCGAAAATGCCTCATGGTCGATGTGTACACAGAGTTAAGTGCCCTTACTGAGTCTATTTTCAACCCAAAATGGTACATGAAATCATATCTTGACTGTCTTTACGCTATACATGTAATAGGTATAATTTATACCGTATAACATGATTTTGCAATAAAAATAAAAAGCCACGAACGGACTATGTAGCTTTAACACCAAGGGTGTTAACATTGTAAATTGATGTAATTCCTCATTAACTATAGTTTCTAAATAGCTACAACTTGAGTAATACTGTTACAGTTTATCGTTAAAACTCAGACGTTCATGGACTTGTACCAAAGTTGTACATGATAAGTAAATGTTTTAAAATGCATATATTAATTAAGGACTTCTACTAGGAATAAATGAAAATATTATATTAAAATTTAAATAGTATTCCTTGAAATCTTTCAGTTCTACATTGGGGTTCACTGTTATAAGTACTATTGCTGGTTGCCTAACCCACCTCAAACATGATGAGAATTATTACATTTATGGAGGCAGCGATATGTAGTTATGTACTACTATGATGTGTTAAACATAGAGCAGGAATTGTGTGGATAAACAATGCTATAATTATGATATTGAATATATTGTTCATGGGTCCAAGAATGGTTTATTGTAGTATAATTAACTTACTTTGGAGCTTAATTGTCGATGATGAGTATGACATTTCGACCCCTCATCTACGGGCCTTGTTCACGTACTGGTGTCACGTGTGTTGCCTCAGATTATAATTATGATGTGTTCAATCACCCAATGTTGGGAGACAGAACACACACAAAATCAGGCAGAAACTCACCTCTAAAGTTTCGTTGGGTTCCACGCGACCGGCTGGTAGGTACCATTTACCCCAACACGATTTCTTCGCTTCCTGCATCATCAGCACCTCCTGGTGGTCATTTGTGACAACGGCTGCCACTATGTAGCAGACACTTTCCTTTAAGACGGGTATATATTTACCTGAAATAGAAAAATAAAAACTTTAACGACATACACCACTAAAATCTTTGCTTAGGTGTACAAACTGAGAAATTGAGGAAGAGTCTGCTTAAAGCACATGACACAATATATATTGGCTTTATTTGCTGTGGTTGCTGGTCACGTTTTCCAGGTGGTTGTTGCGTTGAGACTGCGTAGACACTAGACAGTCCAGTCCGGCAGCGGAAAAATAGTCATAAAAAGCGGGGGTCGTTAATCAGGGGGGGTCGTTCACGAGGGGTTATACTGTATATATATATGTATGTATATATGTATGTATATATGTATGTATATATGTATGTATATATATATATGTATATATATATATATATATGTATATATATGTATGTATACATGTATATATGTATATGTATATGTATATGTATATATATATATATATATATGTATGTATATATATATGTATATATATATGTATGCATGTATGTATATGTATGTATATATATATATGTATGTATATATATATGTATATATATATATATATATATGTATGATTATATATATATATATGTATGATTATATATATATGTATATATGTATGTATATATATATGTATATATATATATATGTATATATATATATATGTATATATATATATATATAATAGAGAGAGAGAGACCAGTGTACCTTTTGCTGGAAGATCGATGTAGGGTTTAGAGGAAACACTTAATGCCTCTCCCCATAGCAGGATCTGCAGGTCCTTATCAATATCAGTAGCCATTGTCTAGAAGCAGAATGTACATACATGTATATGTAATATTACCAAATTTAAATCATTACAAACAATGCAAATCTTCCAGGTGGTGGAATTGTATACAGATGTGGAAGCAGGTTTCCCAAAGTGTTTGTACTGGACATCTTTGATGTCATAAGTTTGAGTGTTTTTGCCATGTGTGGTTTCAAGTTTTCACCAGTAATTAATTTTTTTCAACATCCAGTATTAACCCTCAAACTAGAAGGAATCCATTACCTGTGGGACATTATAAAAAGCTTACTTAAAAATGATAAATTGGTTGCTGACAGTTTTGAAAGTGTGATGTCTTGAGATGTCATCCGTACTGGATGAAAACTTTCACATATCCACATATATAAATTATGTTAGATAAATTATAATTGGATAATAAAAAGTTGTTGTACAATAATGTGTGATGTATGATTTACATAGACAGAGACCCTCCACTACTTGAACTTCTGATCTGTAAACAAATCTTGGCAATTATATACAGTTCAGAGACATTGCTTTTTGATGAAACTGAATATGTGTTTTTCTTATTTTATATACTGGTCATATATTTCCTGTGCACCACCAAGTTATCTCTTAGGCACCTGTGTACAGGGTTGGAAAAAATCATGATTTTTTCGAATAAATCAGATTTTTTCGATTAAATCGATTTATTTGATTTTTTAAACATTCTCGACAATCCTAAGAAATAATATGTAATTCGGAAAATAAATAAAAGTGGAATATCATAATATACCCAATAGGCTGAACATTTCATTCTTAGCATTTCTAAAGAATTAAAGCAAAGTTGTTATGTACAAATTTAAACTTTATTTAAAAATACGTACAGTTAAATCAACTGGTAGTAAGTAGCATGCAACGTAAGTATAAATTTAAGATAATCTGAAAAAATCGAAAAAATCAATATCTTGATATTTTCATGTTGATTAAATCAATGATTTAATCAATTTGATTAAATCAACGCCAACCCTGCCTGTGTAGATTCCAAACCCAGCTCAATTTCACTCTTATGATGCCCCAGCAAACAAGGAACCATTTCTGAACCAGTTGGCACGTGTCATACTGGTTCATAATTGGTACCGCTCCTCCAGTATGTGTTTTCATGTGTATTCACGTGAATACACGTGTTCTACCTGTTGTCACGAGTTTTGAACGAGTTTGACACGAGTCGTACTGGGTCAGAACTGGTACGTGTCATCACGTGAAAAACTCGTGATTTCACGGTAAACACGTGTCGACACACCAAATTTGTTCATAGAATCCGGTGAATTCACATACGGAAACACGTGAATTGAGCCAGTTGAACTCGTGAATTCACTTGAAGAACATGTGAAATCATGGGTTGTTGTTTGCTGAGGCAACTTTAGCATATTTATTTATATATTTTATTATAGGGATTATTAAATATTATAAGAAATAAAATATCTACACCAATGACAATTAAGAGTCAGACTTCTGTCAGTGTTGTGTCTCTTCTACATATCACATAACAATTTAATAATAATAATAAAGTTTACTCACTTCACTGGCAGCCAAAGCAGCTGAATAGTACAATAAGAACATATACAAAGTCAGTTTAAAGTAAAAAATATTGTAAAATTAAAATAAAACTACTGGGTACATTGTTTTAATGAACGCATGATCAGGCCATTTGCCAATCATATAACACAAAATATGAGTTCAACAATGTCTACAATTCCTTGCATATGCATGGCTGCGTTATAGACACCGTTGTTTAAGTAGGTTAAAAATGCATGGAATATGTTGAATGAAATATCAAATAGACTAAGGTATTAGGATCGTCCCATTTTTTAATGACGGGTTGGGTTATGGAAACGGCGATGGTGCATTGGGCCAGTATAATTTGAAAATTAAAGGCCTCAATTGGCCCAACAGCTTCAAAACATGTGTCAGGTTGTCGGGCCAGTGCCAATGACAATGTCGAGTTCTGATCTTACTTTCAGTCAACAACTGAGACAGACCGAGTAATGGACTTTTTAAACTTTGCTCTAAAAGTTCATTTGCTTTTAGCAGTGTAAGTGTTTGTAAACACTCATTTTCTTTTGAACTTGTCTTCCATATAAATATTATCAATTAGCCGTTCCATTAAATTGATTAATGCCAGTCCAGTTTAACCGACTTGTAAATTGTGACGATAATTATTGCAAGACTAATAAAACAATAGCTTCCAGTTCTATCCCACGATTAGCTCTTAGACTTAGACTTCGTCTTTCTGACTCTGTGCGAAATGGGCCACGAAATTATGCACATCACCAGATCTAAATCACCCATACACAACCCATACACAATACATGACGAACCACTCAGAGCAGTACCAGTAGCAACCCACATTGGCATAGATATATCAAACAACCTCTCATGGAATTCACACATCAACAAAATAGTAAATAAGGCAAATAGCAAACTTGGATTTATTAAAAGAAACCTAAAATCTATCCCACAATCCATCAAGATATATGCCTATAGGAGTCTGGTCCGCCCACACCTCGAGTACTGCTGCCCGGTGTGGGACCCATATACCATCCGAAATATCAACCATCTAGAGGGGGTCCAGCACCGGGCAGCAAGATTCGTGGCCCACAATTACAGCTGGGAGACATCTGGATGCACCTTGGCCTCTGCCCTCTCCTGGCCAACCCTGGACCAGAGGAGGGCTGAGGCCAGACTTTGCACACTATACAAAATAACCAACAATCTTGTAGACATCAATCCCAATCAATACCTCATACCCGGACACAGCCAAACAAGATCCAACCACCCACACAAATACAGACAAATATCCACCTCTCACAACTATTATAAATACAGTTTTTTCCCCCGAACAATAGCCCAGTGGAACAAACTTCCACCTAACGTGTTTACCCACAACAGTCTTGACGCCTTCAAGGGTGCATTGCAGGATATTAACCTGACAACTGCACCCTTGAGGCACCTCTAATAGACTACATACCCCACCCCCTAGCCCCCATCCCATCCCTACCACACCCATATCATCCCCCAACATTAAATTGTACTTTTCCCCACCCACCCCATCCTAATTCCACATTCCCAAGCACACATACTCTTATTCCACTTCCAGATAACATGAAGCCAGCCATCCTGAAACCAACCACCCTCACTAGTGCGTGATGCCCCAGTAGGGGTTTTGTACTACAAATCATCAGAATCAGAATCAGAGTCTGAGACAATCGTGACTCTGACTCCGATTTACTGACATAATAGTTATTTTTACGACATCAGTTTGCACTCATTTTCTTTTCTTCCAGATAACCGACCCCTTCAACATTTTGAATTGTTTTACTCAAACAATTAGGGTATCATTGTACATAGCACTACAATAGAGGACTACAGCACTTACTCGAACGCATGTTTTGTAAACAAAACGCTTCCATTTGTTGATCACCTACTGCGACACCTGGCGACAAACAGGATGCCAAGCATTGCTGCAGACGACTCAAGATAACTGCACAAAAATGTAGCCGTACAAGTACAGTGAAAACAAACCGTACGGTTTGTTTTCACTGTAGTCTAGCGGGTGAGGGATTTGGCGTATTTCATACTTCCTGTCGAATAATTCAGAAATAGATAGTGCTATTGAACCGACACGTAGTAATAGAGATTAATTTTAACGTAGTGCCTGCCTTGCGAACTCTTCAAAACTAAAGGCACGAAGCTTGACATTGAACATATGTTATTGCATCTCGCGCGCCATTATTTAAAACCTTATTTAAAACCCTTGTTACACATAGTATATAGTGCAAGTATCGTTAATAACATTGACATTTATATTACTCTTTGAAAGAACATCTTGTATTAAGTGTGAATGTCATTGTAAATATGTTACAAGGAATGAACCTATATTTTATTCAAATTAGTACTGTGACGTAACGTAATAAACATACAAGTATAACCCCTAATAAAAATTAGCCCCATACACATTTTTTTAGTGAAACAGATTTATTGCACACCATGATGAACATTTAAATTTCCGGGCAGAACATTTGTAATAATAGAAAGATACACACAATATTATATATATATATATATATATATATATATATATATATATATATATATATATATATATATATATATATATATATATATATATTATATATATATATGTTATATATATATTATACATATTATATGTATTATATATATAATATATATATATATATATATATATATATATATATATATATATATATATATATATATATATATATCATAGATATAAATATAACACCCCAGTAGAACAAGATCACTCGGCCGCTATCAGTTGACATATGATACTTTGAAGTCAACTTGGGCTGATGACAGCCATGCTATTGCTATTGTTCCTGTATGTACATAGGACTGCACCAAGTTTTCTTCATAATTATCACGTTATTTATATACTGACATCAGTTAGCCTGTGTTGTTTAATTGTGTACAATGTGTTCAAACAGTTGCCTCACTAATATGCCAGTATGAAACAAATCAACAGGCTTATTCTTAGTATACAGTGTCTCACTGTGTGATGTGTGAGTACAGCTTAGTACTATTTCATTTATTTGTAATTCTACCAGATCGACAATTGCTGCGGTGTTTTACAAAAAAAGTTATTTAAAAATCAACCAACTGAAGTCCGTCCTCCAAAGACATTGGCGAGAACACCCACACCTATATATAATTAATTACAAGTTTACAGATTAAAAAACAGACCATGCAATGTGGATGAGAGAATAGGGAAAACAACAACAAAACAGAGCTGCCAACATTCCTACTAACAACAACAACAACAGTAGTCAGAAAAGGTAGAAGGTAGAAAAGTAGTAATGTTAAGATAGTCAACTAATTAATTATACTGTGTCAACAGTAATAACAATAAATAAATAAAAGTAGGCTTGCAAACTACAACAAAATACCAGGGATGTCATAGTAACAGGTTTCCTTAAAATGACCACAGTTTCCTTTTCATGTCCCCCTGAACAGAATTAGTTTGGTCATTTCATGTATTATTGTTGGTCAGTTTGTATACGACTGTAATGTTTTAAAACTATAAATTACCTCCTAAATTAATGGCAGTGGAACATAAATACGTTCTCAATGACTATAATCTAAGCTACTATGGCATATATTGCATAACCTGTGGAAAGAGACTCCGGTTCCTGTTTTCTGCCGGTTGATAAAGTTGTAACTACACAGGAAATAACCATATACTTAATTGCTACTTCACAATGACT
>OZ024861.1:31487722-31490222 GCA_964017155.1 Oasisia sp. SBJ-2009 | reverse complement strand
TTATTAAAGTACATGTTCAAGTGACTCATTTGGGAATACACTGCATTGTATACAAAACGCATGTCAATGTACATTTAGCTCTGGATATATCTCGAAAATATGTCCTTGTTTTCTACACTTGCTGTTGCTGCCATACATATACTTGGTGTAGCATAGGAGAGAATACAACTAAAGCTCCTTAAAGTTTCGATTTTATTGTGTCTACCTGCAACAGTTATCTATGTCCAACATGTCAAAGAGAGTAAGTTGTAAGCCAACCATTCAAATAAGCAGGTTATTCAAAATGTTCCTTAATACAACAAAGCTATCATTTAAATAAATGGCCGCCATTTTACGATTAATATATTGTTTTAAATCAAATTCACTTGCTGTGCAAATACCTGAAGTGCACACTTTGTTGATTTCAACACGTGTTCTATATAGGTTATAATATTTATCACCGATTTTGTCAACGTCTAGGTCTACACGCAAAGCTATTCAGTGATGTTGAGATTGGAAGACCGCGAAAGTAGGTGCGCCTCCGACAGTAGGACTTCATTCTTGCAGCGACAATAGCAATGACATTTGTCTCATTTATACGCGTTAATATAAATAAATATCGTCTATATAAACAAGTCAGTCAAATAAATTGGTTACTGTTACTCATCTTAAATGTTGACAATAACCAGAGATGGCTGCAATTCTACAAGATGGTAGTCATTTCAACAGTACTGAATACCTTTAACACTTGCATTGACTGGTCGTGCAACAAAATATAATGCGTGCAACGGTCTTGCTAATGTATTTTCTGCTTCTATTTATTAGAGACCGTAGTGCAATTATATCATGTACATTTACACTCAGCTAAGTACATTTATAAACGGAAATGGAATGTCTATTTCCGGAATACAGGTGGAAGATTGGGCACACATGTTGGGCGTGGTTTGTAGAACGTTGACAATGCCAATAAATAACGTCGCTTCAATTAAAAAAACGTCTAATGTCTTGCAAGTTTGCTGAATTTTATCATTATACACAATATTATATTCATTCACACAAAACATCCTGATTGATTATACTTTTCCGGACGTAAATACATTGTATAATTATTTACACACTTCACAATAAGCTATTTTCCCCGTCCCTCAAGGTAAGTATAGTCTTGAAAAGCTTATCTACAAATCACTAGCGCTTGATAATCCGCACTGGCACGCCGTCAAATAATTGTAAAGTAATCCATAATCTGATTCCAAACAACATAATTCACGAGTGGACGAAGTAGTCACGTGGCGTTCATTGAGTGGACACTGTCCTGTGGCTACAAGGATTATTTTGCTGATTTGAACAACGAACGTCACTCAAACACATATTACAATAATCACCACATTGTAGACACCGACACGAGGCGACTAACGCCCGATACGTGTTGATTCGTGTAGCGTGTCATTAGGAGCAGGTTTCTGTTATTGTGTTTGCGTGGAATGACATGTCCTAAAATGGAGATTGTTCGACATGGACAGATCAAATTTGTCCTGCTAGAGAATGAACATTTCACAATGTATCAAAGGTTAATGTGGTGGGTGGATTGGTTCACCCAGACGATATTCCTCATCACCAAACATTTCTTCATATGCTGTGTTTCTTATATATCGGGGAACATTCCAATATTCTTCACATATCATCTGTGATAATTCAGGTTTGGATATATGATAATAAAGTTGGAGTTGTGCAATTTATGAGAAGGAGACCTGCGTGTATTATTGGATCAGACCATACTGCCTGTTGACTATCATGCGACCAGAAGTGTGTGTGTGTGTGTGTGTGTGTGTGTGTGTGTGTGTGTGTGTGTGTGTGTGTTTGTGTGTGTGTGTGTGTGTGTGTGTGTGTTTGTTTGTGTGTGTGTGTGTGTGTGTGTGTGTGTGTGTGTGTGTGTGTGTGTGTGTGTGTGTGTGTGTGTGTAAGGGTGTATAAGGGTGTGTGTGCGTGTGTGGGTGTGTGGGTGTGAGTCTGTGGGGTTGTGAGTGTGTATGGGTGTGTTTGGATGGCGCGGGCCAACACCTTGTAGGTACCAAATGAATGATCGCATAGCACCTATTATTATAGTAGATAGTCTAGATACACACCATGACGCAAATGTCATGGTCGAATGTGGGCATTCTCTGATGTTGTGCTCTACTAATATATCATGCATAATCAAAAATATATCTGCACTGATCTGCTGTTTGTTATCGTTAATAAATCATGGAAACTGACTAAGTATGATGAAGGCGATAAAGACTGCTTCACTTCACTCCACGTCTGCCGAAAATGTTGTCCCTTCAACCACCATATACAATAGAGGCGCTATATTAACCGACTTTCATGGCCCACCTATTTTTCCTACACTACGTGTCTAATGTCTATACAATAAGGGAATTTAAAGTCTAGGCATTATTTACCCGATAACACACCGCCCGTTGTAAACAACAACTATGTTGTTTACACATCCTTACCGACAAAGCAATGGACAACTGACGGCTAA
>OZ024861.1:31445222-31477722 GCA_964017155.1 Oasisia sp. SBJ-2009 | reverse complement strand
ACTGTCTAAATTTAATGCATTAATGTGGTTGCTTTTGACATAAGTAAGGCAATAAAAAGTCTTCGTTAAAGAGTCGGCATTCAGGCCGGACGACAGCGCTTGTCTACATTTAGCTTACAGGTCACCTGGCTTTCAAACAATTGAATAAATAGTGCTTTAATGAATTACAGTGGCATCGAGGTTAACACAGACTCGTTCAATCTCGCACCCATCCCAGTTCTACATCTGAGCCTTTTCTAAGCACACAAGTTCTGTTTTTGTGTTGCGGTTGTACATAATGCTTAGAGATGCATATGTATTGCTGTTGGGTGTTAAATTATATGTAGATGGTCTTTGTAAAACTGTCTCCAACTAGACTAGATAACATTTCTTATGCGTTGCGGTATTGGATGTGTCAAGTAGGCATAGGCAGTTATTTTAGCATTTTGAAAGTGTCGAAAAGAATTGTGCTATATCCGTAATGCAAGTTTTTGCATGTTTAGATGCGTCTTTGTAAATTTGTGTCTGGTAACGACAAAATATGACGCGTCCATGACGAAGGAATTGTTTTATTTTCTTCATACCAAGGCGTTGTGTACTACCAACTGTCTATTATATGATTCTTCAAACCAGACGTACTAGGGTTGGGGCGGGTGGCTGAGTTCCTAAAGCTTAGGAGTAAAATGGGTCTAAACTCCTCCGATATTGTGTGAATGTCCCCGTCGTGCTACAGTGTCGACGTGCTGAGTCACACTCCGACAAAAACTGAAGGATCGTCAGAAAATATCTCCGACAGAAGTTTCTTCTGTTCTTTCTTTTTCCGTGTCCACGCTTGCCGAAGTACTATGCTTGTCGGCATGCTCATGTGATTCGATTATTTGTTAATGTCTCCATGGGCTTGCGCGGTGTAGCTGTGTTGTTGCGCAGTATCTAGACGTTAGCGACTTTGAGAGATTGCGGGAAAGTAGACTCAGTATCGGTAGACTTTACACTTCACACTTCGAACACTGTGTACTGTCTACGTTGTTACTTCACGACAAATGAGATGAAGTAGTAGCATTGTTAATGCAATTGAACATCTCAATTCACACAAGCAGAATAGCATATTGCATTAGCATGTTGAAAATATATACACATATATATATATATATATCTACATAAGTCTTTGTGTATGTGTGTCTGTGTGCTCTCTCTCTCTTTCTATGTGTATGTATGTATGTATGTATGTGTGTGTGTGTGTGTGTGTGTGTGTGTGTGTGTGTGTGTGTGTGTGTGTGTGTGTGTGTGTGTTTGTGTGTGTGTGTGTGTGTGTGTGTGTGTGTGTGTGTGTGTGTGTGTGTGTGTGTGGATGTGGGTGTGGGTGTGGGTGTGGGTGTGGGTGTGGGTGTGGGTGTGGGTGTGGGTGTGGGTGTGGGTGTGGGTGTGGGTGTGGGTGTGTGTGTGGGGTATTATCTGTGTGAGTGTTTGAGTGTTTGAGTGTCTGCGTGTCTGCGTGTCTGCGTGTCTGCGTGTCTGCGTGTCTGCGTGTCTGCGTGTCTGCGTGTCTGCGTGTCTGCGTGTCTGCGTGTCTGCGTGTCTGCGTGTCTGCGTGTCTGCGTGTCTGCGTGTATGCGTGTATGCGTGTATGCGTGTATGCGTGTATGCGTGTATGCGTGTATGCGTGTATGTGTGCTGTGTGCTGTGTGCTGTGTGCTGTGTGTTGTGTGTATATGTGTTGTGTGCTATGTCTTTCTGTATGTGTGTCTGTTTGCTGTATGTCTGTGTGTGTTTATGTGTATGGATGTCTGTGCCTACGTGTCTACGTCTCTGTGTGGATGTTTGTGTGTGGGTGTGCTATGTGTTGTGTGTTGTGTGTTGTGTGTTGTGTGTTGTGTGTTGTGTGTTGTGTGTTGTGTGTTGTGTGTTGTGTGTTGTGTGTTGTGTGTTGTGTGTTGTGTGTTGTGTGTTGTGTGTTGTGTGTTGTGTGTTGTGTGTTGTGTGTTGTGTGTTGTGTGTTGTGTGTTGTGTGTTGTGTGTTGTGTGTTGTGTGTTGTGTGTTGTGTGTTGTGTGTTGTGTGTTGTGTGTTGTGTGTTGTGTGTTGTGTGTTGTGTGTTGTGTGTTGTGTGTTGTGTGTTGTGTGTTGTGTGTTGTGTGTTGTGTGTTGTGTGTTGTGTGTTGTGTGTTGTGTGTTGTGTGTTGTGTGTTGTGTGTTGTGTGTTGTGTGTTGTGTGTTGTGTGTTGTGTGTTGTGTGTTGTGTGTTGTGTGTTGTGTGTTGTGTGTTGTGTGTTGTGTGTTGTGTGTTGTGTGTTGTGTGTTGTGTGTTGTGTGTTGTGTGTTGTGTGTTGTGTGTTGTGTGTTGTGTGTTGTGTGTTGTGTGTTGTGTGTTGGGTGTTGGGTGTTGGGTGTTGTGTGTTGTGTGTTGTGTGTTGTGTGTTGTGTGTTGTGTGTTGTGTGTGCTGTGTGTGCTGTGTGTGCTGTGTGTGCTGTGCGTCCGTGCGTCCGTGCGTCCGTGTGTATGTATGTATGTGTGTATGGTATGTGTGTATGTGTGTATGTGTGTCTGTGTATGTATATGTGTATGTATTAAGAGCTATAATATATTCATCGATATACATCATAATATAATTGAAGCAAACTTGGGGCTAATAACTGTTCATTCATTTGTTGTGTGCGAACCAGTAAATCGGAAGCAACTAATAGATGGACGCTGGTAAATTATTTACAGGTATTGATAAATGTCTACACTGATATATAATGCAAAATGTTGTGTGACTGTTTTTTATGTTCTTAGAACGGCGACAAATTAAGTCATTCGAGCATGAACAATTCTGCATTCAGACCGGATAACTGCGCTTACGAGCAATTCAATTACAGGTCACCTATTTTCAAGCAACTGCATAATCACAGTCTAAATAAATTGCGGTGGTACCGAGGTCACCATCGAGTCGTTCAATCTCGCACCCGTCCAGCTGTGCGGTTAGCGGCGGCATAAAACATCTGCACTCAAGTTATAATTGCCACGTTCGTGTCTCCGTACCAGCGGCTGCCGCGCCAATGGAAGGTGTGGCGAGGTCGACACGGGTGGCTGACTCGACACGCGTGGCTGGTGCTCTAACGGGTCTGCAGGCAGCGGCATCAATTTGCCAGAGAATCTCAATGGAGCAAACACACGTGACACAACCCGCGGCGTTGATTCAGTGGAACTGTCATAGTGGACTCTGCCTTAGTGAACAACGCCCAACTCGCTCTTTTGTCCTCTCATGCTCCACTTCTTTTAATGAGTTTTTTGCAGTGTAAATAATTGTTTTTTGCTAGGTTGTTATACATATTGCTTGAAGACACATGCGCAGCTTGCGAAAGTATGTCCTGATGTCATTCGAAAGCACTGTCGTAAAGTATCCAAAACTACTTCATATGCACTATGATATTGGAAGTGACAATTAAGTAGATTATTTAGCGTTTTGAAAGTGTGGGAAAAAGCTGTGCTATATAAGGTTTATGCGTGTTTACATGTTAACGGGCGTATAAGTATGTACCAATATCAGTGCAAATTGCGCTGGTCTGGCTACGACAACTAGTTTTGGTCACCGTTATGACGCATACGTGACAACTAGTTTTGGTCACCGTTGTGACGCATACGTGACAACGGTATTGTTTTGTTTTCGTCATAGTGGCGAACGCATGCTACTGTCAACTATCTATGGTAATTAATTGCATTATTCTTCATACAAGAATACTACTACTTTGAAAAAGGCCATGCCAGTTTATTGCTGTAAATCATAGGCGCTGTCGTTTCGCACTATATTTTTCGATACCTTTCGCGAGTAAATAATTTTTGTGTGTGATTTTTATTACCATCGTATATTATATTACATCATACATTTATTGCTGCATTGTCTGACTTGATGTAGGTTAATGATGCGATACGCAATATCATACACGATGTGAACGTTCCCTCTGTCTGTCAGTCTGTCTGTCTGTCAGTCTGTCTGTCTGTCTGTCTGTCTGTCTGTCTGTCTGTCTGTCCGTCTGTCCGTCTGTCTGTCTGTCTGTCTGTCTGTCTGTCTGTCTGTCTGTCTGTCTGTGGTGAGTGTGTAAACGTGTGTGTGCACATGTGCGTGCGTGTATACCCATGTATATGTGTGTCTGTGCGTACGTTCAAATTGCATAACTAAACGTTCTGCCCCAAGAATCAAGTTAGGATACAACTTAGAAGTTATCCCTACTATTTACAGTTTAGACAGGATCCGCTTTTGTACTTAGTAAAGTCAGTCATTAAACTTGTACATTTTTGGATCGTTGCGTTACTGTTACTGACACCCGTAATTGTAACTGCACGCATTCTATTACAGTACATTTGGATCTATCAAAGAACTAAGTAATTCATCTAACTATAACCGCTTTAGTGTATTACATGCGCCTAAATCATACATCTATGTTGGTGGTAATACTTACTTATATTACGTTTTTGCTTCAAGATGCTTTGCATATCGAGCTCCAAACGTTAGGAGTCACCTACGTGGCCTCGCATGAAAAGTAATGCTACATTGTTTGAAAACTTACCTTTGATTCATTTATTGACATGTGACGTTTGCAACATGGACTTTAATCTGTTGTTCACAATTCACGGGTGTTTTCTGCTATTATTTCGAGGTACGAGATCGGCCCATCGGTCTACTAAGAAAAAAGACAACAAAAGGTGACGTCATAATAAGCGTCAGGGACGTATACGTAGGCAACTTGTGCTGTGGGTTTACGTAGCGTTGACCGGAACGTGGATAGTTTTGCTAGTGTTATTAGTTACGTAAACACCATCATGGTACACAGTTGCCAGCTGTGTTTCACGCAGGTTTCACTGTTGCTCATACTTGCAACAATACGACTCATAGAGAAGGCGTATTTGGCTCTCAAACTGGCTTATAGCAGGAGGCGGAGAAGCAAACTTAGTCATATGTTTTCCATCCTAAGATGAAATGACATAAGTAAAAGTACGATAAACGTAAAGCGACGTTATTGACGGGAGGCTTGTGGGCCATTGCCCCCTAAACAGACAGTTGCAGCTGACGAAAGCGTCCTTCCACATAATAATACTACTACTAATAATATTTATTATTTATAAAGTGCAATACCCAAATATGCTCAAAGCGCTGTACAATAAAATATAAAGCTATTTAATATGTGTTAAAACTAATATTAATAACAATAAATACAACTGTAAAATTAACTTTCAGATACAAAATATAGAAACGTTAAATTATTCCTATTATAACTGTTAATTAAATACTATATAGAATTAAAGACGATGAATAAAATAAATAAATAAATAAAACTAATTATTACTTTATTTACATGCAAAAGACAAAATGAGATAAGATAAAATATTTTTATAAAAAATTCAAACATGTCATTGAATATTAATTTTAAAAAGTCAGCAGTATTATGCTTTGAAAATGTTCGTTTTAGTGCCTTTCTGAATGCCGACAGAGTTCCGCAGTACTTGATATCAATGGGCAATGCGTTCCATAGTCGAGGTCCCACCACACGAAACACATGGCACTGTTTGTCTGACGGAGGCGGTGGAAGGTGGAAGGTATCGCAGAAACGTAACAACCCGCAAACTGACACCGTGACAGTTCATTGAAAAGAGCTGTTAATTTACGATGCGTTTTTCCTGATCTGTGTTTTTCCGAATTGTAAAGATAGTTGCCCACGCAGGTCGAAGTACAGTGTTTGTCGGCACGCGCCTGTAATTGTTTATATATGTCTCAAAATAATGTCTCACACCTACACATGTGCGTAGTAACTAATAAGTGTCGTGTACATAGTATCTCTCTCTCTCTCTCTCTCTCTCTCTCTCTCTCTCTCTCTCTCTCTCTCCCTCTCTCTGTGCGTGGTGTGTATGTGTGTGTGTGTGTGTGTGTGTGTGTGTGTGTATGTGTGTGTGTGTGTATGCGTGTGTATGCGTGTGTATGCGTGTGTATGCGTGTATGTATATGTGTGTGTGTGGTGTGTGTCTAATGTCTATATGTGCGTACGCATGTATATACACGACGGAGCGTTGAGATGTCTTGATTGTTCACCCTAGCGTGGCATTCAACTTACCTAACCGATCAATACATACCAATAAGTTTGGAGCAGTTTACATCCACCCACCACAAGTGTCGAGGTCTACTCGCCTGTGTCGAGGTGCCGAGGTCTACTCGCCTGTACCGAGGTGTCGAGGTCTACTCGCCTGTGTCGAGGTGCCGAGGTCTACTTGCCTGTGTCGAGGTCAACTCGCCTGTGTCGAGGTGTCGAGGTCTATTCGCCTGTGTCGAGGTGCCGAGGTCTACTTGCCTGTGTCGAGGTCTACTCGCCTGTGTCGAGGTCTACTCGCCTGTGTCGAGATGTCGAGGTCTATTCGCCTGTGTCGAGATGTCGAGGTCTACTTGCCTGTGTCGAGGTCTACTTGCCTGTGTCGAGGTCTACTCGCCTGTGTCGAGGTGTCGAGGTCTATTCGCCTGTGTCGAGGTACCGAGGTCTACTCGCCTGTACCGAGGTGTCGAGGTCTACTCGCCTGTGTCGAGGTGCCGGGGTCTACTTGCCTGTGTCGATGTCTACTTGCCTGTGTCGAGGTGTCGACATCTACTCGCCTGTGTCGAGGTGTCGAGGTATATTCGCCTGTGTAGAGGTGTCGAGGTCTATTCGCCTGTGTCGAGGTGTCGAGGTCTACTCGCCTGTGTCGAGGTGTCGAGGTCTACTCGCCTGTGTCGAGGTGTCGAGGTCTATTCGCCTGTGCCGAGGTCTACTCGCCTGTGTCGAGGTACCGAGGTGGTAATCGCCTGTGTCGAGATGTCGAGATCTACTCGCCTGTGTCGAGGTGCCGAGGTCTACTCGCCTGTGTCGAGGTCTACTCGCCTGTGTCGAGGTGTCGAGATCTACACGCCTGTGTCGAGGTGCCGAGATCTACTCGCCTGTGTCGAGGTGTCGAGATCTACTCGCCTGTGTCGAGGTGTCGAGATCTACACGCCTGTGTCGAGGTGCCGAGATCTACTCGCCTGTGTCGAGGTGTCGAGGTCTACTCACCTGTGTCGAGGTGCCGAGGTCTACTCACCTGTGTCGAGGTGCCGAGGTCTACTCACCTGTGTCGAGGTGCCGAGGTCTACTCGCCTGTGTCGAGGTCTACTCGCCTGTGTCGAGGTGGCGAGGTCTACTAGCCTGTGTCGAGGTACCGAGGTCAACTCGCCTGTGTCGAGGTGTACTCACCTGTGTCGAGGTGTCGAGGTCTACTAGCCTGTGTCGAGGTACCGAGGTCAACTCGCCTGTGTCGAGGTGTCGAGGTCTGCTCGCCTGTGTCGAGGTACCGAGGTCTACTCGCCTGTGTCGAGGTCTACTCGCCTGTGTCGAGGTGCCGAGGTCTACTCGCCTGTGTCGAGGTCTACTCCTCGCCTGTGTCGAGGTCAACTCGCCTGTGTCGAGGTGTCGAGGTCTACTCGCCTGTGTCAAGGTGCCGAGGTATACTCGCCAGTGCCGATGTGCCGAGATCTACTCGTCTGTGCCGAGGTGCCGAGGTCTACTCGCCTGTTTATACGTTCATTCGCCTCTTTGGACCACTCTCTGACTGATAATGCTTTTTAATGCTTATTTCGAGTTATTTACTTCCGTGTTATTCTTCCAAGACAACATTTTCTCCGACATGAAATAAAAGAACAAAGGCCTCCAAACGGCACAACCGTTATGACCATAATTGATGTCCTTGGCGTGCTGGTCCATGGGTGGTGCGAGGTAGTTGTACTTAAGGTCCGCCTGTAAGTCAAAGCGGGGCCTGATCTGGCGGCTCTAACTGCATTCACCTTGCAGTGTTTGTGGTAACGCCCTTTTCACGGCCGTATATACTTTTACCAGGTGAATTCATAGATTTGTTGCACTTGCAGATGCATACACACGTACATATGTGTCATCATGTTCGGTGGGATGCACGCACGCGCATGTGTAGAAACGTACATGCATGCACATGTACGCACATACGGCAACATCCTCCCTCTATTACGGACCTCTCGTGAACGCCACATTCAACTTGTGTCTTGGAAAACGACCATCAAGAACTCGTAACGACGTGCAGTTGTAACACTGATGCTGTCCAATGTCGCGAGTCTGTCTACTCAACGTGCTTGCTATGTACTTACCTGACACCTCTCGCGTCAGAGACCATTAGTACCAAACTAATCGACAGAGATCGACACACGTGCAAACGGAGACACAGTGCGAGAGATACAACTAGAGGGCAAAGAGAGACGCGGGGAGGAGGAGAGTGAGAGCTAGTTAGAGAGAAAGAGAGAGAGAGAGAGAGAGAGGAGGGGGACTGAATAAATTCAAGATGGTAAGTTCTTAAATAGCGCGGTGTCCGGTTCATAGAATTGCTCCGACCATTTTAATATTTACTCCCCACAAACCTGTGCTTTCGAACAACATCTCGACATTTAGGAAGGTTAACCATGATGGAAATGATGCGTGAAGACTTCGCTCGCAACCGTATCTATAGTCATACATACACTTGTTCATACTGCTGGGTCTCTACATCGTAACAGTGTGATAGACCTTCAGTTTTGTATGCAACTCCAAGCACCTGTCATCACTTTTCTACTATGCTCGTTTGACTTGGCTACACAAACGCGATAACAAAGACATCACCGTCATCTGTCATAAAAACGCCACCATTGTTCGGCGCCTTGGGATGTCCTGCTGCGACCAGTAACTGTGTCAACGAGTCTGTGCCCGTGTGCCGTACACGCCGACGTGCCAGTGACGAGACCGTGCCGTTTGTCAACGACGACGCATTGCCCTCCCGATCCATCCGTCTAGACCCGCGTCTAGACGGGGGAGAGGACCGCCGCGTTGCCCCGGCAGGAGGTCGACACGACGCCGGCCGGACGGACTGCCTCTAGTGCCGCGGACACAGTTACGACGGCTCCGTGGACAAAGCCCTGACGATCGCCATTGTTCCGGCGTGTTTACAGCGCAATCGGACACTGTGGACGAGGACATGTACGACGCACGATGTGTGTGTATGCGTGTATGTTATGCAACCAGTCACTCTCTCGTGGTCACGTTATGTCAGGTCACGTAGGGACAAGTTACTCAAGTAGCGTAGTCGTGACACAGAGATACACAGATTAATTGTAGGTACATTAGGTCAAGTCGCTGTCGTTTGTGTAACCAAACAACAACGATATGTAACATTTCAATGCGCCGGAACTCTATATTATCCTGAGATACTGTAACTTACGGTATCAGCAGGTTTACTTTGCTTTGTTTTCCAAAATGAGTGGTATAAATAACGTACGGTATCGTCACCCATGATATGGTTGCGTTATTGAGCCGAAAGTTGGATATTTTTATAACACATTTGGGATAGACGAGACGGTGGATTCACGTGAATTGTCACAACAGGTTTGATTGTAAGTTTGCAGAGCCACATGACAACATTCTCAACGCACAATAATTACTCGCGAAGGAAGACAGAAAGCATTTATTCCTGTCACAACGAAACTGTTGTGGGAAGAAGTAATATTCTGTGACATTCCTACAACTCCGCAAAGACGACACAGAGCTGGACAGTGACTCTATAGGACATTAGCTTTGCGTGTACATTTGTAGAGCATTAGCACTAGAGAGGTTTATTTTACGGCTTATCCTTCTCTAGATGTAGAATTTACGCATTTCCTCCAAGGGTCGGGTCTTGTACTGCCATACGCAGGGGTAGAAGAGACGGTCTGATAGACCATGTTCCGTAAGACATAGATGACGTGGGGAGAACAAGTTTGATGACGTGGGGAGAACAAGTTTGGTGACGTGGGGAGAACAAGTTTGGTGACGTGGGGAGAACAAGTTTGGCTACGTGGGGAGAACAAGTTTGGTGACGTGGGGAGAACAAGTGTGGTGACGTGGGGAGAACAAGTTTGGTGACGTGGGGAGAACATGTTTGGTGACGTGGGGAGAACAAGTTTGGTGACGTGGGGAGAACAAGTTTGGTGACGTGGGGAGAACAAGTTTGGTGACGTGGGGAGAACAAGTTTGGTGACGTGGGGAGAACAAGTTTGGTAACGTGGGAAGAACAAGTTTGATGACATGGGGAAAATAAGTTTGGTGACGTGGGGAGAACAAGTTTAGTGACGTGGGGAGAACAAGTTTGGTGACGTGGGGAGAACAAGTTTGATGACGCGGGGAGAACAAGTGTGGTGACGTGGGGAGAACAAGTGTGGTGACGTGGGGAGAACAAGTGTGGTGACGTGGGGAGAACAAGTGTGGTGACGTGGGGAGAACAAGTTTGGTGACGTGGGGAGAGGGAGTTTGGTGACGTGGGGAGAACAAGTTTGGTGACGTGGGGAGAACAAGTTTAGTGACGTGGGGAGAACAAGTTTGGTGACGTGAGGAGAACAAGTGTGGTGACGTGGGGAGAACAAGTTTGGTGACGTGGAGAGAACAAGTTTGGTGACGTGGGGAGAGGAAGTTTGGCTAGGTGGGGAGAACAAGTTTGGTGACGTGGGGAGAACAAGTTTGGTGACGTGGGGAGAACAAGTTTGGTGGCGTGGGGAGAGGAAGTTTGGCTACGTGGGGAGAACAAGTTTGGTGACGTGGGGAGAACAAGTTTAGTGACGTGGAGAGAACAAGTGTGGTGACATGGGGAGAACAAGTTTGGTGACGTGGAGAGATCAAGTTTGGTGACGTGGAAAGAATAAGTTTGGTGACGTGGAGAGATCAAGTTTGATGACGTGGGGAGAACAAGTTGGTGACGTGGGGAGAACAAGTTTAGTGACGTGGGGAGAACAAGTTTGGTGACGTGGGGAGAACAAGTTTAGTGACGTGGGGAGAACAAGTTTGGTGACGTGGGGAGAACAAGTGTGGTGACGTGGGGAGAACAAGTTTGGTGACGTGGGGAGAGGAAGTTTGGTGACGTGGGAAGAACAAGTTGGGTGACGTGGGGAGAACAAGTTTAGTGACGTGGGGAGAACAAGTTTGGTGACGTGAGGAGAACAAGTGTGGTGACGTGGGGAGAACAAGTTTGGTGACGTGGAGAGAACAAGTTTGGTGACGTGGGGAGAGGAAGTTTGGCTAGGTGGGGAGAACAAGTTTGGTGACGTGGGGAGAACAAGTTTGGTGACGTGGGGAGAACAAGTTTGGTGGCGTGTGGAGAGGAAGTTTGGCTATGTGGGGAGAACACGTTTGGTGACGTGGGGAGAACAAGTTTGGTGACGTGGAGAGAACAAGTGTGGTGACATGGGGAGAACAAGTTTGGTGACGTGGAGAGATCAAGTTTCGTGACGTGGAGAGAACAAGTTTGGCTACGTGGAGAGATCAAGTTTGATGACGTGGGGAGAACAAGTTGGTGACGTGGGGAGATCAAGTTTGGTGACGAGGGGAGAATAAGTTTGGTGACGTGGGGAGAACAACTTTGGTGACGTGGGGAGAACAAGTTTGGTGACGCGGGGAGAACAAGTTTGGTGACGTGGGGAGAACACATTTGGTGACGTGGGGAGAACAAGTTTGGTGACGTGGGGAGAACAAGTTTGGTGACGTGGGGAGAACAAGTTTGGCTACGTGGGGAGAACAAGTTTGGTGACGTGGGGAGAACAAGTTTGGTGACGTGGGGAGAACAAGTTTGGTGATGTGGGGAGAACAAGTTTGGTGACGTGGGGAGAACAAGTTTGGTTACGTGAGGAGAACAAGTTTGGTGACGAGGGGAGAACAAGTTTGGTGACGTGGGGAGAACAAGTTTGGTGACGTGGGGAGAACAAGTATGGTGACGTGAGGAGAACAAGTTTGGTGACGTGGGGAGAACAAGTTTGGTGACGCGGGGAGAACAAGTTTGGTGACGTGGGGAGAACAAGTTTGGTGACGTGGGGAGAACAAGTTTGGTGATGTGGGGAGAACAAGTTTGGTGACGTGGGTAGAGGAAGTTTGGTGACGTGGGGTGAACAAGTTTGGTGACGTGGGGTGAACAAGTTTGGTGACGTGGGGTGAACAAGTTTGGTGACGTGAGGAGAACAAGTTTGGTGACGTAAGGAGAACAAGTTTGGTGACGTGAGGAGAACAAGTTTGGTGACGTGAGGAGAACAAGTTTGGTGACGTGAGGAGAACAAGTTTGGTGACGTAAGGAGAACAAGTTTGGTGACGTGAGGAGAACAAGTTTGGTGACGTGAGGAGAACAAGTTTGGTGACGTGAGGAGAACAAGTTTGGTGACGTGAGGAGAACAAGTTTGCCAACAGTTCGAAAAGGCACAAACCATTGGCCATTCAGCCAAAAATCCAAAACTCACTTCGACAACTGAAGTAAACGAGTACGGTGTGATGGACATGACATCAATATGAAGATGTGTTGTGATGGATAATACATCACACTGAAGATATGGTGTGATGGACAGGACATGAAACTGAAGAAATGGAGTGATGGACAGGACATAAAACTGAAGATATAATGTGACTGACATGACATCATACTGAAGATAAGGTGTGATGGACAGGACATCACACTGAAGATATGGTGTGATGGATAGGACATCACATTAAAGATATGGAGTGATGGATAGGATATCATACTGAAGATATGGTGTGATGATGGACAGGAAAATGAAATTGAAGATATGGTGTGATGGACAGGATCTCATACTGAAGATATGATGTGATGGATAGGACATCACATTAAAGATATGGTGTGATGGATAGGACATCACATTGAAGATATGGTGTGATGAATAGGACCTCACACTGAAGATACGGTGTGATGGACAGGACATCAAACTGAAGACACGGAGTGTCAGTCCTTAGAGTGGAGAACGACGACTCGATAAACCAACACCCACCTTAGTTAAATACCATATGCAAAATTGGATTTAAGTGTAATCACAACAGGCCTACTCATTACAAACGCACTAACTGAGACCATGATAATATGCGACAAAAGTAACATTTTCGAAACAAACATCTCTAGGTTATCACAACATGTGTATACACTATCGGCCTACCCACCGACAATGCACGTTAATGCTTAGTAACTTTCAAGTTGTATGAAAACCTGATGAAAATAAGAATTGGGTCAGAGCTGGGATGGCTAAACGGCGGTGAGGGACTTCGGTGTGACGTCATCCAGACTGGAGGATGAAATTACAGTCGCTAGCACACATGAATGACAGCCCAGACGAATGTAAGTTGACGGGAGAGTGACTTGTGTACGTGTACCGAGGACCCAATTCACACCTGTATCGACGTCTCTCTACGTCAAACCGACAACTGATTCACCGGGCGGCTGGCGTCGTATCACACCTCAAAATGGCTAATCGGTGACACCACTGCAGTTTGACTCTCGCTCAACAAAATAAATCCATGTTTCCGTTCAGAAAACGAAAGGAATTATTTTTTGTTATTGATTTTCCACAATTGGCCGAGTTATATAGCTACGGTCATTACAGCCTCACCATGAAGCTGGTTTGCTACTTCCTGTACGATTGATGATAGTAGTAATATCCAGGCATATATTCCATATCGTATGTCCTGGTCCAATTGCACCGCCCCAACTTTGTCGGTCGTGGTTTCCTGAGCCTAACCCATGCATCAATGTCACAAATATTACATATCCAGTATTCTGTATATATTCCGGGCATCGTCGCAAATTGGCGTTGATTCTACGACTGGCCCACGCCACGAATACATGCAAACAACTGATCCCATGCAAAATTATTGGTTAGCATTGCAACTGAGATTTACATACTGAATCCATTGATACAGTCAGTAGGTCCTGGCTCAGTAGTGCGCGCCACGCCCAATGTTGGTAATTTCCCGACTGTATTGTAAGTCTGCCACGTCGTGGACCTGGACGCACCAACGCGGCCAGCCTGCCTTGACAGTCGGCGCATTCACTTTAGGCGTTGACCTAGCTATAATTATTTTCTTTGCGTGTGTGTTATTAAAGTGCGTGCATAATACTACACATAGATGTGTGATGTGTGCTATCGTGCATTTGTGCATGTTCGCTACAACGTAGACAGTGTTATGAAATTCATACATTAGAACATAAGATTAGTTTGCAAATAATATTGCAAGTTCAACCCAAATGTGTACATCGGTGTGATGTCACGTAAAAAGTCGAGTAATTGATATGTATTTGTATGAAAAATGTATAGCCATTTAAAAAAATATCTCGTATGATTATCACTGGGACGACATTCGGCTAAGTTGAGTTGTTAAGGCCTGTTTCATAAAATTGATAAGTTGCCTTCTACGGGCGTCTAATATCGATCTTCGGCAGAGTTGAAATGATGTTACTATTGACCGTGTTTGACATTAACTTGTTGCACAAATAAAAGGAGCATCCACAAACATGCACGCACACGCGCACGCGCACGCGCACGCGCACGCTCACGCTCACGCTCACGCACACGCACACGCACACGCACACGCACACGCACACGCACACGCACACGCACACGCACACGCACACGCACACGCACACGCACACGCACACGCACACGCACACGCACACGCACACGCACACGCACACGCACACGCACACGCACACGCACACGCACACGCACACGCACACGCACACGCACACGCACACGCACACGCACACGCACACGCACACGCACACGCACACGCACACGCACACGCACACGCACACGCACACGCACACGCACACGCACACGCACACGCACACGCACACGCACACGCACACGCACACGCACACGCACACGCACACGCACACGCACACGCACACGCACACGCACACGCACACGCACACGCACACGCACACGCACACGCACACGCACACGCACACGCACACGCACACGCACACGCACACGCACACGCACACGCACACGCACACGCACACGCACACGCACACGCACACGCACACGCACACGCACACGCACACGCACACGCACACGCACACGCACACGCACACGCACACGCACACGCACACGCACACGCACACGCACACGCACACGCACACGCACACGCACACGCACACGCACACGCACACGCACACGCACACGCACACGCACACGCACACGCACACGCACACGCACACGCACACGCACACGCACACGCACACGCACACGCACACGCACACGCACACGCACACGCACACGCACACGCACACGCACACGCACACGCACACGCACACGCACACGCACACGCACACGCACACGCACACGCACACGCACACGCACACAATGCCAACAGAAAGAATAGTTCTCGAGAATTGTCATCAAACAAACAACTTACAAGTCTATTATAAGAAAGGTGGTCGTTTTTATTGACGCATTCATATTTCAACCAACGTGGACGTTTGCTTCGAGATATTATAAATGCACATTCAAAGTTGGCAATTAGTGATAACATAAGTACAGTGCTTGAAAGCATTCAACATTTGTTACTCTCACGTGACAACATCCTGGTTTGCTCAATGCTCAAACGTCAAGACAATTATCACTTTTCTATCAAGTGATAACAACATCTTCATATTATCAGCGGTGTTATCTCTAGGTCCCTGGTGGAAACCACACACACTACGTATTCGTTGAACACCAGATGTGCAGCCACTGTCTGATATCGGGGCGATATTAGGGGAGTTACTAATAATTATCTACTCAAGTAGCCATAGATGCGTGACGTCGAAATATTTGATAACAAACGACGCACATTCGAAAGTGCCATACGAAATGCATCGATAGTTAATTGTTAAATTAACCAAATATAAGCTAAAATTACATGACGGATGTTATCGGAAAACGGAATTATCGGAACATTGTTGATGCACTATTTTTGAGAAGATTAATCCACCAGGGACCCACACAAAACACCACCTCTTGTTCGCGAGGACGGTGAACAATTAATGAATTCAATTCTGCATGTTAACCGAAGTAAACGTTGCAGAAATGAGGACCCGTGCACCATTTGCCGATTAACAAATACGTTCAGCTCAAAAAGGAGGCTTGAATAATCTCAAAAGGGGGCAATGGTTTGTCTTACTAATATCACGTAACACACTTAAAACCCAATCAAAGTCGGCGAATTTATCTGTAAAACGAACTTGCTGTTGGTTTAATAAATAAATAAATATTACACGCCAATGATGGCGTCGTGACGGACTGAATAATGGGTTGCCTAGCAACCATGTTTGAATTTGAAAAGCTTCATGAAAACATTTCCAGAGTTTCAATGGAAAATACGGCGCAATGTTTATCGGCGTCAAAGTGATAGCGGAATTTTAGAAAATTGTCCGACCTGGTTTATTGGGACCACGTGACGTGGTGGCTACTAATGCAAAACCACTGCAAGCCCACCATTGCAGTGGTGATTATTGCAATACACTCTGCACACAGTATTTGGCTTCGTTTTGGATACGATTGAACGTACGTGTTCAGTAGATCCCTGACGGTCGGTTCCTTTATCTGCACGGTTCCCCAGTTCACCCGTTTACAACTAAACTTCGTTTAACATCCAAACATTCGAAACAACTGCTATAATGAAGTCACGTAGGGTTATGAAACTGTCGCTTCTGAAGCTTCTGAGTAACAAATACAAATATGTTTTTCAAACGTTCTTCAGATTACCGGGTACCAATTTACAGCTTCTTGTATAACGTATACACAATGTGATATATGTGAAGCAGCGTGTTGTGAGCTGATATGTTTGTGCAAACAATTAATAGACAACTGAGATGCTTGATGTAAGTGCTATGTTAGATATTGTTATATCAATCTCAATCTGGTGTCACTGACCGAAAGTTTGCCATGCCAGAATTATTATGTGTTAAACTTAAATATAGTCATTTTTACCATGAATACGTTTATATTTAACTTTTTTAGAATATACGTTGTACACATAAATTGAATGGCTTGTTAAATGTTAAATTATTTGCGGAATGTGTTTCGTTATACAAAAACAACAAGAAATAAAACAAAGGTTTAACGTGGCCACTTCTGTCACCGTCAACCACTGATTGGGTCATTGCAGGTTTCGTTGTTCACTGCGCATGCGCGCGATTGCGAGTAAGAAATTGCTACTCGTCACTTTGCACTGGATATATTCGGTCCATGAAACGAAAGCATAGCTACTGTTTACAAATGCATGATTTGAACGGGAAAAACTTAAAATTGCATGCAGGTATACCATATTACGTTTAGAGCAGTCAATCGATCAACCAGCGCCACTTTTTGACAACAATACATATGCATTTCCTAGTGACAATCAATAACAAAACATAGACACATTGAAACGACACAATTTATACAAACGTCAAAAAGTTGAATAATTTAACTACGTCACTGTAAAGAATAATTGCCGACCTAAAACGAGGCTAACCGAGGGCTTTGCAGTTCTGCTTGTTTGAGTTGCATCACAGCATGTGTAGCCGTAGGATTGACTTTGCGTCGTGCCGGTGGGCGGATTCACTCTCGAGTGATTTCGGCCCCCCGTTTGCGTATAGAATTTCAACGGCTTTCCCAACGATACGCGACACATTTATCACCTCGCCTGGGAACCTGGGCGGCTACGGCAGTGATGTCTGCGTCACGCAGCTAGGCTTAGAGTGAATGGACACCGGCGTGAAATGAGAAGCCGTACGCGAGTACGCATATATAATGAACCCTGATCATTAACCAGTTCGCGCCAGGTAAAATCGTGCTGCCGACTATTTACAAATATTTCGGCGGCTTGACCGCAAACTAAACCCGGATTAGTCCAGATTTTTCTGACTGGTAAACGACTATATCGGGTTATTTTCCGTTAAATGTCGCGTCCGCGGAACAAAGCAACGTGCGTTCGCACCGCCACAATATCAACACTATGTACAATTTCCCGCTGAGCGTGAGAAAGGAGGGGGTGAAATGCGCCATTCTTACGGGAAGTTCGACATTGTTATGTAGGGATGTTGGTGGTGCCACGGTGAAACTGTTTCATAAGCGGCTGTTTGACAGTATACGAAATGGCACTGTCCGTTGTAGCGCCTGACGTGTGGATACTAAAGATTCGCGACTCGCGAGTTATCAGTTACAAGACAGATTCACAGCCCATTTATCAGGCACAAGCTAACAATTTGTTTTACTGCTGTGGTCTCGAGATTGATTGTCGAATTGTCGTTAAAAGCATGCATTGACGGCAACGGTCCACCGTCGACAGAAAGTAGGGCTATTTTACAACACTCACGACACTAACCGGCGCCAATAAACCCGTATTTTCCGTGTATAAATGTACTTTCTCAACGTAAAGGTAAAACCCAGTCACTATACATAACATGTATATATATATATATATATATATATATATATATATATATATATATATGGAACTGAATGTGGTAATCGGAAGCATGGATCGTGAATCGTATAATCGCCGTTCACGAACGAAATTGGCAGTGCAAATAGTAAGCCTGCGGTGAACAGAATCCAATGTTTGTAATAGGAAAGCAAATACGTCGCTGGGGCAGGTGTCGTGGGAAAGATAATACGTCCGGACGCGTTCCGACGCGCGCCGATCGTTTCCGCTCGACTTATCGGATGCTGCGCGCGCATTTACAAGGCGAACGGAACGCGTCGCGACTCATGCTATCGATTACACCGCCTGCGTTTGACCCGATTAGCTCAAACGACGCTTGATGTCGGGTCTACACCGGCCCGTGCGAGGCTCATTACGTTGCCGTGCACATGCCATTCCATTCGTTAATGCGACGGTGTCGTGTAGGTTACGGTGACCGATATAGCGATAATATAATGCCCGTGTAATAAAACGCTGTAAAATATCGGACAGTGCGTTTGTGCTGGGAGCGATTGATGCTGTTTACGTATGCGTGTATTACATTTATAACAATAGCGCTGCAAACCTTGTTTGTATATCCGGAATGGGCAGGTGTTCGTTATGACAAGGTGTCCGCTATGACAGGTTTAACCGCACATGCCACGATGTACTGTGTACATATATGTATATACATCATATATGAGTCTTTGCATGGCTATCAGTGGCCGCTATGGCACGGATATTGACACATCAATGTACAGTTACATACATACGTTCTACACGGACGTTGCTCCTCGCGATAGCACACGATGAAAGACGACAAGGAACCTCAGCCTACGGGTGTGGACCGACCACTACCGACGTCACCTGTCCATGTAAAAGTACGATAGCACAGGTCCGAACCCGCTGTCTGTCCGCTCCTTGATGTCGTACGCCACGACGAGCTCAACGTGCGACACTAGGAGCCGCGCGAAACGTTGTCGCCAGTTTGTCGTGCACAGGTAGAGTTTGTCCCTCGCCAGTAACAGCGGGCTGAACGCCGATCTCGTCCGCGTGTTGAGGAAGTGTTTGAGCGCCGATCTGGCCGGGGAAGCGTCGCTGTCGACGTCGTCAACGACTACCACGCCGCCGTCTCGGAGTATACACGCCGCCCGCTCCAGGCAACGGAGCAGGGACACGGCGTCTTGACGTCCATCGATGCTCACGAGACGGAACTGCCACGGGAGGTTCCACGCCAGTAGCATCTCCCGGTCGACACCGGCCGATTGCCCGCGGTGGGCGTACACGCGCCGCTCACCCGACGTCGTGAAGCCCCACGGTTTGAGAAAGTGCCGAAACGAGTCCAACTTCGCCATCATCGGCATCGACGCCGTCGGTTTGTCGAATTCGTCCGACAACACGAGTCGCTCGCCGGCTTCGAGGTCGGTGTTGAACGAGAGAACGGCGGTGAACCTACCCTCTCCCGTGCCGAGTTCACCCACGGAGCCATAGACTCCGTTCCGCCACTGGAAGTCCGTTAGTAAGGTGACGAACACGAGATGGGCGATATCCGCGCTCCCCGGTACATAGAGCAGGAGTGTCCGCGTCTTGTCCACCTCCGAAATGTCTCTCCACGTCGTCTTCGCCTCCCGTTGCAGCTTCCGCAAACACACGCTGTTTCCCGGACAAGTGCCCACGTAGCCCTGCAGGTGCCCATGCCCGCAAGTCGACAGGGACGAGTTGCCCGAGTTGGGAGACCGTACGGTGCGTCGGTTCACGTCTCCGGCGTCGCAATCCCGCAACAGAAGCACCAGAAGAAGCCAGACGCACGCGAAAATATCCATGATGCACGACGGCCTAGCGCGGCGAGGCGACACAGCCGTGACTTCGCATCCTGCCTCGCTCACCGGGCCGCTCAACACAACAGAAGGCAGCTCACTCACATCGAAAGTTGACGGCGACGCGGCGACGGCGACTGTGTGCGCGCGTGAGTGTGAGTGGTCCCAGCGGCCACGGCAGCGCTACTACTTACAGCCACAAGCCGCTCGCTCGTTTATATATACGTGTATATCACCGAGTACTTAAGACATGCGTCGCCGCCACACAATGCATGTTTGCCGTCGTAACGCCTTCACATTCAACGACTCCACCCGCGTTCAACCGGGTCAGCTCTGGTACGCGGCCGTCCAGCGATAGAGGGTCCTACCGACCATAGAAACGTCCTCTCGCTCACTAGACGAGACGTACACACGGCCGTATAAATCAAGCGCAGTGAGGCCGTCAATCAAAAGTTTTTCACGGGCGCGAGTCACCGGCGAACATGAATCTGCTGACGCTGTTGTTAACCAAAGAAAGCGGTCAAGCATTTAGGGTGTGTCCGCACAAGACCGAGATTTATACACGATTTCGGAATGCCCGTTATTAATTGCCGGGTTCATCGACTGGCTGGGTGGTACAACATTTAGAAAAAGTGAATCATTCACTGAAGTTGCCCGGTTTTCGACACTAATACATTATTCTGTCGACTAGTTCATTCTTCACCTTTGAAGGAAAAGAAGAAACGCTAAACTGAAAATATCAAAGGTGTCGAAATGAATTACTTTACTTGACTATAAATTGAAAAGGGCGACAAAGGTATAAACATGAAGAGAATGACAGAAAAGGTCGTGTCTTTTTGCGAAACACTTGGAAGAATAATTCCAGTAAGAGAAAACCGTGGTTTTGCTATATAGTAAGGCAACATATGTTTTATAATACATAGCTGTTTGGCTTTTTATTTCTAAGCAAATTTGTTTTTACTTTATTTACGAGACATTGTATATTATAATTTTGAGTGTATATATTTACATATGTTTATACGTTCTAATTTATAGTGAATGAATTATTCATATTTGCTGTTTGCGGTAGGATTTGTTCTGAACTATTCTTGTGGTCCTGTCGAGTGTTATGCTATATGGAGCCACTGCTTATGAAGCTGGCGAAACTCCGGCCAAACAACGTTTATGTTGTTGTAACATGTGACAGTGATCCTGGAAATGTATGTGTCGTTTTGGTGAAATACTGAAATACCGGATCACATATAATTAACATATTTTATACTCCTGTTGAAACAAGGCATATGTTTCTGCCGAGGACAATAAATACTCACTGTACTCATCAGATGATAGGTCTACAACCTTTGGAACAAAAGGCATCGCGACTCCCCCAAGTTATTTGACACTTAATCGTTTATACTAGACTTGTTGGTATCTGTATATTAATACTCCTTAGATGGATCTCTGTAAATGTATGTCCTCCGTGGCGCTGATGTCCACTCCTCCCTTTCCGTATTCGTTCGGTGTCGCCGAGGGCTGAATTGTTAACTGGTGATATATTTGAGAAACCGAGGGTGTGTAACAATATCGTCTGCTGCTCACAATGCCGAAATTGTCAACAACAAAAATTAAAGTTACGAGACCGACTTTAAGTTCTCAACAATACAATGGTGACAATCGGTTGGCTCTTTACAGGTTAGTGGACTATAGTACGGCAATAGTTCACTTTAACATACAGACCTTTCATTTTGACGCTACATGCCCTACTTACCTCATCCTCACGTGCTTATATATGTTGACAAGGTCATATAATACGGCTTATAACTACAAACACCGGTATACACAATAACAGATTTTCAGCAACACTATGAGGAATCTACTTGCACACGTCAACATGGACACAATCCTACAGTGAACGGATAGAAAAGGTCTGCATGTTTTGCGATAGGTGTATGGCAGTATTAATGAAGACCGAAAGGTAAATATCAAGGATAGTCATTAGAACTCATGGAGAACTGTGTGACGCGATTGAACAGGGATACTTCCACCATTGACGAGTTAATATACAGCTTTGCACAGGATGCAAGTCTTCGAAAGTGGTACAACTACCGTGTAAAAACCAGTTATGCTACTCTATGTCATGAACGCAGCGCAAATAGAACGCTGCCTGATAAATTGCACCCAGGAGAGGGCGCTCGGCGTCAATTTAAAATGGCGAGGGGCTGAGTGCCGTAGCTCTGTGCATTTCGAGAACAACAAATCAAAGGCAACAGTTATTATCAGTATGGTGGCGCCACCTAGAGATCACCACATAAATACTTCTCTCTTAGAAGAAAGGTCCTCTAGAAATGCAGTGAATATGAAACATCTAAGTAAATAACACCAAATAATTATCGTTGTGCTTTCTGAAATCCACCGCCATATGCTTTGTCAGAGATCAACGGTCCGAGGAAGCCAATGAACACAGGAAGAGGCGGGTGAACATCAAAAGAGATGCAATTACAATGATCCAGTATTAGCGTATTATTTTATATGGGTGCACATTTTCATTGAGAGAGGGGGGGGGACGGAGTCGGACACGCACCACTGTACCTTAACTTTAAGGCCGAACATGCACACATGAAGCTCTCGTACTTCCTTATATGTGCTCTGTGACCTTTGTGGGCCTTGTCTGCCACAACCAAGGATCTGCAGACCTGTCTCTGTAAGCAGCATGAGAACTCACAGTTCATGGCAGAGAAATTGTCAGCGATGTGGATCATTTCTACTGCTCAGATCGAAGAATTGGCAGCATCATTAAGTTGTGATCCTTTAGTAAATGCCTGCATGTACAGGGAGTGTGAAAACTGCAAGCATGACACCAACGAGATAACCGCACCGCATGACCCCGAGACCGAGACCGAGACCGAGACCGAGACCGAGACCGAGACCGAGACCGAGACCGAGACCGAGACCGAGACCGAGACCGAGACCGAGACCGAGACCGAGACCGAGACCGAGACCGAGACCGAGACCGAGACCGAGACCGAGACCGAGACCGAGACCGAGACCGAGACCGAGAGCGAGAGCGAGAACGAGAACGAGAACAGTATAGAAAAGGGTATGAATCATAGCACAATCTGACATAGAAAGTCGGGATATTGTATGTACCATTAGTCGATGTAGCAGTAGACAATGTGTCACTGATCTCTCAGTAGGATACGCGCTCTATTGCGGATCAAATTTGCAGCCGGTGGACGTTTTATTAAAAACCCACATAGTATTGAAATAATATACATTTCTATTTAACGTTTTGTTCATCAAATCCAAAACGAGTTGTGTTTGTCTTTATTTACAAACTAATATAACATTTTGTGTTCATTAATTGAGTTGCTCCATGTACAACTAAACTACCTTGTGGAAAGGCATAATGTTTTACTTGTAAAAAAACTAACAAAATACATTGCACTGGACATATATATATGAATAAAAAATTCCATTAGATGTCCTACAATGCCACCATGACATCATATATAATGTTATATTTGTTTGTGTCATTACTTTTCTTATAGAAGAGGTATTATGCTGAACATTCGGTCAACATGGTCTATTCTAACTAATGATGCAACAGCTAGTTAAAACGGGACATTTTCACTAAATGCCACCTCCCTTTTATAGGACAAATTCCTCATTTGCTTAACCGCGTAGATCGTAATTGGTGCACTTAGATACATGGCATTAAAATTCCACGTCGTTGCCCTGTATTTTCGCGTATTTATTCAATGGTGGAAGGCAACGCTGAGTGACATGAAACTAAACAATGAAGTACATGTATTGGCATACTTCACACAGGCTAACACGAATGTCGTGACTCTCACATTCGTTAAGGCAACCATGTGGTTGCTCGTGGGTAGCACTGAATGGGTAACTTTCGTTTGTTCCCTCCATTGTTGCCACTCTCTCCGTCTCCGTCTCCGTCTCCGTCTCCGTCTCCGTCTCCGTCTCCGTCTCCGTCTCCGTCTCCGTCTCCGTCTCCGTCTCCGTCTCCGTCTCCGTCTCCGTCTCCGTCTCCGTCTCCGTCTCCGTCTCCGTCTCCGTCTCCGTCTCCGTCTCCGTCTCCGTCTCCGTCTCCGTCTCCGTCTCCGTCTCCGTCTCCGTCTCCGTCTCCGTCTCCGTCTCCGTCTCCGTCTCCGTCTCCGTCTCCGTCTCCGTCTCCGTCTCCGTCTCCGTCTCCGTCTCCGTCTCCGTCTCCGTCTCCGTCTCCGTCTCCGTCTCCGTCTCCGTCTCCGTCTCCGTCTCCGTCTCCGTCTCCGTCTCCGTCTCCGTCTCCGTCTCCGTCTCCGTCTCCGTCTCCGTCTCCGTCTCCGTCTCCGTCTCCGTCTCCGTCTCCGTCTCCGTCTCCGTCTCCGTCTCCGTCTCCGTCTCCGTCTCCGTCTCCGTCTCCGTCTCCGTCTCCGTCTCCGTCTCCGTCTCCGTCTCCGTCTCCGTCTCCGTCTCCGTCTCCGTCCCCGTCTCCGGCCCCGTCCCCGTCCCCGTCCCCGTCCCCGCCAACGCCAACGCCAACGCCAACGCCAACGCCAACGCCAACGCCAACGCCAACGCCAACGCCAACGCCAACGCCAACGCCAACGCCAACGCCAACGCCAACGCCAACGCCAACGCCAACGCCAACGCCAACGCCAACGCCAACGCCAACGCCAACGCCAACGCCAACGCCAACGCCAACGCCAACGCCAACGCCAACGCCAACGCCAACGCCAACGCCAACGCCAACGCCTCCCCCTACCAGTACCACTACCACTACCACTACTACTACTTATTTAAAAGGCCAACACGACTCCAACTCAAATAAACGTTTGCTGTTTTCCTCAATTTACCTTTAATCTTAAGTTCATATACAATTATACTTAATTTAGAGTAAATTTATGTGGCATTTGTTATAATATTTTATCGATATTCAACATAATGCTTTGCTATGGGAAATGTGCGAGTATATGCCGATTTCAATTCGGTATGGCGTGGTCAGCCAGCTGTAAAACGACGGCCCGATGAGCACGCACAGCATCGTCGTCGTAGGTTTGTTGAGACATTAACAACTGAAATTACACGATACAAGATGCTGGATGTCGAGGCGAAACTGGAGTCAAAATAATGGTATGGATTACTGGCACTACAGGTATCCAGCAGATGGCAGCACTATACCGCCATTCTTCGTCTCGATTTAGATTCTCCAGGCGCCGTGGAGTAGCGCCACCGATTCAGAGATGATCTAACACATACAATCAGGAATTGGTTTTTTGGTGTGTGATTTAATTGATTACCAGATAGTAATTCGCTGTGCTCATTTGGAAAACTACGTTAATACTGAATAGAACACGCACGCACGCACGTACTCACACACACACACACACACACACACACACACACACACACACACACACACACACACACACACACACACACACACACACACACACACACACACACACACACACACACACACACACACACACACACACACACACGGATGTTGCCTCTGAGCTTGGTTTCTAAGGTTTCTAAGGATTTAGGCGCAATGGAAGGTACCTAATTATTATTATGTCATTGTTACATGGTGTCTTGTCTACCGGTTTGTTTTTATCTTTACTCGGTACTTTCAAATTCGTTGGCATTAAATGAAATGTTTCGATATGTAATACATACAATAGCCAAACCAGTATTATCTGCGCCGTAGAACTGTAGTAACATGTCGTGATTGTAAACACAATACAATGTGTGTAGTAATGTTATCACAAAACAACACACAACATGCTGCATTTCACAATGAATTTGAAAAAAATATCTCAGTGTAATGACATCATATCGTCATAACCGTCAACGTCGGACGATGACTATTCACTGAGAACGAGAGATAATTTATGAACAAAAACAAAAAAAATTCCGTGAGGCCCAATTGCATTTAGTCTTGCGTCTGGGGGGTGCGCGACACAAGTGTGTTAACACATCCATCTGGCACGGCAACGTTCAGATCTGGACAGGTAATAGAACATTGCCGAACGCTGGAACCTACTAGAACTAAACACTTGGAGAGATCGGTACATAAACCATGTTGACGGAAAACAATACATGAAGAGGACATAAGATTGATGGATTGAAGGCGGGACGGTGAACCCCCGCTGGGGTGCAGAGTGTACGCAGACACCTGTGACGTCTGTTAGCTGCGTGAGAAATGCGTGTGTGTTTTTATGTGTACATTGAAGGACAATTGGCAATGCTTAGTTGATGGGCGAAACACGCAATGTGGTTTTTTGACGGACACCTACGGTATCACTGTAACAGTGGCAGCGTGACGTAAATGACTCTGCTTCCACACACAGGGATCGTAAGTGTTTACTTTAACGACAGGTAAAACAAAATGATACAATTTTCAAAGCAGAAATGTATACAGCCTAATTATGAAACAATATGTGTTAAAATAGCAGATACGTATATACATGTATTATTCGCCAAATATGTAACATAAAAGTAGAAATAATCAATGTCAGATGTAATCAATTAACAACACCCCCTCCACGAACTGTAGATAAACTAAACAGGGATCAGGAACCTGGCACCAAGATCACTGTTGGTTACTCTCGTAGCAGCAACCCCATTTAGTAATGTTTAATATAATATATTGGCTCTTTTAAACGCTTTCGATTGAAATATGACAACACAAGTGCATAGTATGTAACGAAGTAACAATTATACTGTACAAGTACTTAAATTATATTCCAATAAGAGATGACCAAATCTAAAATAATCATAAATAAGTTAACTTAACTTGAAAACTAGGAAGTAGTTACAACTGCATCTGACATAGTAATTACAGTACATTGTATATGCAAATTTATTTTTGCATAACCAATTAATCATTGTAAGCTATGTGTTAAAATGTTGATGCACAATATTTGTGTTTATTGTGAATTATATTTAATGCAATTATACCAAATGTATCGTTTGGCAGTCATGTTGTGTGCATGGTGTCATGATTGATGTTGTAAACATTTCTGTCTAACGTAAACAGTAGCGTTTGCAAATATACTGATAATGTTATATGCACCTATCTATAATGCCATTTTCTGTAATTGCAGCATAGGTTTTACGTTAAGAATGTTTGATTTGTTAGATAGTGATCAGTATATGCATTATATTTAGTAAAGAAAAGTATTTTTCAATTACTTCTTGCTATTTAAAATACCCATTCTACACAAATGTTTGCGGTTTTATTGCTGACTTTTCATTTATTTATTGGAATTTGAAACATTTGACAATTTCATGTCACATAATAACTATAACGTTTGTTATATGGTGTAACTGGTTTTGTTTGCAATGTGTTTTCCTATGTTTGTAAAAATAATAATTAGGAATATTTGGAATTTCAACTTTGTTAGCTATTTGTGGTCTTTTGATGATGATCTTTCTGTTGGAGCTTTTCAAGTATGTCTTGTGTAATTTTAAACTTTCTAAACAATTGTTTTAATGGTATTTTAAGATACTATTTTAAGTTTGTAATTTTGTCGTTTTAATTCATTCAACGACCAGTATATGTTGGATACCTGTCATTGGAGTAATTACAAAATCAGTTGTCAAATACCAAGCCACTTAGGACAGACACTCTGGATGGAATGTTTTTTTGTAAGAAACTAAATCCTGTTAGGGTGTCATAAAACTCACTACAATATTATGTTTATATATCATTGATTACTATACTATCACCATAGTAGGCAAATTACACCGGTTATACTCTCATTAAATATAGGTTTTGTTTGGAACATGATATATGTACGCCATCATATCTGTTATGACGGACATGGCTGTTAACCACAGCGCCGATATTGCTTGGTGAATATGGGTATGATATTTAACTACTATGAACATTGCATGATGCACCATGCCAAAACACAACTGTGAGCAGAACATGTAGCGTAATTATAATCGCGGCAGGACTATGGCGACTGCGTGTTGCTCATGACTGTGGTGTTACTACGTGGACATTGTACGGTGCACACGACGAGTGTTCCTCCGTAACGGTGTAGCGCTTACATTTTTCCGGCGTTATAAACGTTCCGATTGACGTTTATGCGCATGCGCAATAAATATAAAAACATCAATGTGCAGCGAAAGAACAAAGTATTTATGGTATAAATACTACGGGTTGTTCGTTAGGATGTGTATATTCTCTCAGCAAAGTTATTTGTCGCAAATTAACACGAGGCAAACCAGTTTTGAGGCATATTTTGATAGCAAGTGTAAATCACGTGACTGTAGTGCGCCATAATCCGTGACATTATTTACAAAAACGTAATATTGTCTTGCATTGAACGATATTTTCAGAAACTCTTCACAGTAATCATCATAGAAGAGCTAACGAACAGCCCGTGACATTTATACCGAAAATGCTTCGTCGTTTCGCTGGACATTGATGATTTTACATTTATTGCGCATGCGCAGAAACGTCAATCGGAACGTTTTTAACGACAGGGAAAATGTAAGCGCGACAACGGCATTGCACCAGACACAAGTTTTTCTACATAGGGCGACCGAAAGCTACGTAGGCCTCCTTCTCGACGACGCACGTTTTGTAGCCTTTCGTTGTGACCCAGTGGGAAATGTCGAACTGGAAGTCGTTAATGATAGCTTCGCTGTGCTCATCCGGAACTTCGATCTTGAGGCTTTTTGCGAACCACCTATCCTTTCGCGTCATCATACGGAGCGTCACGCATGGATTCGTCGTCAGGCAGACTCCGTCGAAGGAAACTTTGAACTTGCTGCCAACAGAGAATACAAAATATATACATTTGCACCAAGCAATAGTCACTATATCAAAGTTAATTTGTAAAAAGATGGTCGGGTGGTTCTACGATACGCATACTAAATTCTAGTGAGGCCGTCATAAAATAAAGTTGAATGCACACTCGAAAACCGCTCTCAAGTCTTTCACAGGACGTCATACTTGTTAACAGACATGACATTCGCAATAGTAGTGCAGTGATAGGGTGTTGTGAGAAGCTACCTACGACAGTCAGTTATCAGTGGATGAATTATGTGCACAGAAGACAATACAAAACGTTCCAAAAGTGTGTACGTTACATGACCTTTTGTAAACGTCATTAACCCTATTGCACGTTCACGCCAATGTTGAATGTTTTCGAAATCACTTGCACAAACATTACATTGATGAACATTGCATGTGGTGATTTCATCATAACTACAAAAAGGCAGCTTTAACGAGCTGAAGTACCATGGAGATTGTCATTTTCATAAAGACCCGGGTATGATATCAGACATGATCATACGTACGACAGTGTCGCATGTCTGATGTCTAAACGTATGTCGCGTGGACTCCAGCTGCCAGACAGGGTTTGACGATGACACGGTACTTGTGAAGGCCACTGATTCATAGTTTCACTGAGATGGGGTTGACACCATTATCGTTACATTTTAATACCACCATCTCCACTCATGCGGGTTTGTTTTGGTTTTCGGCCGGCGTCACATGCAAGTACCGCATGTTAGACCCCCTTCAGATATCAACTCACCCGACAAAGACGATTATTTCGTATCTGGGACTAAAGATGAATTTGCAATGGCTGGAAATAACTGAATTGAGGCAACATGTCTATGTTGTATTTTCCCTAGCTATGTTTACCTGTTGTTTAGGAAATTTGTGCCGCTTTTATTGTGGATGATAATCCATGGAGTTGAACGTTTTCCTTCGCGTAGTTTCATCATGACGCCGGCTTTGGCACTTGCACCCGGCTTCGATCCCGTCTCTATCGTCACGGTGTACGAGCAGGCGCCTGAAGGCATTCATTCAATCAGTTAGATCGTGTCATCATTTTACACAGAACGGATAAGGATTGATATGGTAGAGCAAAGCGCTGTTGTAGTAGTTTCGATTAGATGTAGGATCGCAATAGGCGTGTATGTTCTCGGTGTATGTGCGAGCGTATTTGTTTGTGAGTGCGTACTTTTATATCCGTTTGTGTTTGTGTGTATATGCGAGCGTGCGTGCTTGTGTTTGTGTGCGTGCGTGTGTGTGTGTGTGTGTGTGTGTGTGTGTGTGTGTGTGTGTGTGTGTGTGTGTGTGTGTGTTTTTGTGTGTGTGTGTGTGTGTGTGTGTGTGTGTGTGTGTGTGTGTGTGTGTGTGTGTGTGTGTGTGTGTGTGTGTGTGTGTGTTTGTGTATAGTTGCATGTACGTGCATATGGATATGTACATATTGTTTATGGATGTTTGCGCGAGTGAGTATGTGTGTACATATACTAAGCACGTCTACAGTTCATATATGTTTCAATTATACTTGAACGCATGAATACTCTTAAAGTTAAGTTTTGTATTTGTAGCTCATCCCCAACAAATATCCTGCTAACTAGTCATCGTGATTATGTTGCCATGTCTTTTAGTTACTAACATTCAGGTTTATAAATTAGCACATAGATTCAGTTATGTCTTCAACAGTATTTGTGTGACATATACATGAACTGATTCGATGTGATATTGTGACATTTAAATATGTAAAACAGTAGGACTTCATATGAGAATAATTTAGCGAACGCGAAAACATTTTGCTATCCTATTTAAATGCTTTTCGAAGATAACATCGGGGATAATCCTATTAATTGAGCATGTTGCATTTAGTGATGTGCCGTTGGGGATACTCTTTGTCTTGCGCTTCACGAGATGATGGAATGATAGCGAAACGATCTCATTACATACATACTTTGATAAATGTATAAAGCATCCACCCTAATACAGGCAAACAATTACATCGATTATACAATAAATTCAAAACTGCGTTGACATTTTAAACCTGACGTGAACAGTGCAGCTGTTATATATACATTGTCAGATATTTAGTCGAGTTCTTCGCGTGCCTATTAATTCCGACCGAACGTATTAAACTAACGATTTAAGTGACAAATGCTTTCACACCACGATGGCGTATAGATACTTACCATTGCATAACCTTGTGCTGGCTATCACCACCAAGCAGATGAGCAGTAGAGGTAGGGCAGACATGGTGTCTCTGGAAATTGGCTCTTGCGCTCGTAAGAGGAGGTGCTTGCTCGAAAACGAACGCTGGAGTGTTGGCGATAGCGCACGCGATAACGCTATAATATTATTTAACAGCTGCTGCACCCACACTGGGTGCGTCCGATACAGGCGGACGGGGCACAAACAGATGGCGAAGATTGATAAGCGAACGTCACAGTTCGGCGACAACCCACTCTGTTTCATCGACAAACTGTTTCAAGTGTTGTGTCGACATAATTGATCAGCCGTGTAGTTGTGCATCGGCCGACGTAGGAGTGAGGCGCGGCGGGCAGCCGGCGCACCGAGCCCGTGGCTTCGACGTGCCGTAGGTGTTGGTTTATGACTCTTCGAATGCGCTTTTTCACACACGCTCTGACGCTTACAGGAAGATTAATGACGTCTGATTGTCAGCCAGCACGGTGGTGGTCGCCGCCTAGAGTGGCAACATTGATTCGATAAATACGTATGAAATCGAAAAAAGTGTAATTACGTAGACACGTACGTATAGATTGTGACGATGATGCAGTTGGAACGGTCTACGATGAGATGGGGGAAATCATCAAGAAGACTTCAAAGAAAGACCTGCTCGTCATAACAGGAGACTGGAACGCCAAAGTTGGCCGAGACGCAGATGTTCAAATCCAGCATTAACAAAGCCACAAGTGACCGGTGACCATAACATGACGCTCATGACACTGAAGGTGAAGCAGAAGAAAACCTTTAAGCAATACAGCCCTCGAATCCGATTCAACGTGGACAAAGACCCGGAGATCGCAGAAGTCTTCGAGGCCTAGACCGGGGGCGGATTTAGTGTCCTGTTGGAAGATGACATCAACGCACTCACTGACAACATGAAGGAAGTACTTAAGGAAACAGCAACACAAGTGCTTGGGAAGAAAACACAGAGGAACAAACCCTAGGTCACTGATGACATCTTGGCCTTGTGTGACAAAAAAGGGACTTAAAGTAGACCGAGAAAACAAACCTAGATGCAGCAAACCAATACAAGGAATGAAACAGCAATGTCAAAAAGAAGATGAAAGAGGCAAAAGAACAGTGGATAACAGACCAGTGTAATGACGTCGAGGCTGGAATGAGAACAGGCAACAGCAAAGCAGCCTTCGACACTCTGAAGCGGTTAACAAATCCCATAAAACCAGATTCACTGTGATTGAAGACAAAAGCGGCAACTTCCTTACTGAAGTAACAGCTTTAACTTCATATGGTTACCCCATCTAAAGACAAACTAAATACACTATGTACACACGCGCACGCACGTAGGGCCATCTAATAAACCACATCACACAACACCACCTACGCAAGCAAACGCACTTACGAACAGACCCATTCAACCACACGAACACCGTCGTCCAAGTAATTTGTTCTGTCATAATATACTGCGACCCCTTTTACCCCGCGAT
>OZ024861.1:31430222-31440222 GCA_964017155.1 Oasisia sp. SBJ-2009 | reverse complement strand
TGTACTTCTGCACCCTTTCGTCTCCCACGTTGTCTACTTCTGCCCCCTTTCGTCTCCCACGTTGTCTACTTCTGCCCCCTTTCGTCTCCCACGTTGTCTACTTCTGCCCCCTTTCGTCTCCCACGTTGTCTACTTCTGCCCCCTTTCGTCTTCCACGTTGTCTACTTCTGGCCCCTTTCGTCTCCCACGTTGTCTACTTCTGCCCCCTTTCGTCTCCCACACTGTCTACTTCTGGCCCCTTTCGTCTCCCACATTGTCTACTTCTGCCCCCTTTCGTCTCCCACGTTGTCTACTTCTGGCCCCTTTCGTCTCCCACGTTGTCTACTTCTGCCCCCTTTCGTCTCCCACGTTGTCTACTTCTGGCCCCTTTCGTCTCCCACATTGTCTACTTCTGTCCCCTTTCGTCTCCCACGTTGTCTACTTCTGCCCCCTTTCGTCTCCCACGTTGTCTACTTCTGGCCTCTTTCGTCTCCCACGTAGCCTACTTCTGACCCCCCCTTTCGTCTCCCACGTTGTCTACTTCTGTCACCCTTTCGTATCCCACGTTGTCTACTTCTGGCCCCTTTCGTCTCCCACGTTGTCTACTTCTGTCCCCCTTTCGTCTCCCACTTTGTCTACTTCTGGCCCCTTTCGTCTTCCACGTTGTCTACTTCTGTCCCCCTTTCGTCTCCCACGTTGTCTACTTCTGCCCCTTTCGTCTCTCATGTTGTCTACGTCTGTCCCCCTTTCGTCTCCCACGTTGTCTACTTCTGCCCCCTTTCGTCTCCCACGTTGTCTACTTCTGCCCCCTTTCGTCTCCCACGTTGTCTACTTCTGCCCCCTTTCGTCTCCCACGTTGTCTACTTCTGTCCCCTTTCGTCTCCCACGTTGTCTACTTCTGCCCCCTTTCGTCTCCCACGTTGTCTACTTCTGGCCTCTTTCGTCTCCCACGTAGCCTACTTCTGACCCCCCCTTTCGTCTCCCACGTTGTCTACTTCTGTCACCCTTTCGTCTCCCACGTTGTCTACTTCTGGCCCCTTTCGTCTCCCACGTTGTCTACTCCTGTCCCCCTTTCGTCTCCCACGTTGTCTACTTCTGTCCCCCTTTCGTCTCCCACGTTGTCTACTTCTGCCCCTTTCGTCTCTCATGTTGTCTACGTCTGTCCCCCTTTCGTCTCCCACGTTGTCTACTTCTGACCCCCTTTCGTCTCCCGCGTTGTCTACTTCTGCCCCTTTCGTCTCCCACGTTGTCTACTTCTGGCCCCTTTCGTCTCCCACGTTGTCTATTTCTGTCCCCCTTTCGTCTCCCACGTTATCTACTTCTGTCCCCTTTCGTCTGCCACGTTGTCTACTTCTGGCCCCTTTCGTCTCCCACGTTGCCTACTTCTGTCCCCCCCCCCTTCGTCTCCCACGTTGTCTACTTCTGTCCCCCTTTCGTCTCCCACGTTGTCTACTTCTGTCCCCCTTTCGTCTCCCACGTTGTCTACTTCTGGCCCCTTTCGTCTTCCACGTTGTCTACTTCTGGCCCCTTTCGTCTCCCACGTTGTCTACTTCTGGCCCCTTTCGTCTCCCACTTTGTCTACTTCTGGCCCCTTTCGTCTTCCAAGTTGTCTACTTCTTGCCCTTTTGGTCTCCCACATTGTGTACTTCTGGCCCCTTTCGTCTCCCATGTTGTCTATTTCTGGCCCCTTTCGTCTTCCACGGTGTCTACTTCTGGCCTCTTTCGTCTCCCACGTTGTCTACTTCTGGCCTCTTTCGTCTCCCACGTTGTCTACGTCTGGCCCCTTTCGTCTTCCCCGTTGTCTACTTCTGGCCCCTTTCGTCTCCCACTTTGTCTACTTCTGGCCTCTTTCGTCTTCCACGTTGTCTACTTCTGGCCCCTTTCGTCTCCCACGTTGTCTACTTCTGGCCCCTTTCGTCTTCCACGTTGTCTACTTCTGTACCCCTTTCGTCTCCCACATTGTGTACTTCTGGCCCCTTTCGTCTCCCACGTTGTCTACTTCTGTACCCCTTTTGTCTCCCACGTTGTCTACTTCTGTACCCCTTTCGTCTCCCACGTTGTCTACTTCTGCCCCCTTTCGTCTTCCGCGTTGTCTACTTATGTACCCCTTTCGTCTCCCACGTTGTCTACTTCTGTACCTCTTTCGTCTCCCACGTTGTCTACGTCTGGCCCCTTTCGTCTCCCACGTTGTCTACTTCTGCCCCCTTTCGTCTCCCACGTTGTCTACGTCTGTCCCCCTTTCGTCTCCCACGTTGTCTACTTCTGCCCCCTTTCGTCTCCCACTTTGTCTACTTCTGTCCCCTTTCGTCTCCCACGTTGTCTACTTCTGCCCCCTTTCGTCTCCCACGTTGTCTACTTCTGCCCCCTTTCGTCTTCCACGTTGTCTACTTCTGTACCCCTTTCGTCTCCCACGTTGTCTACTTCTGCCCCCTTTCGTCTTCCACGTTGTCTACTTCTGGCCCCTTTCGTCTCCCACGTTGTCTACTTCTGCCCCCTTTCGTCTCCCACTTTGTCTACTTCTGCCCCCTTTCGTCTCCCACGTTGTCTACTTCTGTCCCCTTTCGTCTCCCACGTTGTCTACTTCTGCCCCCTTTCGTCTCCCACGTTGTCTACTTCTGCCCCCTTTCGTCTTCCACGTTGTCTACTTCTGTACCCCTTTCGTCCCCCACGTTGTCTACTTCTGCCCCCTTTCGTCTCCCACGTTGTCTACTTCTGCCCCCTTTCGTCTCCCACGTTGTCTACTTCTGTCCCCTTTCGTCTCCCACGTTGTCTACTTCTGCCCCCTTTCGTCTCCCACGTTGTCTACTTCTGCCCCCTTTCGTCTTCCACGTTGTCTACTTCTGTACCCCTTTCGTCCCCCACGTTGTCTACTTCTGCCCCCTTTCGTCTCCCACGTTGTCTACTTCTGCCCCCCTTCGTCTCCCACGTTGTCTACTTCTGCCCCCTTTCCTCTCCTACGTTGTCTACTTCTGCCCCCTTTCGTCTCCCACGTTGTCTACTTCTGCCCCCTTTCCTCTCCTACGTTGTCTACTTCTGCCCCCTTTCGTCTCCCACGTTGTCTACGTCAGTCAGTCGATGATGTCTTGCACTACTCTCTTCATGGTTTTCCCCTGTATTTCGTGTTCTCTACTTTACCTTCTATTGATTGTTTTCTCTAAGGAATCGTATCTTTTGATGTGGTCAAAACATTTAAATTTTTGTTCATTGATTCTGTTCACTAACTGGCAGCTCTTTAGGTTATGTTTTCAAAGACATCTGCGTTGGTTGTTTTGACACTCTAAGGACTTTCTATAACATTTTATCTCAACTGTTCAAGTATTCTTTGTTTAGTGTCGCACCCCTTCATAGGAAAAAGCAATTGTTCTTTTAGATTCTTCTCTTCGTCGGTACATTTAGCCATTTTCATACACATGTCACATTATTTACTTTCTGCATTGCTGTGGTTATTCTTCTTCTTATCTCTATAGACATATTGCCCCATCTTCTTGTATTCTTGCTCCAAGACATTCATAGTGACTCACATCTTCAATTTACTCCCGGTTGATTTGAATTTCTATTTGTTCACTGTATCTGTCAGTGTCCATGATTTTCGTTTCCTTTCTCTTCAATATTCATATTACACTATATTACATTTTTCTGTAGTCACAGCGTCTTCAAATGCAAATATTGTAAAAAAAAAAAAAATTCAATGGAATGTTAGAACCGTAATTTAGAATATGAAAAAAAAACGCACTGCCGCAAAAGCTGCAGTATTAATGTTATGTTGATATGCATGCACACATATACACACACTTACGCTCGCACGCACGCACGCACGCACGCACGCACGCACACACACACACACACACGTCTGAGTAGGTGCGATTTTTGGTCATTGTCATTTCGATTTCGTTATGGACCAGTGCATAAAAGGTAGCCGCGAGAGGCCGCCACTTCACGCATTCGCCCCATTGCACGCATCCAAAACGACACCAGCTGCAGTCTTTATATGATTTACATCATGGATGTAGAATTCCGCAATAACACAAAAGGCAAATGTTCGGATTACGAGAGAACGTCATATTGTCGTCATCATGCGCACACTGGTGCGTGGAACGATCGTTTGAAACAGCATCGCTGTTGCATTTACACCTTTGCTTTCAAACATCATCTTATCCTATCAATACATATCGATTTAATTTTAAGGTAAAAGTATTGTTTTGGTTGTGATGTTTGTGCCAATGACTATTGATATTTAAAAATATGCAATAGTAAAGTTACACCTTCACTTCGGCTGTCGTCCAATACAAACATTGATTACGATTTGACAGGAATTGGGGAACAAATCTTCCTCAAAATATTTGTTTCGGTGTGTACATTACAGGGCATCTACCTATAATGCTAAGAACATGATAGGTCGGGCCCCGTACGAACTAGGCAGAGTCTGTTGATGTAGTAGCAGTTTGTTTCAAGTGGAAATAAACGCACAGATATACATGTGCTAATGACACAGGTTGACAAATCGTACGAAAAACGTACAGCAGTCGAAGAGAATTGTTTTTGATATCAGGTAGATTCTCAATAACATCTATCTGATTTTATTTCATGTGGGTTTTGGTAGACTAATATATATCTTGGTAGATGGTGGCATACGATTGCTTGGAGTGAAACTTAGTTGTTTTATGTGTACATACGTCATGCTCTGGTAGATGGCGACACAGCGTTATATATATATATATATATATATATATATATATATATATATATATATATATATATATATATATATATATAATACTAATAAAGAACGCAACATATTACATAGCTTTACACAGAATCTGCAGTAAAAAAACGGATTTCAAGTCAAACTGTGCGGTATATCTGTATTAAAAATGACATTAATACAAATTGTAGCAACACGTATTGTTATAAAGAACAATCTGAGTACAATATCACAATACAAGTCCGTACAAATGAGCGAGAACGCAGACAATACATTGCTTGCGTGTCATTGCTTAAGTGCCTGTAAGCTTGAGATAATAAATAATACGCAGGTAAGATCTGTGGCATCCAATAGAAACTTCCCATTTGCTTAAATACATATGTACACATTGACGATAACTGTTCACATGTTCACAGTATTTTTTCGATTTGAAATCAGTTCATTGTGCAAAAGTTGATCAACGGTGATTAATTACATTACAATGATATGTTTGACATCTGCATGGCCATGTCAATTATAATTCAAACAAACCACCACTAAGCACCGGGACAACGGAAGTGTTACCATCTTGTAAGTAAACATGATATAATTATGTGTTTATGCATGCTTGCAAACATGTGCGTGCGTACTTGCGGGCGTGTGCAACAGGTCGTGACGTTCCAAACATTAAGGTGTATTTTAGATATCGGCAGTTATGAGTGTTATGTTAAGCAATTAAGCTTTACAATGATATCAACATTATTTTTGTAACACTATTTGTTGTGAAGTTATGGGAGGTTGAATTGTCCTATCAAAAGAATCGCATTTTGGGTCAGACAACATCAACGTACATTTCCAATTGGACGTCATTCTATCCACATATCCACAAAGCATGCATCAAAAAGTACTGCTGAATCTGATAATAAACTGCATACGTTTTCATAAGTGACGCAAATCTATGCTTTCATTCCTGCGAATGTTTTGGATTTTCTTAAGCTTGGTGAAACGTCCCTCAACATCTGAAATGTTTCGGCCGTCACTTAGTGTGTGATACATCAAAAGGTCAATGCCAAGAATAGTTGGAGTGCAAATGAAACCTGAGGATGTTGCGATGCTTCGAAGAAGATTGGGTCTACTATCACAAGTGGCGACTCAACACGCTTGGGCGTCACCGTCACTAGTCCTGTGTAAATATCAATAAAGTTATGACGCTAAATAAAAAAGTATGCTACAGTTACTGCAATAGCCTGGCATTGCGGACCACCGGGATATCACAGAATAGCGCAAAAGAAGCATCTCAAAAAAGTTCATATCGGTGAAAACACCGAATTCATTCAGCTATGGCACCTGCAATATGTGCATACCCGTAAAAGATGCGTGTACCTTTCACCGGATAAAGACATGTGTCCGTTCATCGCGTGGCTCCGACTGTTTGAGAGACAATAAATTCGACTGATTGGCGTGCGAAGGCATTTCGCCCATTAGGGAGTCAGTAAGGCATTTGACGCTTGCAGCGATTGTAAGTCAACGTTTCTTCGCTGATAGTTTTACAGTTTGCACAGTGTCCGCTTTACCGGTGGGACTGCAATTAACTTCAAGCGCCAGCATTAGCGCGTCGTGCGATTTACGGCCAACGCGAACGAATACATCACCGTCGTCATTAGCGCGACGGGGGTGCTTGGTACTGCTGTGTGGTGGACATATGAGAGAATTGTCTGGTCAACGAACTGTTTGCTGTCCGGAATCGGGAATTTGGTTCGTCGTCTTGCATACGTCATTAGTGATCGCGATGTGTGGGACAAATAACTCATATCACCGCATCAGTGCTAGTTCACCAACTGTGGATGCAGGCGTAATTCTGATTGATTCACCAGCGAATACGATAGCATTCTGTCAATACGAAGTCACAGTGATTATTTGTACATCTTGAGTAAAACCGTGAATGTTATCAGTTGTGAATATTGACCGAGTTTCGTTTGGCGAAATGTAAACTTTCGTTCACTGTTCGTTTGGCAGGTCGACTAGTCAATGATCGCAGAACACGTGTCTCGAAATAATACGAATGAAACGTAATAGTCGTGCGATCAACGTTCTTATATATAAAGACGTTATACTACAACGCGGTCAAATGATTGCGATCACATGATTCCGTCAACCGAGCTATTGTTTGATTGTCGTTTCGTCAGAAGCTGCGTTGTGGGTTGTCTGGACTCGCAGCTCGCATGTCAGCGATGGGATTGTAGCTTAATGACAGTCATTTGACGGTGATGTTTGCGCAGATAAGAAACCGAGCTTTTTCAGCGGCATTGCATCGTTACTGTGCGCCGTCGACGCTTGCTTGTTGCACGTTTTTGCGTAACCATGTTGCTGATTTTTACGCGGTAGTTCTCTGTTTTGCTATGTTTAACAGAGTTCTGCGTGTATAAAGACATCATGCGACGCCCTCAGTCCCGATGTAATGGCCTCCGAGTCAAGTGTGTGACAGTCGTTGGTGCCGGTACTTGAGCACGCTGTGTGGTCGCTACTCCATGGTGATGAACGGCCGACGCGCTGTTCGATAGAAGTCCACGGGTCGCGTCACTCGAGCGTGAAAGTGTGGCTGGACCAGTCCCACTTCGGCCGGTTGAGATCGTACGGACTCCGGGCTGCCCGCTCGATAAACTCGCCATGTCCATGCTTGTCAATCAGTACAATGGTACTACTCCTGTGGGACCAATGACACGTGATGTTACTTAATGCAATTGAACTACCACCAATCACAGCTTCTGGAATAACGCGAGTAAATTGTGGAAAGTACTGCAAGTACGTTTATTCCAAGCATGCACGCACGCACGCACGCACACACGCACGCACCCACGCACGCACGCACGCACGCACGCACACACACACACACACACACACATTCCGCACCGCATGTAAAATTTATTGAGTCTACCATCAACGTTCTACCAGCAACTACTTTGACATTGATAACATGCTAGTAGTGTAAAGCATAGCTTCTGGATGCGTGGGATTAGAAATGATGGACCCTAGCCCATAGGCCATTTTCGTCAAGAATGTGTCGTAATTATGGACTCGAACTGTTGAGTATGCAGCCTATTTATTGACATATCTCATTAAATCAGTTCTGTAAGCCAGAGAATGGTAAGAATGTCAATGTTTACAAAGTTCGGAAAAAGGTGATAATTTAACGAAATAAAAACTAACAACAAATTACAGCAAAGTGGTAGTTAAACACGTATTGTTTCTGATGTATTACCCCCGCTATCATGTAGAAAGTAGAAAAGTGCTTGCGCGTACGTGCGTGCGTGCATGTATATGTATGCGTGTATGTGTACATTGTGTTTCAAATATCGCCGCTTAGTTATCATTTATGTAATAAGTAGTTGGATGTATTTAAAGAGTTTGTAAGACAAATCCTCTTGATGTCATCTTTATGAAGTATTTCAACCATTCCACCGTACATACAGGTGAAAACATCTACTATAATCATAATTCATATTTTCATACCAATAAAATCAATATGCCAATATACACACTACGCAACACGATTTCGGTTTACAGAATGGCAATAATAGACAGCTGGTCAAAAGCCAAACTTCGAATTGGCCGCAAGAGGAATCGGACTCGCAGTGTTGATTAACAACCTAATGTTCCACCTCCTGCTCTAACGCGCCGTGAACCCGCTGAACTTACATCGTGCCACCGTTGATCTCCGGCGACTCGACAAAGATGGCGCTACGTTCGGACACGACCTCGTCGGGTAGGGTTCGACCTTGTTCTTCTAACTGTGGGTCCGGCATGTGTCTGGAATGAACACAATGGTCTCGTAAAACGGTACATTAACATAAAATAAATCCGCTAGTATATACTGTGAAATTCCAGTCGAATCCTGCACTGTGTTGTATACGCATGAAACTAAGAAGTCTCCATTATAAATTATAATGAATCGTTTGGCATATCGTTTCAGCGAGTTCGTTATGGGGAGAGTTTCTTGTAGTTCTCAGTATTGGTCAGTGAATAATTGCAAGCACATTCTTACAGGATTAAGCAACGATAGATATCCGAGTCCATACAGTGGTTGCTTACACAATGTACCTGGTGCATATTAAAATTTCACGATATCGGACAGACAGCCAAAGTGGAGTAGAAGTGACATGGAGTGATGCAAATACGGTGGTCTATCGTATTTGAAGATTATGTTAAGCAAAGACGTTGTACCGACCTGTCCGTACTACACAGGAAGGCCAGTAACCTCGCCTGTAGCTCTTCTTTCTTCGATACTGAGTTGTACTGGTTGACTATATTTGAGAAGACGACGCGGCCGTGTTTCACTTTCTGCCAAGGTTTGTTATACACGGAATTGCTCAACGCAATGACTCCTGTAACGGACAACGCAATGGTCACTTCTTCAATTGACATTTAATTGACATATCAAATACATTCTACCGCTAGTAATACATGATATACATGATGCATATATATATATATATATATATATATATACATATATATATATATATATATATATATATATATATATATATATATATATATATATATATATGTATATATATATATATATATATATATATATATATATATATATATATATATATAATATATATATATGTATATATATATATATATATATATATATATATAAAACAAAACAAAATTATATATATATATATATATATATATATATATATATATATATATATATATAACAAAACTATTTAATTAAAGTGAAATATATTTTCTCAATACAATGATATATTTCATTACTATATATGTGTAATGGTATGCTAGAAAACGAAAATGAATAATAATAAAAATTCCATTCATGCTTATAAACGATATCGTCGCGGTTTGAACGGCCAACCCACCTTGTTTAAGGTCCTGAGGACTGCTATCGTCGCGGTTTGAATAGTATACGACCACCCAACGTCCGTCCCTACAAGTAATATTAATAAATAACTTTCTATATCTTACACTAATTTCCAGAGTAGCACTTTTCAAGGGTGTTTACATTCATGTAGCACCTAGTAACATGGTAAAATATAAATAATATAATTAAACATACACAACACTGACATTTCGTAGTAAAGAAATCTAGCTAAAACGTCTACAGATAATATTTACGTAAACAATATATCATGTCCCCAATTTCTGGTGTCAATAAAATATTATTCCTTACCAGCTAACTGGTCGATTTTATTTATAAATCATCACTGCACATATTTCGTGTATCATGAAGACTACAGCCGCATGGGCATACGAACTCGCACGTGTGCATACACACACGATGCACGCACGCGCACACACCGAGATATATCT
>OZ024861.1:31415222-31425222 GCA_964017155.1 Oasisia sp. SBJ-2009 | reverse complement strand
AACTAAAGTCGGGAAATGGTGCACGATTTAGGTTCCGGCGTTTGAAATGTGTCAATCTTTGCGAGAGAGAGACTGAATAAAACTGAACACTCGCTGCCAATTAACATTTAAAATACTATACACAAATTACGTAGATATTGACCTTTATATAAAGGTACGCATGCCATTAAATTTTCAGCAGTACGTTAACATTTTTATTACTAAGTATTTATGTTTAGAGATGTTTCCCGTCATACTATGACACTTTCTTGTAATTATGTTGAACACTCGGCAACGTTCTGAATTAGTGAATAGTCTATGTCTATATATGTTGCCAACTCCGCGGTTTTCCCGAAGAATTGGACTTGTTTTAGACTTGTTCCGCGGGAAACCATCAGCAGTTGCGGGTTACAGTTTTTTGGGCTTTATGTGGGTTATTGTATATAATAGGCTGACTAGTTGAATGAGCTTTCATAAGATCACAATATTGTAACTAAATAGACTAGTGTTTTCAGGTCAAAATAAAATTTCAAGCCCAATGCCAATGGCCCTCGAAACCTAGCCCAAAACTAATGAGTAGATGATGGTGAGTAGATGATTCCAGCATTCCTTCCAGTTCAGCGCCACCTACTATTCTACGGTGAACGATATATTACAATTGATTGTTTAGACATTGTACATAATTACGTCACACATGGAAGGAATGCTGGAATCATCTATGTAGTTGAAATGCATTTCCCTCTTTATTGGTGGGGCGTATCGTTGGCAACTTTAAAATGTATCCTTATATAATTTTTTGGGGGGCTAGTTTTGGGCTAGGTTTCGAGGGCCATTGGCATTGGGCTTGACATTTTATTTTGACCTGAAAACACTAGTCTATTTAGTTACAATATTGTGATCTTATGAAAGGTCATTCAACTAGTCAGCTTTTTTGAGAACGTTATTGCCTAACTGACCTTTATGTGCTGGCACTGAAGGTGGTCACTGCCAGGGTCCTTGCCATCGTCAGCGGTTCTTCTATGTCTCACATTTAGACTGACTGACATTTAACAGGACTTCCGAGTGATGAATGATACTCAACCCCCAAAGTTCGGAGTCAGGTTTTAACGTCTAACTAAGTGTAAATATACAATGTCAATGCAGGCCAGCCCAGTTCCGGTATAGAATTTACGACGCCTGCGTGCCAGGCAGATGTGTTTCAAATATATTTGCGCGTACTGCCAAGCCAGGCAAATAATTGTTTGTAATCATGATACAAGCGTACGTAGAGCCACTTTTGGCACTTCTTAAAAAGCTAGTAAATGTTTTGTAAACATTTATTGATTTAATGTTGTAATGCAAAATCGCAAACGCAATGAATTTATAAAACCTCTTTTACTAGTACCAGAATTCGTTACACTATCGTATTTTCTCTATCGAAAGGATATCTCTATAAAATAAGGAACTGTTTGTTATTATATTTTATTAAAATTACATTTATGAAGCGTTCAAGCTTCAACGTTTTTATTGACTATGATCTGAGTGAGCGATGCTGCAGGTTAGCACTTCGATGTTTTTAGCAACCAAAGAGCTCGCCATTTATGTCATTTCTCGTAGGATTTACATTTCAAAGTTTGACTACAGCGTTTTGTGAAAAATATCCCTATAAACAATAATTCGAGCTAGCCCTTACTAAGAGTAATACTACCCTCCATTCGGCATAATGAGTGTATCTTTTGCATGGGATGACACCATATACCTGTCAGCAATCTGGGCAGTAACATATGAAGAATTTTACCGATTAAATTACTAAATGTTCGCGTTTTTGTTTACCTCAGGTGCTGTCTCACGAAATAATCCGCCGTATTACATTATGTAAGTATACAACGCACGCGGATTAATTCATTCATTTATTATTACGCAACGTGTAAATTTCATCAAACCATGACACATACATTATTTCCTTCCAATAATTAAACAATGCGAATTTATTTAAATGAATATGCTATTGTGACGTATCAGTACTGAACAGATTTTATGCATCAAAATACAAATGCCTGGCCTGGGACAGCAGGCTGGGTATCGAATTTCTATGACTATGTCTATGTCTTGTCTTGTATGTATACTGGCCAACACTCCTGGTGGAGTCAAACGGTCAGGGTTGGGTGCGCAAACTGTTGGGTTGTTAGTCGTGTATTAAGGCTTGTTTGAAATGTTGTGGTTTAGAAATGTTAACTATTGCATCTGGCAGGGAATTCCAGTCTCTTATTGTTCTAGGGAAATATGAATATTTATAGCAGTTCTTGCTGGCATGGATGGTCTTGAAAGCTTTATTGTTTAAATGTCTTGATAGGCGTTGTACGGGCTGGAGGAGGTTATTGACAGGCAAGGATAGGTGTCCATAAATGGCTTTGTGGAGTATGGTGAGGCGTCTGTTTGTTCGTCTGGTTTTTAATTGATGTAGTTGTAATTTTTTAGCATTTCTGACACACAGCCCGCTTCTCTAGATGTATAGCCGTTGAGACAGAAACGGGCTGCGCGTCTTTGAACCATTTCTATTTGGTTTATAAGGGTCTGGGTGTGGGGGTCCCATACTGAGGATGAGTATTCTAAGAGTGGTCTGACTAGGGTTTTGTAGGCTGTTGTTTTGATGTTTATGGGGCATGAGTGGAGGTTGCGTCTGATGAATGCTAGGGTGCGGTTTGCTGAGGCTGTTATCTGATGTATATGTTTGTTCCAGTTTAAGTCTTTGGTGATGCATATTCCTAGGTATGAGTGGCTGTCTGTTTCTTGTAGTGTTGTTTTTCCTAGGGTGTAATCAAATTGTTTTATATTTCTTGCATGAGTTAGTCTCATCACAAAGCATTTGTCATGGTTAAAGTTCATTTGCCAGTCATGTTCCCATTTAGTTAGTTCATCTAGGTCTTTCTGTAGTTCTTGTGAATCTAATTGGTTGTTAATTTCTCTGTACAGGACACAGTCATCTGCAAACAGACGGACTGTGCAGTGGATATTGTTAGGCAAATCGTTGATGTGTATTAGGAAGAGAAGAGGGCCTAGTACCGTGCCTTGTGGTACTCCAGACTCAACATGGGTCCAGGGGGAATGTGCACCACTGACCACCACTCTCTGATCACGGCATGTAAGGAATTTTGAAATCCAGGCATGTATTTTGTTGTTGATGCCATATCTTTTTAATTTGTTTAGGAGCCGGTTGTGAGGGACAGTGTCGAATGCTTTTGAGAAATCCATTATGATCATGTCTATTTGTGATTTATTATTTAGAGATTTGGATAGGTCATGTGTTGTGAGTATTAACTGGGTTTCAGTCGAGTGTTTACTGCGGAAGCCATGTTGTTTGTCAGATAAAATTGAGTGCAGGTCAAGGTGGTCCATTATGTTGGAGTAGATAATGTGTTCAAGGAGTTTGCAGCATATTGAAGTTAGGGAGATGGGACGGTAATTTGATGGAAGAGTTCGATCTCCCTTCTTAAAGATTGGGGTGATGTTGGCTTGCAGCCATGAGATGGGAAGTTCACCTGTGGTGATTGATTTTTGGAAGATTACTGTAAGGGCTGGAGCTAATTCATTGGCAGCAAGTTGTAATATTCTTGCTGGTACGTCATCGGGTCCTGTTGATTTGTTTGTTTTTAATTCGTTTGTAATTTGGCGACTCCCTTTGCTGTGATGGTAATGTCAGGCATAGCTGGTACGTTTGAGTAAGGTTCTTTGGGAAAGTTGGTGTTTTCTTTTGTGAATACTGATTTGAATTGGTCACTGAGGATCTCTGCTTTACGTTTACTGTCTGATTCTGTCTGGTGGTCTTTAGTTAGGGTTGGTATTCCAATGGTATCTACTTTTAAGTTTTTGATGTAGGACCAGAATCGTTTTGCTGAGTCTGAACAGATTGATGCAATATACCGTCTGTGGGCCTTTCTTGTTTCTGTGTGTGCATTTTTGCGTGCCTTACAAAATTGTTCGTGACTGGCTTGGTTTCTGTGTATTTTATGGGTGTTAAAGGCTCTTTGTTTACGTTTGTGCAGTCGTTTTATACGTCTATTTATCCATGGTGTTTGGTTACGTTTTGTTATTATCTTCGTCGGTATGTGAGAGTTCATTGCTGAATTAAGGGCAGTTTGGAATTCAGTATACATTTCGTCAACTGTTTTTGCGGACATATCCTTGGTTGCAAAATTGTTGCTCCATTTGAGCAGATCTTCTTTTAGTGCTTGGGTATTGGCTTTATGGTACATGTATATTTTGCGTGGTTTTTGCTTGATGACTCTGGGTTTGCAGCTGGTTATGATTATTGGGATTCCGTCATGGTCACTTATTCCTGGTACTATTGTTGATCGTTCAACAAGGGTAGGGTTAGTTGTGAAGAACAAGTCCAAGGTGTTATTTATTCTAGTGGGTTCACGTACTATTTGTTCCAGTCCAAAGTCATTTGAGATTTCTAGTAGGATTTTAGATAGTCCGGGGGCAGTTCCACCTGGTTTGGGGCTGAGTATATCCCAGTCTATATCGGGAAGATTGAAATCTCCTCCTAGCCATATGTGTTCCTTATTTGAGTGTTTAATTTTGTTGATAGATTCTCATAGTTCATGCATATATTCACTTGTGTTGTCAAATTGGGGTGATCTATAGAATGCACCTATTGTAATGTCTTTCGTTCCTTGAATTTTGATTGTAACCCAGATTATTTCGCAGTTGCTATTGAGGTATGTTCTGTGGGTTCCTATTAGGTCAGATTTTAGCGCTATCAGGACCCCTCCTTTGGAGTTGTCAAAGTCTCTGTCTTTACGGATAACTGAGTAGTTGGGTGGGAACAGTTCACTGCTGTTAACTAAGCTGTCGAGGTGTGTTTCAGTGCCAATGATTATGTCGGGGTTGTAGTTTTCTATGCAAACAGCAAGGTCTGAAATTTTATTTCTGATGCTACAAAAGTTTATTACCATGGTTTTTATGGATTGTCTTTTAGTACTAGTAGGTGCTTCCTGGGTGTGTTTCTTAGTTTTATCTGTTTTACTTTTACCTGATCTTGTGTTATTCAAATTATTGTTTTTGGTATTATCCCTTTGTTTGTATGGAGAAGACGTGGCTAGAGGTGGGCTTAGTGGTTCGCTGCAATCAGAAGTGGCGATGTCTGACAGGACTGAAAAGCTGTTTGTTAGCTCTAGGGTAGAATTTGAGAAGAGTGAACTGGCGAAGTTGGGGATACCGCACTGGCAGCAAATCCATGAGACTTGACTATTTTGGAGGGCATTATATGCTATTGTTGACATTCCCATGCAGTCTACATGGTACCATGAATTGCAGTGGTCGCAGCAAGTCGCTCGCTGGTCCCACCTTGCTGCTTTTTTTACAGATTGCACAGGGGAATTTAGGCTGGTATGGACCAGGGTTAGGGTTAAGGTCACCAGCTTGCATAAGAATTAAGATGGCGAAACATGTTGGATGTTTTTGGTTTAGGGATGCTATCTTGTAAAAGTTGTTGGATTTCCAACCTGCTGTGGTGTTTGTGGTTGCTGGAAAGTACTTGTACTCAAAGTTTATGGTTTCAAGCAAAGTGTCAAGTTAATTTATGTAAGTTAAACCAACGTAGACTTATTTTATTATTAATTTTAATGGTGTTTGTGTTATGTCATACATCCATAATTACAACAAAATATTAAAACAAACAAATATATGAATAATTTTACCGACTAAATTACTAAATGTTCGCGTTTTTGTTTACCTCAGGTGCTGTCTCACGAAATAATCCGCCGTATTACATTATGTAAGTATACAACGCGCATTAATTCATTCATTTATTATTACGCAACGTGTGAATTTCATCAAACCATAACACTTATATTATTTCCTTCCAATATTTAAACAATGCGAATTTATTTAAATGATTATGCTATTGTGACGTATCAGTACTGAAATGATTTTATGTCTATGGTTTCAAGCAAAGTTTCAAGATAATTTAAGTAAGTTAAACCAACGTAAGCTTATTTTATTATTTATTTTAATGGTGTCATGATATTCATCCATAATTACAACGAACTATTAAAACAAACAAACATTACATCTGTTGGGACTTTGCTACAATATACCGTAAGTTAATAGAAATAGATAACTACAATATTATGCCAGTAAACATATGTTACAAGATTATACGAATGACATATCATGTAACAACTCATTTCTCACCCTAATCAAATACGCAGATGACATGGCACTTGTAGGCCGCCTTAAGGATGAATTATCTCTTTTTGAGTACCGTCTGCAAATTGATGCGCTAGCTTCCCAGTTTACCTCCACCTTTCTTAAACTGAATACAACGAAAACGAAAGAGTTAGTGTTTGGAGGAGGAAGGATTAGTCAGACACCGGAACCGATATTGATAAATAATCAAGAAGTTGAAATAGTCAAAAGCTTCAAGTATTTAGGTACTGTGCTAGATGAGAGGTTGTCGTTCTGTGAACATGTCGATTATGTATATAAGAGAGCACAACAACGACTTTTTCTACTGAGATACTCTTTTTCTACTGAGATTCTACTTTGATAGAGAGCGTTCTTTCTTTTAATATAATTACATGGTATGGCAATGTCAGTGGAAAAAATAAAGTAAAGCTTGCTCGCGTAGTTAACACAGCTAGCAAGTTAATTGGCAACAATCAAAAACAGCTGTCCAGCATATATAAAGATGCACTGAAAAGGAAATCAACACAACTTCTCTATGATCCTGCTCATCCTCTTAATCAAGCCTTTCAGAAACTGCCATCAGGGAGACGCTTAAAAGTGACATTAGCCAAAAAAAATATCTTCAAAAAATCGTTTGTACTCTCTGCTATTTTAATTTTAAATGCTAAATGATAATGCTGTTTTCAACGAGTCATTAATTAATTTTTACATTTTATGTGTCTCATATTATTATGGTAACTCTTTATTTAATCTTATTTATTTATCAATTTTAGTATTATGTTATTGCTAATGTTATTGTCTCCAATCAGAGACCCATTTTAAGAAATTGTACATGCTTATTTATTTATTTATCTTAGTAGCTATTTTTATTCGTAATTTATTTATTATGATACTTTACCTATTTTAGTGATGACTAAATGTACTATCATTTTATATTGTATTGACAATTGTAGATATGATTCACCAATGTTTTATTACTGTCATTTTATGTGTGACTAAAGACAATTTTCCGTTTTTAATATGTTTTTAAACGGATAATAAAGTTTTTTGAATCTTGAATCTTGAATCTTTGAATCTTGAATGAACCTCTTTGAAGTCGCATAATTTAAATTGCACGGGCAGCAACATTCTGATTGCAAAGTCTGACACCACGAATTCATATTCGTCCCAGTTCGCCGGTCGATAAAAACGTTTTCTGATGTGTTACACGAACTTGAATTTGTAACACTTGACCAACGTCGTTTACATTCTAGACTCAATTTATTGTACAAAATGGTTAACGACACAGTAAGTATGAACATAAATCAATGCCTTTCCCTGTAACTCGTTTATCTAGACATAGATCTATCTCTTTAATACCATTTTGTATAAGAAGTGAATCATATACAGTCCTTAGAAGGTAATTTAGTTTACACAGAAACAGGAAACATATTCACCGTCAGCTGGAATCTTCTTTCGGAACTCTATTTTAAAACCCTCCACTCACAAAATAAACATTAACCTTACAATTGGCTTAAGTTAATTTATTGTTTTAATATTTGAATTTTTTTATTCTTAATATTTGTATTTCTTGCGTTGCGCCTGTATCACAATCCTTAAGACGTTGAGGTTAATATATTAGAAAAACCTTTGCAAACAACAAGCTCTGTTCAGTTGTTTTGTGAAATCCTAGCTAAAAACGTCTCTTTAGTACAAAAAGGTATGAGAAGGTTTATAAAGTTATAACCGGAAGCAGGGTTATTTTGCCTATGAACTATTCAATAGTGATGTCAATCACATTTACAATCATAATGAACTGTGTTGGAAATGGCAAAGATAGACGGAAGTGTCGTGTATTATGTGTATGGTAGCAAGTTGTAAATTCATTATTCGATACGTCACTGCAGCATACCGTGCTAAGAAAGTCTAGGCACCAATTGGCCGAGCATTGGGGGCGTGTATCGCAAATGTCGGCAATGTAAGATTTCACCAGAAGCTCCCACTTCTAAAATAAATTCCGATTAAAACACCGAGATCTAAAACAAATTCCGATTTAAACACCGATGTGATAGTATTGACTGTAATAGTAAATGTTTATGTTTTCTTTTAATGGTTTCCACAACTTCACACCCCAACATTTCAAAAGCCATGGTAACATAATTATGTAATAGCAGGTATGATCAATTAATTTAAAACATGTTATCTTGTGTATACTTTCTCATAAATAGTAGTAATATAATTAAATATACAACGTTAGCTAGAACATGTGCTTTGCTTTATTGATTTCTCGAACGTCTTTGTATATATATATATATATATATATATATATATATATATATATATATATATATATATAAACAACGTATTTACAAAGGTGTTAAACATCAGGTTACTTATTATGTAAAAAGATGTAATTGGTTTTGAAGAACGTGGTAAAGACTGTAATACATGGTGAACGTTGATTAACTGGAAAGAAAATAGCCCATTAAAAATGCGTTTATTTTGAGTTGATTGACAGTTACGAATTTCGACAGAGCCATTATCAAAATATTTAGCGTCTATGCACACTTTAATAATGTTATTATTCTGTTATTGTATTAAATTAATTGTGTTGGTTACAAAAATAGCGTTTGTTTTCCATTTTAGGGAACTACCGGTTAGTTACGTCTTCATCAGCGACAAACGTTAAAAAGCGTTTAACTGTAATAAAATGTTAATTTTTTGCGGTAAACATACTTCAGCAACAAAGAGTCGAGTCAATATTTCCAACAACGCACCAACCCAAACGAGTGACCTGATCGAAATGCACTTGGTGCTAAATGTGTGGACCTTTGACACTTAACCTTATGTGACAGGTCGTTTCTGCTTTGGACAGTGAAATACGATCACACCGACATGTCGTATTCAGCCTGCAAAATAGTGGAGACAGCTCGAAATCGCCGTGACGAATTCATCGTCAGCAGCGCGTTAGAAATCAAAATAAATAGTATTAATGTCGATTTGGTTTGGAGTCAGTCACTGTCAGGTCATCTTTGTGGGTGGTCATGATGGCGGGACAATGGTCAGGAAAGTGTTAAGTTACCCCTTTATCAATTGCGAAAATTACCTATCAAGTCGTAAAGTCTTAACGTTTTATCTATAGCCTTAAATCTATACGTTTTATCTTGAGAGCGTATTGGTATTGGTATTATTTTATGTATTTCGTTTAGCGGTTCTGATGACGATATGTTACAAGTTTACTGCTCGACGAGTTGCGCTTAATAAGCCTTATAGGCCTATCCTGGCATGCTTCGAAGCATCTGTGCTTATATAACACTGTAATGTAAAAGGTCAACGGGGGCATGTGTAGTGGATGACTTCTTCTTAATGGAGCCGTATTGGTTTGGGTCAACTCTGTCTTGAACATGTCCCAGACCCATTTCACAACGAACTCTTCCATTTCTTTGCATAGCACCGCATTCAAGGAGTTTTGTCTAAGGTATGCACGGCAGCCCCGGTGGGTGGGTCGGTGGAGTGCCACCCCCGCATTACACGCTACTTTTGCTCTCCATGCAGCATTGTTCAGATGGGCGTAAACGATGTAAACATTCTGCCGTGAATGTGGTCATGCGTGACGTGTACACAGTTCTGGCACCAATGGTTGTGCATGAGCGCATAAGCATGATAAATGTCACTCAGTTGCAGGCATAAAATTACAAAAGTCACCATTTCACGAACAGGCGTAAACACTCGTGGTGAGATGAAGACTCGGTCCTCTCATAAAATGATACGTGCCATTTTAAAACCGTAAACTATCTAAAACTGGTAGAAATCTACAAAGTTTTGGGAATCAGTAAGTAACAATATTTAATTATATATATATATATATATA
>OZ024861.1:31395222-31410222 GCA_964017155.1 Oasisia sp. SBJ-2009 | reverse complement strand
GGTATATAAAATACCAACAATTAAAATCTAATATGTTACCTTTATATTTTGTATTGGTGAAAACAAAAATTAAAAAGAAAAGACACATCAATATCCCTGCTATTCGCGAGTTTGCATTTGAAATATTTCTATGTGGAGTTAATTGAAAAAGGTAATAGAAACATCGGACATATTAAAGCACATAATTTGCATACAGAAGCTGTCAAACGTTATTGGGCCCTTACCGTTGTTTCACATAAATTCTTCATAGCCTGCTCATTCCAAAAGGAATTACAATATATCGAGTTATAATAATTATATTCATTGTTTACAATATATTTTATGGCAAGTATAATATAGAAAGACAGTTGTGGTGAGGTGATACAAACTGATGATGTTGTATGCTATTGACATTCTCTTCATCGTGAGTTAAATATCTACATTAAGAGCATATAGAAAGTTATGTACTACTGGCGGTTTATTTCAAATATTGCCTTGAAGTTTAGATTAATGGAAAGCACAACCACACAATTGAATTATGGTGAACGACATGAATTGACAAAAGAACCCATGCCGGTAGGGAGTCGTTACCCAAAATTTGAGAACCACTGTCATATATTAATTACAGTCGTTTTGGGATTTCACGTCAGTGTTACTTCCCTAATGTGGTAAAATGCGTTTCCCTTCATGTTTACCCGATACAAATATCATACAGTGCATACGTGACTGGTGGAGACTTCTTAAGTGAAATTATTACTGGACTTTGTCAGGAATCTGTCAAATTCGTTAAAAAAGTGTAGTTTTCGGATTAGTGTTACATATTTCAAGTAGGAACATTATTTGTACTTCTAAGTTTTCTATTAGCTTCACGACACTTGCCAACCCTTTTAGAAGCTCTAGCCGCAAAGCCATAGATTCCGAGTGCAAGGCCACCATGGTTTCTATTCTAGTTTGGCGACATTCTATCAGGAATTCTCAGTATGTGAAGACAATAGGTTTGACTATAAACCGCGCCATTCGCGAAATAAATTACCCAGTTATCAAGCAATCGCACAGATCGCGTAGAAATGATGGTGATTTAATGCCTTAGCTTCTTTCTTTGTTGGGAAAATAATGACACGCTCTATTAGGAATATCTATAGGCCAGTTGTATTGAACCGCTGGTCAATTCTACTAACCAGTCTATTTTTGTCAACCGTAGTGAGACGCTAGCCTCAACATTTAAATTCGTTTTTGCCAATTTCAGCGATCGGATAATTGTCTCAATGCTTTTTTTTGTGTGAGTTTAAATTGTGTGCAACTTGGGGATTTTATGAAATTCAAGGAGTTATTTTGGTGAATCTCAATGTAGAGGATAGAATTGTAGTTTGTTTAGCCTCAGCCCCCAATATTTATCATGTTCCGATCCAAATGAATCGTTTATGATTATGGGTGCTAATAGCATTTACAGAATAATTACACCAAGATTACTGAGACCATTACAGTTATCGATGACAAATACTGTAATGTGTAATCGTGTGTATAATCATGTTTACATTGACGTCCACGCATTGTATTAGCGACGATAAATAGTAACATATTTTATAAGGAACAAAGCATTGTTTTTCAAAATAAAACATATAAGGGTTAATTGTTTATTATTAAAAGCGGGTATGTGATACTTTATTTAGTTGCCTATTCATTGTCCGTGTATTATTTAAATATAGCGAATTTGTTTAATGCAATTCATTGTCTTTGCTCTGAGGTTTCCTTTAAACATATTTAGTTGCCACACTGTCCGCAACTATTGTAACCTTCGCAATGCTAATATTAAAGTTCCTCTGTTTTATGTCTTACATCTTTAAATAAACGCTTCCCGTGACCCGCATGTCCCGTTTATTATACAGTTCCTATAACTTTCCTCAAATATCTATTCTTGTACACACAATTAAAAATTTAGATAAAACGGCGCACCAAATGAAATATTACATTAAATCACGCGCGTGCAAATCATAGCACGATTGTGCGAATTATTTTATTCTTATTATACTATATTTTATACTATATACATTTACATTTATAGTAAAAATATTATTGTTTCGCATTGAACACGTCTGTTATTCAGCTGGCCGGAATAACAACTGGACTTATGGGAAATGCATTCTTTTTCGAACAACTTATCAAATGCCAAGTGACGTACATCGCGAATAATTGTAACAAGTAGTATCGAACAGGTAAATATTGTTAACATATATATATTTTCCTAACAAAAAGACCACTAAATCGACTTTATGTTTATACAGAGTGATATAATTTTACCTCCTCGATTTTACAAAATCAAAACCTATTGTGGGCCAGAGCAAGCGGATATGGAAATCGTTGACTTATCGATAATTCAAAGCGTAATTTGTGCTCTAATTGTCATCCACCTTTCGGAAATATCTGTTCATCCATTTTAAACGCAGTGACGGTGCATGCAAACATCTATACATTAATTATATTTATACTGCAAACCGTATGGTATTTCAATAAGAAACATACTTCTATCGAAATTCCCATAATGACTCAATGCCATTAAATTGGTTTTGATCTTCATTCAGTCTTTTTAGTCCGCTACCAACACGGGATATCGGTAGCTTTAAGAATAATTTCCAATTGGACCCAGAAGAGGTCGTTTTCATACAAAGTTTTTAAATATTTATTTTTAAACCTTAACAAAGACATTTTATTTCCATCCATTTAGCTAATTTTGTTTTCTCGCGAATATACAGAACACTTTATAATTACAGATTAATAACGGCAACGTCGGTAAAACGAAAACGTATGTTGTTAATGACCAAATAATAACGAAAAGAGCCACCAGTAATTTTCTCCTATAGCACAGGACACGGTTTACGGGACACGGTGGCGACGCCTGGTGATTAAGCAGTGTACTACTAGTCATAACAGATCAAGGTGGCTCTTAATGTTGTTATGCCGGGAATGGGCAGCAGCAACGACAGATTGATGACACTCCCACTGCCCTTAACCAACAAACACCATCATAAGCGCATATGCACCAATTATGACAAAACCAGACGAAGTGAGAGAAAGGTCTTACGAGAATCTGAACACACTGACCAGGTCTGTTCCAAGGCAGGAAAAGGTGTTCCGCTTAGGAGACTTCACTGCTAAGGTTGGGACTGACCAGACGACCTGGGAGAGTGTCCGAGGAAAAACATGGTGTCGGAAAATACAACAGCAATGGGCTACTGCTGCTAAGAACCTGGGCAGAACATGAACATGCCTCATCGAAATAGAACGTCTTGAACGCTCCTGCACTAGCACTTGATAGTCTTTGTCATCACCAGAAGGATAGGCAAGATGTAAGGGTGACCAAGGCAATATGTGGCGCAGACTATTGGGCAGACCACAGGCTGCTTGTATCCAAACTCACCATCCGCATTCAACCCAAACAACGTTCCCAAGGAAAGCCAACAAAGAGGCTTAACGTCGACACACTACAGAATGAACCAACCTGATTTTTTTGAAGGACCGAGAAGATAAATTAGAAGGACTCAACTCAACGGCCTCCAGCGACATTGGAGTAAATTGTTGTCCGGTCAGAGACGTACTGTATTCAATTTCCATGGAGCATCTTGGCCCTTCAGTGGGCAAACACCAGAACTGGTTTGACAAGAACAACACATAAATCCAGGCTCTTCTGTATGAGAAACACACAAATGACCAAGGGTCTAGGAAAAAAGAAGGATGCCTACAAATCCTCTCGGCGCAATGTCCATACAAATCTAAGAGAAATGCAGAATGCTTGGTACAGCAAAAAGGCAGAAGACATCCAGCATTACGCAGACACCAACAACACAAAACGGTTCTGCGATGCTCTAAAAACCGTACATGGCACACAGACCACAGGATCGTCCCCACTGTTGAGCGCTGATGGATCCACACTATTCACGGACAAGGCAGAGATCCTACACAGATGGGCCGAACATTTTGACGGTGTACTAAATCGCTCTTCACATGATGCACCCCCTGTTGCTAAGGTATGGTTTCCTTTGTCATGCTGAACACTGCGTTTCGTGACGACACACACTCCATTGTCATCCGCTACCACACTAAAGGCAAACTGTTTAACTGAGGCCAGAACTAAAGTGAAGGAGGAGAGAGTGCGTGACTTTCTGTTTGCTGATGACGGCGCTGTAAATGCCAGCTCAGAAGATGAGATACAACGGTACATGGACAAATTTTCTGCCAGCGATGTCTTTGGACTCACCATCAGCACGAAGAAAACGGAGGTCGTGTTTCAGCCAGCACCCCATACCAACTACTCAAATCCAACAATCACAGTCAATGGCCAGAAGCTGCAAACTGTAGACAAGTTCACATATCTCGGCAGTGCTCTGTCCAGAAATGTGATTATCGACGAAGACGCTGAAGTAAGAATCGCCACAGCAAGCACAACTTTCGGAACGCTTCATACGAATGTGTGGGAACGACAAGGACTCAATCTCCAAACGTCTATAAAACTGTAGTCATGACCAGTCATGTCATGTCCTCTGTGCCTGCGATTTATCGAGAGGCTACTGTAAGCACGCGAGGAAGCTAAGCAGATTCTATGTCACTTGCTTGCGCAGATTGCTTTGCATCACCTGGCAAGACATGATCCTAGACACGGAGGCCCTCAAGCGTGCAGGACTGCAAAGCATTCATACTCTACTGAAGAAAGCTCAACTTCGATGAGCTGGCCATGTTGTCAGAATGAGCGATGAAAAACTACCAAAGCGCCTGCTGTATGGAGAACTGTAAGAGGGGAGGAGATCTACTGGCGGGCAACGCAAACCTTACAAGGACTCCCTCAAATCATCCCTAAAGGCCTTTGCAAGCAACAACGAGTATTGGTAAAGCCTAACAGCTGCGCCAAGCACCTGGCGAAGCCTGATCCGGAAGGGTGCTGAGTCCTATGAACAAACCAGGAAAAAAGGAGACTGCTCCGCAAATCCAGTGCTGCGGAAGGAAGCTCTGCGATTAATACTGATCTTCAATGCCCGAACTGCGACAGAACTGTTCGTGCCCGAGTCGGCCTTATCAGCCACATCCGGCCACATCGCCTACATGCGACAGACCAGTTGTCATCCCCCGACGGATGGACGAATACTACTAGATCAGGTTGAAATGTAACAACTTTGTAGAAGATTTGTGTCTGTAGCTTTTGTGTATAATAATATTTTGGTTTAACGTTAAATTTGACATAACACACTGTTAAATTACTCAGTAACGAACATGCTATGGGACGACTAAATTCAAAGATTACTATTGACGCAGACAACTCAAAATAAGGTGATGAGAAATATGGCTAAAAGTTGCATTTTGTTTCAATATAAGCACAATTAATAAGGCCATTCTTCAGAACACAGATTGTTGTAATAATTATTAAATTGATCAAGCGTTAAATAATGTCAAGGCAAATATCTCAAAATTTCTCCGTAACGTGGGATTAGAATATATCCTTTTGAATGAACAGTATAAGCAATGAAAAAAGAACTAACTATGTCAAACGATCACTGCACGTCTAACATATAGAATTATTACACTACACGTTGTAGCAACAATCTATGCACACCCACGTTCAAACAAAACGAACACACTTCACAATAAACACACTTATAATGTGTTAAACGGCTCTGATTGAGAATCTGTTAGGAGTAAAATGCGACTGACTTTCTTGAAAAGTGTTTTTCCTGTCTTGCCAGTGTCTTCACTCCGACTTGTACTGTCATTCTGTGGCTCTCGACACGGCGTCACGACGTGTCATCCTCCCGTCCACCTGTGTGACACCAAGTGTTGTGTGTGAGACTCATGCACGAGTGTGGAGCCGTGTCATAAGAAAAACACATATATGCAAGAAAACGAATCGCGAAGTGGAATTATTTTAGAAAAGAGACTTAGTTAAGAAATATGGCTAGGTAAAAGGAATATCGATAACTTAGTTAAGATACATCGCTAGATTTTCGGAGTTAAGCGAAGTAAAACACCTTGTGATTGCATTTATATTATATTACATTCTGCTGTATATTTCCATGTTCATCAAATAAGAAAATGTATTAAAATATTTCATGCTATGTAACTCGCCTTTTTTCAGTCTACCAAGTGAGCTAGCAAAACCGATAGATTTCAGTGCGCTGATTTAAATTATTATATTAACTTGTATAACAGCAGCTACACCTATCGATATTATAGAGTAAATAACGTTTCTTTCTGAAGCTGAAATCAGTGTATGTTTACCATGTGTGTTTACTGGTGTAGATTACCCCTGTGGGCTGTATTCATATAGTTTCTCTGAAAACGGGACGAGTCTGCGAAAGTCGGAGAAAGTTCCGAAACCAGCGCCCCTGTTTGGCTTAATGTTTTAAACTAAATTGGATTCGTGCGAAACCACAAGACAATTCTGTGTGTCTCTATCGTGACTAGTGTTTGCATTACATGCAAGTTTCGTACAACAACTCGTTCTGATGCTCGTTTTGGACACACAAGCTAACTTTGTAGACATGCCCTGGTGCATGGAAAACTAGATTCGTGATGTGGGCTATGTCAACGGTGAAGTCACGATATGCTATCGTGATCACATAGCTCATTAAATCTCACATTTCCGCGGGAGTGTATTATTTTATTATTTATGTTCGCAAATGTTATATACAATGTTAAACTTTGTGTACACATGGACAACGGAATTTAGCCAATGCCTTGTCTTATTTCCTTTAAGAAATGCAGATTGAACAAAGGAGTTAATGAAGAAAGACTACGTGTTATACTCAGGAAAATAGTCTCATTCACAGAGGAATATAGATTGTAGAGTCCAGTGGCTCAGAGGTAGAGCTTCGGACTCTCGACTAAGAGAACCCGGGTTCGAATCCTGTGTTGCGGTGTTAATACAATGGGCAAGTTTTTTCACTCTACATTGCTCCATTTCACTCAGCTTTATAAATGAGTAATAGACAGTGTGGATATGTGTACGAGCAGCCTTCGTGCATTAATTGTAGCATACGGCTGGATGCTTCCCAGAGAAGTTGAGATGGTGTTTGATTGAGCACGTCTGTCAGGGAAGTAAAGTGTCAAGTGTTTGAGCAGTCCTGAGGACCTGACACGCTACATAAGAACTTCTCTGTACTTTACAATGTAACGGACCTGATATATGTCTAACTGTGTGGGAGCTAGCAGCATGAATATGTGGTAAGACACACAGTGGGATGGAATGTATGTCGATAACACATATTGGACGCAGATAAGCCAGACTCCTTATGCAGTTGCATCTGTGAATATTTCTTTGGGTGGCTATTTTGTCAAAACTTGAGTTCTTATATCGTATTACGATACTGACTCAATATCAGAGACTGAACCAACACACATTGAAGTCACCCATTTTGGGATTCCAAGCATGACGCTTGAATTTAATTTGACGATCATTGATTTGAGTTTCCACTTAAGTGAACATGTGTGGAACTCGGCAATTAGGCAATTGTCAATAGGCAGTTTTCAAATGTTATTATTATTAAAATTAAAATGATTGATACAAATAACTCATTGTCAGCGGTGCACATTCAGTCATCGAAATGGTCACTTCTATCCATCAACACGCCAACTTGGCAGTGTTGTAACTGCTCGTAGACCTAGTAAATTCCTCCAGCGCTGAAATCCACCTTGTATCACATGATCTCCTAATTGGAAATATACTTTAAAAAACCACAACGACATTTATTTATAGTTATTTACTTATTTTTTTTGTATACATTTTATTTTATTCCGCGTTTCTAGAGGGACGTTTCTGACCTGCTAACTTAGTTGTATTCCATTCACCAGGCGGCGCTGACATAAAAGAAATACCGTAATTCTGTCTGGTGTAGTGGCCTGGGTTAGTGTAAGCTAGTTTACTCCAGTTTATCACATACATACATGCATGCATGCATGCATGCATACATACATACATACATACATACATACATACATACATACATACATACATACATACATACATACATACATACATACATACATACATACATACATACATACATACATACATACATACATGCATGCATGCATGCATACATACATACATACATACATACATGCATGCATGCATACATACATACATACATGCATACATGCATGCATGCATACATACATACATACATGCATGCATACATACATACATACATGCATACATACATACATACATACATACATACATACATGCATGCATACATACATACATACATACATACATACATACATACATACATACATACATACATACATACATACATACATACATACATACATACATACATACATACATACATACATACATACACACACATATACATATATATATATATATATATATATATATATATATATATATATATATATATATATATATATACAGTTACACACACAAACTCATACACATAAACTCATACACATATACACATATACACACATACACACATACACACATACACACATACACACATACACACATACACACATACACACATACACACATACACACATACACACATACACACATACACACATACATACATACATACATACATACAAACATGCACACAGACGCGCTTACACACACATACACACATACATACATACACACATACGTACGCACGTACGCACGTATGCACACACGCGCGCACGCACGCACGTGTTTCTTTGTGGAATGTTTACCGAGGTTGGGTATTCATAAAATATAAGTCCGATGCCGGATGTACGCGCGACAGATAGCACAGTTAAGAGTATGAACATTTCAAATTAGTTTGTTTCTTCATTCTTATAATATGTTGCATGATGTGTATGCCGAAACTTGGAACAGTGCCATAGCGAACCAGCGTTTATCTCCCATTTAGTCATTGAAATGTTTACATCATAGCTACGCAGAAAGCTTGATAGCTGATTTTAATCTCACAGCGATAAAGACAGAACGTAATCAAACACCGACTACAACAGGTCAACAAATAGGACAAGATACATACATATTAATTGCGTTCGTGCATGACAGTAAGATGTACTGGACTTGCAACGCCAACTGACTATATCTACTGCATCGTATTAACAATCGTAATTGCAGTGGATAACGGTAATGGCAATATCGTAATTATGTTAAACACATGGCTTAGTATGAATCTGATTACATTCGAACTTTAAAAGAATATATAAACCCAACCACTACGCCGCGTTCACGTATCGCGCCCCACACAGTAAACCTATACGTCATTAGTAGCAATGCAACTTATCCGACGTTCCACGAACACGAAGGTACATAGCCTACTGACGTGATGTCCAGCTGGTCAAGCCGTCAAGGGGTCAAGCGTGTGTCGACAGTAGTCCCTCTACACGCGAACCCACCTCGCAGCCCGGACCAAGTCCGGCCACTTCCTTTAGTTAGTTCATCTTCAGCAATGATGACGCTCACAATTATGTGCACTTCGTAATCGACTCTGGTGCTTGCGTGTTGTCGTGTCGTAGTAGTGTGATTTCACAAAGCAGTTACGTCATCAATTTGATATAATATGCGAGACAATATTTTGCTGAGGAGAAATAAATTCGAACGCAGTTAATGAAGATGATATAATATTGATTTATATAACGTTAATATGTGTATGTGAGCTACATAGTTTGAACGTACACGGTGACGTTTTATCAATGTTACCTTCAAGTAAAATGACTCAGTTATTTAAAATGAAAATTAAAACGTACCAAAAGCGAACACTCGAGCACGGCAGAAAGGTCTCTGCAGTGTCTGTATATACATAGACTGCACCACGTTTTCTACATAATTATCACGTTATTTATTTACCGACACCAGTTAGCCAGTGTTGTTTAATTGTGTACAATGTGTTCAAACAGTTGCCTCTCTGATATGCCAGTATGAAACAAATCAACAGGCTTATACTTAGTATACAGTGTCTCGCTGTGTGAGGGGTGAGTACAGCTTAATTAGTACTATTTAATTTGTTGTTTACCAGATCCACAATTGTTGTGGTGTTTAAAAAAAAAATCATTTAAAAATCAACCAACTGAAGTCCGTCCTCCAAAGACATTGGAGAGAACACCCACACCTATATAATTAATTACAATTTTACAGATTAAAAAACAGACCATGCAAAGTAGATGAGAGAATAGGGAAAACAACAACAAAACAGAGCTGCCAACATTACTAGCAACAACAGTAGTAGAAAAGGTAGAAAAGTAGTAATATTAAGATAGTGTCAATGGTAATAACAATAAATAAATAAAATTAGACAAACTACAACAAAACAGCAGGGATGTCATGGTAACAGGTTTCCTTAAAATGAACATAGTTTTACTTTGCTCGGCATTCAGGTATTTTTTTCATCTGGAAATCTGCAGAAGGTAGTACCCATTATCAATAATTAGTAGTCATAAAATAGTACCATATTATAATTAGGCTATTAGATTAATATAAAATATGTCACTCACACTACGACTATGCGCTGTAATATTATTAAAAATCGTTTTGGTACATAATTCATCCAACATGTATTATTGTTGATCAATTTTCATATGACTGTAATGTCTTAAAACTATTCATTTCCTAAATTAATGGCAGTGGAACAGAAATATGTTCGCAGACTATAACCTAAGCTATATATTGTATAACTGAGATTCTCACATGTGGAAAGAGACTCTGGATTCTGTTTTCTGTCGCTTGGTTCAGTTGTACGCTACACAGAAAATAACCATACTTGCTAGTTCACAATGACTGTTGTAGCCAGCATGTCCCCAAATGGATTAACGTTGTTCACACCAGTGTTAACCACCGAACTGGCCAGAGACAGAGTAGCCATCTGGGATATTGACCTCAGGTTAAACTAATTTCCAGGTCACAACCCTTCCCCTAATGACTATGTAAGCTGGAGGCTACAACCCATCCCACTGAATCATTATTCACATAGCCGAGGAACCACAGTGACCAATATTTAGATCCCTACCCTAACACAGTGATTCGAACCAACTCAAAACATTCAACAGCTGGCCCTGCGGGTCTACACCAGAAATTAATCATGAGCTGTCTTATATGGCCTATGGCTAGGGGCACAACGACACACATCCAAGTTAAAAATTTCGTCTTAGCAGCCTTTTTTGACATTTATTGCGTTGCTCAACAGTTCTATTCTATATATCCTGCCAGTGAGTACGGCACTTTCTGCCGTGCTATTGAATTATCGCCAGTGGTCCACAGCGGCCTCAGTGCAGCGGGCCAGCTTATCACTCTAGTCTATAGGGGAAAGATTAATGATCTAACTCTGTGAGCTAAACACAGTTGGTTGGAGAACGTTATAACCATTAGTTTACTCCAAGGTGTCCGTTTACTCCAGTGACGTCACAACAAACGTTCAAATCATTACAGTAGTGTCTTGAAACGAAGCTAAGCCACTCCGGTGTGGCGGTCCAGAACGTCGAAGGTTAGCGGTTCATGTCAAAGGTTAGCGGTTCATGTAAAAGGTTAGCGGTTCACGTCTCGGCATCGTGGTCGTTGTACAGAGATATGGAACGAACACGTGCGCGCTGGAAACTGTAATGTGCAACGTAGGGGGTCGAAAGGTTGGTCGTCGCTACAGCGCGCAGAAATGATTTATTATGTAATACATTCGGTGCGGGGGTCATGAACTTAGTCTCGACATTCCGGCACTGGGTCAAAGTTGATCGGCCACCTGAGGTTACGCCAGTTCAGCGCGCATGTGCATACGTGGACTGCTCGACGAGTCGACGTTGCAGACCGTCAGGCCGTAACGTCGCGCTAATCTTTGCCATGAACCGCTAACCTTTGACAGGAACCGCTAACCTTCGACGTTCTTGACCGCTCGACGGACCGCCACACCGGATATGTATCTGAATGTGTTCTAGAGTGACATTTATAAACGTACATCATCGGTGTTCACCAGTTAGGCCAAAGTGACCCAACAATCCTTTGTCGTAAATACATTAACGTTATGTTTACAAGGCGCTGTTGCGCTTACATTTTTCCGGCGTTAAAAACGCATGCACGATAAATGTAAAATCATCAATATGCAGCGAAAGGACAAAACATTTATGATATAAATACTACGGGTTGTTTATTAGGATGTATACAACCTCTAAGTTCTTTCTCTTCTAAGTTATTTGTCGCGAATTAACACGGGGCAAATAGGTTTGGAGGCAGGATTTGATAGCAAGCGTAAATCACGTGACTGTAGTGCGCCATAATCCGTGACAGTGATTTAGACAAACATAATATTTTATTATATTGAACAACACTTTAAGCAACTCTTCACAGTCATCATCACAGGAGAGTTAATGAACAGCCCGTGGTATAGGGCCCGTAAGTGTGTCACAATACATGGCGAGACTCCGCGCGATTGGAGCTTATTGGGGTCTAAGCGAGGCAATTGAGGATTAGACACAAGAATAATACACAATAAAATATTTTACGGGATTTGCATTTTACATTGCTGTACGTTGTTGTTTCGATAAGCACTTATATCTGACAAGTTGTCTAAATTCGCATAATCATAACACATGTGTACGTTTGCCACAAACAGCTTGTACTACGCGAAAAATGGCACTTTTCATTATTAGTCAAGATCGCCAAACGCAAGTACTTGCCGCTATTGCCATGGCAACCACCATTATAATCGATTAAAATTCATGATTTCCGTGATCACTGTCACCGGCAAAGTGTTCCACTGCTTCTGCTTGTAATAATCCTTCGGACAGTATAACTGAAATAGTTAGAGACTTACACGCCCTATTTACACAAAATATGCTTTGTCGTTTCGTTGCACAATGATGATTTTACATTTATTGCGCATGCGCAGAAACGTCAATCGGAACGTTTATACCGCCGGAAAAATGTAAGCGCTACAGCGCACCTGAGTAATTATAGGCGTCGCGACATCGCGATGACGTATACTGCTGCCGCCCGATCAGCGATAATGTACACTCAATATCACAGCTGCGCTGTTTCTTGTCCGGGCACGCGCTGATGTATGGCCCATCTCCTGGTTGAAAGCAATGAATTTGGCCCGAGCAGCAAACACCAAAGGGTAACTTTAATTTGTCGCCCAACGGGAGACCCTGGAGATAGAGCTTTGGTGACACTCTCGTCGTGTGTTTTCTCAGCGGGATGGTACTACAGCGTTACAGACATGTCGGTAGTCGCTAGGCTGTGTCAGAAGCCGGCAAGATTGCAGCCATGCGTGATAGTTTGTTACCAGTATATTCCGAGTGACGCGAGCTATAATTACGAGGCGTAGGTGCCCGGTGCCACTGTGCTGGTCTCCAAAGGGTTCAGGGTGCGTCATTGCAGATATCAGTTGCGTTAATGTGTATGTATAAGTTCATAGTATACAGTATGTATACTGGTAACTAAGTGTATGAGTTGTGTGTGTGTGTGTGTGTGTGTGTGTGTGTGTGTGTGTGTGTGTGTGTGTGTGCGTTTGTGCGTTTGTGCGTGTGTGCGTGTGTGCGTGTGTGCGTGTGTGCGTGTGTGCGTGTGTGCGTGTGTGCGTGTGTGCGTGTGTGTGCGCGCGCTTGTGTGTGTGGGTGGGTGTGTGCATGTCTGCGAGTTTGACTGTATGTTGGTATGTATATGTGTACGTATGTTTGTGTATATGTGTGTATGTGTGTATGTGTGTGTGTATGTATGTATATGTGTGTGTGTGTGTGTGTGTGTGTGTGTGTGTGTGTGTGTGTGTGTGTGTGTGTGTGTGTGTGTGTGTGTGTGTGTGTATGTGTGTATGTGTGTATATGTGTGTGTATGTGTGTATGTGTGTATGTGTGTATGTGTGTATTATGTATGCGTGTGTGTACATGTGGACGTGTGGACCAGTGTATTCATACATTGGATTCAGTACATACCTAGCCACACACCCATAAGAAAAGCATATAGTTTAGGTGTGCGACCAATTCTTTGTCGCCTAGAAATAGTGTCCCCTAATCGAGACATTGGCTTAGGCATTAAAGATGGACTGGTTGTGTTGACCGGTGACATAAGGCGATGACATACTCTGTATATGAATACGGTCGTGATTACATTGTCGCGCATACATTTTCCGGTCGTTAAAAACGTTCCGATTGACGATTCTGCGCATGTGCAATAAATGGAAAATCATCAATGTCCAGCGAAACGACAAAGGATTTTCGGTATAAATGTCACGGGCTGTTCGTCAACTCTCCTGTGATGATTACTGTGAACAGTTTCTTAAAATGTCGTTCAATGCAATAAAATATTACGTTTTTTATCAATCACTGTCACGGATTATGGCACACTACAGTCACGTGATTTACGCTTGCTATCATAACATGCCTCAAAACTTGTTTGTCTCGTGTTAATTTGCGACAAGTAACTTCACTGAGAGGCTATATACATACTAACGAACAGTCCGTGGTATTTATGCTACAAGTGCTTTGACCTTTCGCTGCACATTGATGATTTTACATTTATTGCTCATGCGCAGAAACGTCAATCGGAACGTTTATAACGCCGGGAAAATGTAAGCGCGACAACGTCTTGACATGTGTCAGTAAAACATAAAGACATTTGGCATATTTGAAATGCAAAAGAGCGATATCTAAACGGAAAAAAAACGACACTCATTCCCTCAGCGAAACCACGCATTATCAAATATGCATAAGGCCTACGAACCACAAGAATGTAACGCATACTATTTTATATAGTAATAATATTTATTTTTAGTGTGTCCTGTTGTTGTGTAAACAAACGTTGTAGATTCAGTGTTTTGTTAAAGGTTGGTGTGACAAGTCCTACTGCGACGTGCGTCTAATGTGGGTAGCTTCGGCTTTCTGTAGATGCCTGTGTCAACATATCTCCCTCACATACGTGTCTTGTACTTGTTGCGCTGGAAATGCATTATTCTCTTCATCAGCATGTCGGTCTTCTTCCTCATGCGGTTGGGAAATCCGCCCACTGGCATAGTCGTCGCCCTGGGTGGCTTCTTGACGTGG
>OZ024861.1:31382722-31387722 GCA_964017155.1 Oasisia sp. SBJ-2009 | reverse complement strand
ATTATTATTATTACATGATATTATGTACCCCTGTAAGGCGTATCGTGCATGTGATGATATTGTATACTAACGCATTTTTCAGGTTCGTTGATTTTATAATGCAAATAATTATTTTTTGGCATTGCCAGACTGTGATATTCAATAGTTGCCGACGAGACATGAGATGGAAGTTGAGAGCCGGGGCCATGTGTTTCGTGGGAGTAAGTACGGCAGGATGACATGAGTGAACAACAGTACGGAAGAATCCCACGACAAACCATACAGAGACAGAGCTAACTAGATATATTGCTTGGACACGTGGTAGCGCTTACATTTTCCCGGCGTTATAAACGTTCCGATTGACGTTTCTACGCAAGCGCGATAAATGCAAAATCATCAATGTGTCGCGAAAGGACAAAGCATTTATGGTATAAATACTACGGGTTGTTCGTCAGTACCTGTCAGCAAAGTTATTTGTAGCAAATTAACACGAGACAAACAAGATTTGAGGCATGTTTTGATAGCAAGCGTTAATCACGTGACTACAGTGTGCCATATTCCGTGACAGTGATTTGAACAAACTTAATATTTTATTGTATTGAACCATATTTTAAGCAACTCTTCACAGTAATCGTCACAGGAGAGTTACCGAATAGCCCGTGGCATTTATACAAACAATGCTTTGTCGGTTCGCTGACATTTCGACAAAAGAGACCAACATAGACCGAGGAGATAAATCAAATAAGAGACAAAAACTAAATATGTAAGAGAATAAAGATGAAAAGAAAACAAAGCAGACGAAAGAGATGAAAAACAAATAAGAGACAAATCAAACTAAAGAGACGTAAGGAAGAAAATACATAGAAGATACAAAAGACACGAGTAGTCAAAATGGATTAAAGATCCTTCAAAGCGTTGAGTGTGGCGAAGCGTATCATCATTACGTATGTACGAAGTCCGGATGTAGAACTTAGTATAGAAAACTAATAAAATATACAGTTAACACAATAAACACAAAGTTGATGGCCATGAATTGTAACATTATTGAAAATCAAAATGGGAGAAAAAGTAATTATACTATCAAATAACTTTAAATTGTTATATTAATGAATTTTAATATTATTTAGTTTTCCCTGTGTTGACGGTAGCATATCATTTGATATAATGCTAAATTGAATGGTAAAAGCAAAGCAAAGACTACGTTAACAAGGTAATTCATATGGTAGGGCAACAACATTACAAATGCATTGTTGTAATGCGCCATTTAGTAACTTGACTACAATACAATTAGCTTAATTTACTTCGTTTGGTTTTTAATTAAACGTGGGGAGGGGTGGTCGCGCGGTAGAGCGCCGGACTGTCAATCGAGGGGACGGTGGTTCAATCCCACCCACCGCCGTTTCGAAACTTAGGCAATTTCGTTCACCCCACATTTGCCAGTGTCTTTCGGAAGAGACACTAAAAGCCGGCGGTCCCTTCTATCTGGTGTCTATGCCAGGGGAAGTATAAGATCCCACACAGGGGGTAAATGTATAAACTGTAGTAGACTCACAAATTCTCGTTGGACTTTAAACACCGTGCAAAGGGCCTCGTCCAGTATCTATCTGGGAGAAAGAGAAAATTATGTCTGTTCATTTTCCTTGTTGCAATCCTTTTAGAAACACGTTTTCTGTCGTTCGTTCTCTAAAGATCGTCCATCTATATCCACAGACTATTCCTGTTCGTGTATGACATTTCTGCTCACTACTCACTAGGCATTTAAATTTAAGTGCGTAAAGTGTACGCACAAATTGTATTCCTAAATGAAATCCGAGCACGTTCTTATCTCAAAACCACTTCATCTATACGAAGAATATGTAATCACAGCTACACAATACAAAACAGGCAGATGGCGTGTTTTAGCAACCCCGTTTCTTATGGGATAGAATAAAAAACTCTATAGTGCATTAAGCGGATAATTGATGGCATGTAATTGGTTGCGCTCAGCAAAGGAAAGCGAGAACAGTAAAAGAGTAAATGATATGCATCATTTATCAACCTAACACCGCCCACGACGAAGGTCGTGTTCACAGTGACTTGTGGAGGCTTATCATTTGCTCACTTCCGACAGACAAGTTACACTAACGTAACTATTACTCACTGACGCACAGGTGCATAAAAACGCTTGCAGCCCACACACATTTAAACATATATACAAGTTCACGCAAGCACGCACGCACGGATGCATGCACGCACGCACGCACACACGCACGCACGTAAACCCGCAAGCGCGAACGATCGAACCAAGCAAGCACACACGCACACACGCACACACGCACACACGCACACACGCACACACGCACACACGCACACACGCACACACGCACACACGCACACACGCACACACGCACACACGCACCCAGGCACACACGCACACACGTACACACACACGTACACACACACACACACACACACACACACACACACACACACACACACACACACACACACACACACAAACAAACAAACAAACAAACAAATAAACAGACCTAGCCCCGTGAGAAATGCGTGGTGTTGGCAACTTAACTAATACATTATTTGGTTATAAAGACATTTAAATTTGCTTCACATGATAGAACATTTTCTCCGAACGGTTCCTTTATGTGTACATTTCGACTGTGAATCGCTCATAAACGACAATGGAGGTAAGAAGTACCAGGGTTAACGCCCTTCGTCCCACTAGATGACGTAATAGATTCATTAAAGAGTACTACTCTCATGGTCTTTAGAGCCACAAATAACTTTATTCGTCTGCATGGACAATTAACATGCATTGCTAATCGTGGTCAATGTTCTAAATGGGTTAGCTTTTTATAGAACCCATTACGTAACAACCCACAATATAATTTTTTACAGAACTGCGATCGGTTGCCATCAAAAGAAGTCTCAGTAAGATTGGGATGTACTTGAAATAATAATCTCATGTTGGGCATGATTATACTCAACATGAAATAGACAACATTAAATGTCATCGTTATTAAGATAATTCAGTGTGAAACTAGGTTTAGCAGATTTTCAACAGCTGAGTCATCATAGAGACACATCTCCAACATCAACTTCTAGAGATTTCAAAAACGCATTTCCCATAGTCTGGCATGTTGCGCTATGGCAGATCCTGAGCGGTTTCAACACTGACGAAGGAGTGATTTAAGTCATAAGGATTGAATCAGGTCTTATAGATATTTTACAAAGATGTCATCAGTGTAGTCCTGACGAATAACCACATTGAAGAATTATTTCGAACTGGACAATATCATGCAAGACACTCTTATGCAACCCCCACTGCCCCATCTCCGTCGGTGGCAGGTAGTCCTGTACCTAACATTCGCTTCGCTGACGACATCAATTTCACGGCGTGCAACAGTGATAAACTTCAACGGATTACCAACAGGTTGGTTAAGATCTTACGACATAGTAGAGAAAAGCAACGTGAGCGCAGAGAAGGGTAACACAAGGGTACAGAGAAGGGTAACACAAGGGTACAGAGACGGGTAACACAAGGCTACAGAGCACGTTTGACATCAGTGCAGACGTCGTCAATAATGGCGAAAAAATTGAAGATGTCAGCAGATGTATATTTTGGAGTGACCGTGTCTAAGGATGGAAGTTGCACCATTGAAACACCAATCAGGGTCGCCCCAGCAACGGCCGCCTTGGCAATGGTGAATGTATTGTTCAATACACCAACATGAGTAGGAGATCATTGCCGGGCCACAGGACACTCAGTGTCATTGAAGAACACAAAACTACTGACCCGTGAATCCAACTGGCACAATAGAAAATTGAAGGACACCATATACATCAAACAGAGAGCCCCTACCATGAACAGAGATCAGGGATACCATCTGCCTGCCATCTACAACCAAATTATCCCGCCGAAATCTGAGGCAACACACGTGACACCAGTACGAGTACAAGGTCCGTAGCTGACGGGCCGAAGCGTCATACTCATCTTCGACTTTAAGATCCAAAGTAAGTTAAATTATACTACAGTACGCCTTGGCAATGTTGGAAAGTATCCAGAGAAGACGTAAGATACGCTAACATACACAAAGTATAGCTTGTTCAGATTAATTATACTATCTATGTCTCTAAAATTTATGAATGTGAGGCGTGCACACTTCTTGCTCATGCTGAAAAAAAGATCAACGCATTCGAAACGAAGTGCTTGAAGAAGCTGCTCCGCATGACCTTCATGAAGAGTGACAACAATTAGTATGTGAAGAGAAAGGTCACATCGACATTGGGCTCACAAGGACCTCTTCTGCCCAGAGAATATAACTTGACACGTAATATGACACTGTATAGCCTCCCATAGACAAACATGCAGGGCATCCTTCAGGGCATACGCCGCCACGAACGTCTGAGACAGAGATGTATGGACAGTGTTATGTAACAGACGGCCCTCTCATTGCTAGAAAAACAAGAAAGGCGTAACATTGCATCTGCAGCGTCACGCATGGAAGCCCTAAAGTAACGGTTTGATCATTTCCGACAGTTTCTCGTGACGTAGCAAGGATATGCCCTACGACATATATAAGGTGTCCTTATATGGATATATATGTGTCGAAAAACGGAAACAGCGTCGACCTTTACCGGGAAAAAACTATTGGTTAGGCAAAACATTTCTACAATGCCTAACTCATGTGCGACTTCTGCCTATAGATACTCACCAAGTGTGCTAGCGCTACACAATACCGTGTTTCCAAGGTCCTTCACTTCAGTACTGGGACTAGTTACTGCACAATGCGACTCATACCTCCTACAGGACCCATGCATGCAATCCTATATTTATATAGGTGCATATTAATATTTATACACAGTCACGTGAACACATCGATTTATGCATACGATGATGCAACGCGTCAACTTTTACTCAAATCTTAGCTTCTAAACGCTGATAACGAACGTTTAAGGAGTACAGTGACTTTGGCGTAAACACTAAATGCATTAGTACTTATAATAATAAAACAAGAAACTAT
>OZ024861.1:31372722-31377722 GCA_964017155.1 Oasisia sp. SBJ-2009 | reverse complement strand
ATCCCTAGAAATTGTTTATCCTTCTTCAAATTGGGGCGGGCATTTACGCTGGTATCACGGCTACTGTAACTCAGCTAACTCCCGCACTTTGCGTAGGGGATCCGCCAGGGGTACTGTTACATGTCACGCAGCCATTGCCCTGTGAAAGGGAGGGTGCCAGCTCTTATGCCCAGAACTATCAGAGCAGTAATTTGTAACGGGAAGTCTGGTGTCTAGAATGTGGGAAAATTAAACCTCAAAGGGTATTGCTGTTAACTCTGCTCGCCTCAGCATTATTGCCAATACATTTTGTTTTGAAACTGTTCAACGGGTTGCAAGCGGAATCCTACAAATTGCGAACATTACTCTGAACTTAGTAGAGTAACTAAGCACAAATTGGTGGGTAGCAGCCATTCAACGAGCATATCGTAGTCACAAGAACGTAATTGAAAACATAAAACCGTTCTGTGTGCAATAATATGTTCGACTCCAGTTGCCAATACAATAGCCCGTTGTAGTTAGAACTTTTTGTGAACAGCCATTTACGATATTTACTATGTTCATAGCACACACAGAAAAAAGACAGACGTATGACTATGACGAAGCAGTCTAATACACATATATTTAATTTTACTGCTTCAGCCTAGGGACACCGTCTGATTGCATTACTGAGCTTGTCAACAATAGACTCGTATGTCTTCGTGTATTCTTAATATTTCAAACTGTTTCACTGCAAAAGTGCTTTTTATTTAATCTGTGTGTGTGTGTGCGTGGGTGCGTGCGTGTGTGCGTGCGTGCGTGAGTGTGCGTGTGCGTGTGTGCGCGTGTGCGTGTGCGTGTGCGTGTGCGTGTGCGTGTGCGTGTGCGTGTGCGTGTGCGTGTGCGTGTGCGTGTGCGTGTGCGTGTGCGTGTGCGTGTGCGTGTGCGTGTGCGTGTGCGTGTGCGTGTGCGTGTGCGTGTGCGTGTGCGTGTGCGTGTGCGTGTGCGTGTGCGTGTGCGTGTGCGTGTGCGTGTGCGTGTGCGTGTGCGTGTGCGTGTGCGTGTGCGTGTGCGTGTGCGTGTGCGTGTGCGTGTGCGTGTGCGTGTGTATGTTTCTGAATGTGTGTACAATCGTGTGTTTGTGTGGGTCTGGGTAATTATGGTGCAAATTATGATTATTGCATTTTTGCATTAATGGCATTATTTAAATGGAAATAAAACAACGTGTTGCAGGTATTCACCTATGTCAGTTCATAAAAACTAACACTTCGCAACCAGAATCGAGATATTACCTCAAGCGGTAAGCTCTAAATAATGAACTCTCCGATAACATGACGGTAGACGTTTAACTCATGACAACGAAATTTGTCAAAAAAAGCGAACAACAATTAGCCAGCATTTTATTGGCTGCGAAGTTGCCGGCGCGTGACTGGTCGACTCAAAGACGTCGCTTATAGTTGTCAACGTGTCATGGATTGCAGTGGGATCAAACTTTACAATGTCGGTTTGTAATAAAGACGTGACTTTGCCATGTGTCATATGCGGCGACACAAGCACTAAATAACTAATAGCAGCCTTTTCCGTTCCGATTCATGACACGACGACAGACCGGCTTGGTCATGGTCATTTATTACCTTGAGGAAATTACGTCATACCAACTATAAAGACCTCGCAAAGTGGCGTAACTATGTCCTTCCTTTACACAGCACTTGCTCTTTTTTCTCTTTCTCCCAGATACTGGACGGGGCCCTTTGCAGAGCGAAGTCCAACGAGAATTTGTGAGTCGACTACAGGTTACACATTTACCCCTTGTGTGTGTGATCATTTACTTCCCCTGGCATAGACACAATATAGAAGGGACCACCGGCTTTTAGTGTCTCTTCTGAAAGACACTGGCAAATGTGGGGTGGACGGAATTGCCTAAGTTTCAAAATGGCGGTAGGTGGGATTGAACCACCGTCCCCTCGATTGACAGTCCGGCGCTCTACCGCGCGACCACCGCTCCTCACAGGCTCTTGTGTCTGATGTTGAAAATTAGTTAATTCACTATTATCACATGAATGTTACCCATAGCAGCATGCACGGGCGTCGATCGGTGGGGGACGGGGGGGGGACGCGTCCCCCACTTTTCAGGGTGGGGGGACAGCATAGGAATTGTCCCCCCCACTTTTTAGTTCAGAACAATTGCGAGGCATGTAGCCTGACTCAACACGCCTCTCTCTTAAAAGCCACTACATAGGACAACCTAGACAATAAACTCGCGATATGAAGCTCATCAAAGTTATTTATCGCAAATTAACACGAGGCAAACAAGTTTTGAGGCATGTTTTGCTCTTAGTGCGCCATAAACCGTGATAGTTATTTAAACAAACGTAATATATTAATATACTGAATGACATTTTAGACAATTCTTCACAGTAGTCATCACAGGAGAGTTATCGAACAGTCCGTGGCATTTATACGAAAAATGCTTTGTTATTTCGCTGCACATTGATGATTTTAAATTTTCGCGCAATCGGAAAGTTGATAACTACCGGAAAAATGTAAGCCACTGCCGGGCTATATCAGTTTGCAACCTTGTATTGATATTATTAATAGGCTCTAGCCATTAAGCACATTTTAAATGATGAAATTTGTGTTGCATTTTCACCCCTCGCCTGCATGATGCTTATCGCCTACGGCAGAAGCGGCGGATTCCTGGACTTTGTGCAACTTATTCCCATATGAGTGATGAAAAAAAATTCTTGGCCAAAATGTTGGATTGGGAAGTTCTAGATAGGCACACCATGGGCGTTGACCAGTGGGGGACGAGGGGGACACTGACCACCCCGCGGCCTGAGGGGTCAGCATAGTCCTCATACTTTTTTCAGTTCATAAAACTAATTTATAGGCATATATAGCGAGATTGATCACTCCCCTCTGTTAAAAACCCTACATCGGTCTAGTAGTAAAATTAATAATAAGAACTAAACTTCCGACTACCTAGTGGAAAATCACTAGATAAATTGCTTGGTGGGCCGCAGTCCGCAACTTGATCTTAGTACAGTAAATATTCTCATGCCGGGCACTGTCATTTTTCACCCTTGTGTTGATATATTAATAGGCATTAACCATCAAGCACATAATAGATTATTAATTTTTGTTTGCACTGTCACCCCGTTGATTGCAGCCTGGTCGTGCTGGTAGATATTTATATCACCTACGGCGGAACCAGCAGATTTATGCACTTTGTGTAATTTGATCTCATTTTAGTGATGACAAATTTCTTTGCCAAAAGGTGGGATTGGGAAGTCCTACAGAGGCACCCCTGTAAGCTCTGCATCTTGTCACTCTATGAATCAGGCAAGCAGTGTTGGGTTCAAATTCTACCCCAAATGTTCAGTGATTGGGGTGGGCCATGGCCCCTCTTCAAATATATGTTGCCAACACAACGATTATAAATAGCATAACATAAAGGCTTTTTTAGTTTAGAATTAGCACCAGACCAACAGTGTCAATTATGTTTTATATTTTAAAAAATACTTATGTGTATTTCAGGTCACACACACACACACACACACACACACACACACACACACACACACACACACACATATATATATATATATATATATATATATATATATATATATATATATATATATATATATATATATATTATGCATACATATATGTGTATATAAATTGGTCCCCCGTCCCCCCCCCCACTTTTAAAACCGGATCTACGCCCCTGGCAGCATGCCGTCTTGGCTAATGCCCCAGTCATAGTGTCACGTTTCGGTCGCGCCGTTGTGTCCCTTTTCCGATCCCCACATTCTGGTGGAAAAAAAATGCATATTACGGCAGGGTGCCACATTGTCGCCATGTGCTAGCTACGCTGTCGCCTCGATGTAGTCCCGACTTGTAAAACTAAAAGTCGGGTTATGCCTCGCTGCCGCGTGCCAACAGTGCCGCTGCGTTGTTGCCACGTTGTGCCTCGTTATGCCTCGCTGCCGCCGAGCAGCATAGCGTACCGCAACGTATCGTAACGTACCACAACGTAGCAGAAACGCAGCACAACGTAGTACACGCGTTCTGTTCACGTTCTGTCACGCTTTTGCTACGTTGTAGCCACGTTGTATTACGTTGTACAATGTTGTTTCCATGTTCTAGTACGTTGTACCACGTTGTTGCCACATTCTGGTGCGTTGTGGGGAAACGCAACCGAATTTTGAACATGTTCAAAATAAAACATTTCCTGTTCACGTTGTGTCACGTTTGATCACGCTTTAGCCACGTTGTAGCACTTATGCTCAAGTTGTAGCCACGTTCGGCCATGTTTCGCAACGTATCTTAACGTGGCGGCCAAAAGGTGACACCATGACTGGGGTAGAAACACACAACGCATCAACCTATGCCATAGCGCCGTCTGCGGGAAGTGGGGCAAACTAGATTAACAAGATTACAACTGAGATAATTAAACTCTTGATGGCCGGTGGACAATGAAGCCCTTTCGATTAGCGAGAATCCGACCTGTCTATTTAAGTATATACCGCCCTTCTACTGTATACGTCGATTTTAGTTTACAACACATTAACACTACCGGCACCCAACAATTAGCAGATAATATGTTTCATTCATTTTAGTGATCTTTGTGAAAATGAGAACGTTCTAATATTATTATCTACACTGCTCCTCTGCTAATGCAACTTTCATATCCTCTAGTCCTGTTATCTTCCATAACCGAAAAAAAAACAATATTTATATCTATATTTGCATGACAATTCAATATTTTACCACTTCGGTCTGATCTCCTCTCAATCTCCTGCTCTCTAGACGCATTTCCTAACAAGAATCCCACACCTGGCTTCTCTCAATTTTGCTCTTTCTAGCACATCTGTGTCTTTCTTACCTCCATGCTTGTATATAATATATTACATGAGGCCTAACTGTTGTTTTGCTCAGCGGTATTATTAGTTCCTTTTCCTTGTATACTACGTTTCGCTTAATTAATCCAATAATTTGATTTCTCTTCGATGCTGCTAATCCGCATTGCTCTGAAA
>OZ024861.1:31347722-31367722 GCA_964017155.1 Oasisia sp. SBJ-2009 | reverse complement strand
GCAAATTCCCTGCATGGGGTTTGGCTGTTGTCATGAAATGGCTGCAACTCGGCAACGCGCGTAACATGCTGATGACGGTAAATATAAAGTTGTCTATTATTGTTATCGCTGAAATCATCCTATCAACTGATGATATATGTCTACTTCAAAGCGTTTCTCCTCAAAATGGACCGAGCAAAGTGAACTGTACTTAGACTGGAGGGATTCCAAACAGTACGCCCGCAAACGTGAATCCATTGCTTCAATACTACCGGTTGTTTCAACTATTATTGCAACCGTATGCTGAACAGTAAGGCATAATTACTCAAGTTTACCATAGATTTAACCACAGATTTAGATACACGTCTATAAGCAGCTGCTAGATGTCACGCCAACTGAACGAAATGTCGAAGACTCGAAGTTGTTGACCCTTAACAACGTCGCAGGAAGCTGACCGGCTTCAGCAGAGACATAGAATGCCCCGCGCTGAATGGCCAAGCCAAGTTAACCCTTCACTGGTGGCGGCGTCTAGACCATCGCGGATTTCGTTAGAATTTGAGACTTTAAAGTCACATTCTGAGTAAACCGCTGACGTTAAAAATTGAGTATATGTGGAAATTGTTACTTTGTATAAACTCTATTAGGTATATGACGCGAAACCGTTGCGTTTTTTTGTCCTTTAAGATAAGAAAGCTATAACATAAAATATTGATGGCCTGATTTTTGTATTATTCATCAGTCGGAAACTACAACTGTCATCCATCGTTAGAATATTATTCTTGTGTCCGGTCTCCAATCAGCTCCAGTCGCGCGGAGTCTCGCCATGTATCGTGACGCACTTATAGGCTCTACAATTCCCCAGGCGACTGTGAATAGAAGGTGCTGCCACCTCACGTCGTCTGGGAAACGGATTGTTATGCCAGACGTATGAGGACCCGAGCAGCCACGTCTTCCACCAGAGGGCGTCACTACCGTACCGGCACTACTATCTCACGCGAAAACGAGGCTCGGCCTATTTCCTTTGTAAATGCCCGGGCAATTATTCGCTTCGCCGCACTTGAATAGGAGTTTGTTTAACAATGCCAACAAGGTGTGCGGTACCCGAGTGTTCTCACCGGGGTGGCCATCAGTTCCCAGCCGACGTAGAGCTTCGGGATAAGTGGGTTCATGCCATTCGACGAGCAGCAGACAAGAGAGGGTCGCGGTGGACACCAAAGCCATACATGGATGATGGTTGTGTGCTACGGTCACTTTTCTCCAAGTGACTACATACAAGACTCCGAGACACTACATGGTAATTATTTATTTTATTACTTGTCCATCAAGTAATAATACTACTAGTATTTTTTATAATGACAACTTACGCTACTTACAATTTATTTGTAGAAGACTTAGGCGTAGCCGTAGAAAGCATAGGTCGTAATCACCTGTCAGACTCGCACTGTCTAGTTGACTAGTACTCTAGCCCGAGTCTAGGCTAGCGCGGTATCTTGCGCTATATATGTACTTACGAATATATTATAACATTTTATTATTATATAAATTATGATAATTTTGCTCTCAGATCGTTTGCCTTGGACTAAATTATAAATGGCATTCTCCACCCGAAACCCTGATCTGGTTACCTTCCTCGATTTCAATTTTATTTTTCTTCCTCATTTTGTCACTTATCTTGCACTACTTTCTTTTTTTAAACTGCCTTTGGTACATTTCCCTAAGATATAAAGCCTATGCAACTGAAACAGAATTATTGGGCATAATAGTACATAAGTAACAATGACAGTGTATAATAGTTTATTATTAATAATACAACAGCAATGCCAGTGGTAGATACAGTCACAGATTATATTAACAAGCCCAGTTTTATTATATTTGCAAATTTAATCTTGGAAATCTGGCTAGATGGATGATTATCGTATAAGTTAAAAATAATTAGAGAAACATTTATGTATATAGATCCAAAATATGTGTGTATAGCATCTGATAGTGATACAAATCCATGTGGTCTGCTTCCAGGCACCCCACGTACACGGCGCACGTTACACAAAAATGCTGTGCCATCAGTATTTGACTGGGTGCAAGAGCCATCTGAGTGTGTGAAGAAACGGGCGGTGCGAGCGAAGCTTCGCATGTCTCAAGAAGAAGAGCCCCTGGACGAGCCATCGTTCGACCCCAACCTGGATGTGCAGGAGGAGGTCGTAGACAATAACCCCATCACTGCCGACGAGGAAGCAGCTGCTCCCAGCTTCGAGCAAGTGGATAGAGGGAGTCAGACAGCGCACTTTGCCAAGCTGTCAGTTGAAGAACTGATGGCAAACCCCAAAATGCTCCAGTACTACACTGGTCTGGATGACTACCGCCACTTCCAGTATGTTCTCCAGAGTCTCGGTCCAGCAGCTCATCACCTGGACTACCGCTGGAGAACACCCCAGACGCTGTCGGTAGAGAACCAGCTTCTTCTCACCCTCATCAAGCTGCGCCTCCACACACCCAACCAAGAACTTGCATTCTGGTTTAGTGTGTCTGAGTATACAGTAGGTAACATCTTTGTTACATGGATAAATTTCATGTTTTGTTCCTGGAAGGAACTGAACATTTGGCCGTCTAAAGAGTTGGTAGATGTACATATGCCAAGTGACTTTAAGCGTTTATATGCAAGCACTCGGGTTATAGTAGATGGTGTAGAGGTCCCCATAAAAAAGCCAGGGAAACCTACTGCACAGCAAGTGACATACTCTACTTACAAAAACAGAAATACCCTAAAAGCCCTTGTGGGTATCACACCTGGAGGACTAACCTCCTACATCACCCCAGCATATGGAGGGTCTGCCAGTGATCGCATTCTTGTGGAGCGAGGAGACTTGCCACAGAAATGCGATCCTGGTGATTCAATCATGTCTGACAAGGGTTTCAATGTGCAGGACATCTTTGCCCCATTCAACATTCAAGTAAACATTCCAACATTTCTCAGCAAAAAAAATCAGCTCTCAACAAAAGCAATAATAAACGACAGAAAAATAGCATGCAAACGTGTACACGTTGAGCGTGTCATTGGCCTGGCAAAAACCTATAAAATATTAACATCACCAATGAACGAAGTGGAAACAATCTTGGGGTCCCGCATAATTTTTGTTTGCTTCATGTTGGGCAATCACCGAGCACGCATAGTTTCAAAAACCGCATAAAAATTTATAATTCCACTCGAAGCAATTTAACCTGCTTTATGTAAAGTGTCCTGCACATTGAAAGGTTTGTCAGACATGATTTACAATTTTAAGTAAAAATGTTTGTTCAGATACTCCTTCCGGTAGTGGTCACGGAAGAATGAATCTAACCTGTTTAGCATGCCATATACAAAGGTGCTGTTATACGGAACATCAACAATGACAAGGTCAACCAGTGTAAAAATCACCAGATGGCATAGGGTTTTTCTGGTGATGTGCATGTTGCCTTGCACCTGATACATGTAATCATGGTCATGTTTTAGATGTAGTTTGCCATTTGGTCCAAGTTCTAAGTATGGCACAGTAACTGGTGTGACAGGCTTGTCCCTGGCAACATAAGGGCATTTGACTTCGATTAACGTGCAGTCATCTACAATGCCATCTGGTGAGCAGGCCAAGTATGGCTTTTTTAAACAAATGACCAGACCACTGGCTGTGACATTACTGCCAGTCTTCTCACGATAAGCTTTCAGTGCCGTACCCTCGTATTTTCTGCCATGTTCTAGGGGTGCAGCTGATATTGTTTTTGTCTGCTGTAGACACCTAGCAAATTTACCTGCATCAGTTCTATCTGTTAATTTGCAGATTCTGCCAAACCGTGAGGCAGTCATGCGTTTTGTGCGCTCTGCATGCCACAAGGCCACAACCGCCTGCCCTCTGGTGTCTTGCTCAATTTGTGTGGCCTGTTCTTCGGAAATGTGTGTGAGTGTGTCTGCTTGTAAATAGTGTTCGGATGGTGTGAGTGTGCAGTAGTCGTGGTCATTGTCAAATGCATGCATGTTTGCAGGAGAGATGATCTGCATCAGAGCTGGGCTAACAGTTGATGAAGCTGCAAAATTTATTGTTGCATTGCTTACCCTTGTGAATGTTGTTTTGCTGTCCACCCTGTGTGCCTGTGGTATTGGATTGAAGATGATATTTGTGTTGTTCATGGACATGTCTAAGTGTTCTGCTTTGACTGGTGAACCGTTGTGCAGGCGGCGTGGCCTGTGGAAAGACTGCACAGTCTCTGTGCAAGTTATTTCTAGCTTCATAGCTCTACCACACCCGTAGTCGATCACAGGAAGCAAAGCAGCACGAATGTGTTTGCAGTGGGCATATGGGCCCATGCCAGCAGCACATTCACATTGTGTCTGTAGGATGTTGCCCTGCTCGTCCACACTCAAGTCAATGTTGTATGTAGTACTACGACGCATCTTGGCTCGGCACTGTGTCCTCAGGAAGGTTGTCTCGTCCTTCTTGCAAAACCGCATGAAACGGATAAACCTGAAAGACATTATATGTTATGACAGTGATTTATGAACTTAAATGCAGAAAATACACATGTTAACCTGTGTAAAACAGTATAAATGTAAACCATGTTCATAACTGAAACAACTCAATATAAAGTTCATAATAGTTTTGAGTATTGAAGTTACAGTTAATGTCTTTGTAAAGGACACTGCATGCAGCAGCATGGGCATCAAGCATTTCACTGTTTCATGTTTGAACCAAGAGTGTGTGCATGTCTTTGTGCAAATAATGTTTGGTATTTAACAGTATGTGAATATAATTCCTATTTACATATTTTACGTCTTATAAATAAAATGTGTTAACTACCTGTCATCGTAAAGTTCTTTTGCGTTTCTGTTGAGGCTGGTTCCTAATGGATGGAGAAACTGGTCGACTGTGTGTGTTGTTACAGGTGGGAGAATAGTGTTGCCTGTGACATCTCTGTAGTGGGTAGCATGGGGAAGAGACATGTGGCAGTCATCATCATGGTTGAGGTCACTGGTGGTATAACCAAAATTGCTGTTCCGGTCATATGCCTCCAATCTGAAAATAACATGCAGTGTAAATTATACTAGTCGTATAATATAGGTGTACAATTATTATTAGTAACCATTTTTATATAAAAAACAATTATTCACAGTAAAACCAATAATTTGTTAGCTATCCTACATATGGATGAAATGTGTGTACATTAACAAGACAAGCCCAGCACACGAGTGCATATTAATTATTACAGGCATATTCATTATTTCTGTAGCCATTACAGTCCAGTCCAGGTTACAGAAAATGACAACTCACAAGAACATGCCTGTAAAATGTCTGCTACTGTGTTGCCTGGTGGCTTTTACCTGAATAAACATTGGGCATTGCTCTAATCTCAGTTCTGGCTTGAGTATAAACTCCACACACGTTCACACCTACTTACTAAAGACCACAACACTAATGTGCCAAGATAATGGTAGTTAGCCTGTGTGTATTCACTGATCTGAATGCACTGTCAACACGTATTCAGCTCTGCGACTCCAATTGGAGAGTCAGGTGATCATATTTACCCATCACAACACAAATTGTAACAACAAAAACGAACCTAAATCACTATTTAAAACTCATACGTAGAAACGATACCGTAAAACGTGGGATAACCGCATGAGGCCTAGTGCCGGTTAGCCTCGGTTACCCAGACTCCGTGAGGTGGCAGCACTTTTAAGCCCCCTCAACTACGCCTGGGACAGTATATATGCTTAAGTTTCTACATCCGGGCAGCCTTACCCCAGAATAGGGTAGAGACGCTGATTGGCTCTCAGGCCAACTATGAAATAAAAATTTAAATAACGATATAGTTTTACAAGATAATAATATCATTTGAAAAGTATTCACCATTGAACTTATATTAACACAACAGTAAGTAAAAATTCAAATTTACCGTTGTTTATAAAATAAGAATTACGGCAGGATTAACCAGTATCCGTGAGGTGGCAGCATTGTCTAGCCCGACACGGATAGCATACACATTAAATAAGGAAACCTTTTGATCAAATAATGCTGTATTATAAAAACTATTAAAAATTAAACTTATATTAACCCAAAATAAATAGAAATACAAATTTGCAGTTGTTTATAAAAAAAATATTACGGCAGTGTCCGTGAGGTGGCAGCATTTTATAGATCACGCGGATACCAAACAAAAGCCGGCAAATGTCACCAGACTGTCTTCTCGGCGTAGTTCCGCAGCCGACCGACAGTCGGTTAAGCGAGACTAAGTGCCGGTACGGTAGTGACGCCGCGTAGCGGGAAACAAGTGCTCGGGTCCTCATTGAGACGGGTATAATCAGCACCGCCACCTAGCGCAAGAGGAAGTTTTAATTTACAAATCTATCAATGGCTTAGGTTTCGTGGCGCCATCTACCGAACAATACTCTCTTACTTTGATCACGATTTAAATATCCTCCATTTGGGACAAAATTACCATATCCATTGTCATGCCACAAATTATCTTCATTGGCTAAACATAATAAACAAACGCCTGCATTCGGTATATTGATACGCACGACAATTTTATGCTTTTGCTTACTGCGAACACCGTTAACTTTGATAAGCAAATCGTGTTATCGGCATGCAATTAAATAAACAGACGAAGCACAGCGGGTGATTACGGCGTGCTTTTTCCAGTCTCATAAAAACGTACTGCGTATTCTGCGTGTAAACAAGCATTTTATTAGGGTGTCTCGCCAAAGGTAACGGCAGCTATTTAGATTACGTAATATCCTGCCGGAATCGGCATGATGACACGTAATGGTTGCCGTGGCAACAACAGGTCTGACGAGTTGCTACAACGCCATCTTTATCGACGGCGTGAAACTGCAGAGGAGAATGCATAGTTACACTGCTGAAACGGGTATAGAATTATTTGCGCTCAACAATAGGGGACAGAAAGGGTTGCACGACCTTTCACTGGTGTCAACAAAAAATGGTGTCAACACAACGCGCTATTCTGAGGAAAAATTACTTTTCCTCATTACCTTTCCTACTAGATGACCAGCCGCTGACAGAATCACGAAAGGTGTTTGGCCTACTTTGATTGGCGGGTTTGCTGACGAATGTAACACAGGTTTAGGAGCCTATGTGTCTTTGGAAAGTCCGGGTGTGTTATATATTATCATCCCTTTGGTTAGCTATATGGTTTATTTAATATCAATATATCCGTAATTCATAGATCTTCGAAGCTTTCGTTCTTTATAATCTGTTTAAGGACCCGTTGAAAGATGGTGACACCATAATCGGGCATGCACATAATTCTATTGTAACCAGTATCCAAAGTCAAAATTAGTGGAATACGCAAACAATTTAAAAATAGTAACTTATCTGCATAATATGTGCCACCTTCTAGATGAGGTCGTGTAGGGTGGTAACCTATAACACTTACAACTGAGATTTCTGCTGTAGCAGCTACGCCTGTATTATGAATGAAAATAGCAAAATAATATAGAAACGATGGCGGCAGGCGAGACTTGCCTGCCGTATTTCGCTAAAACCAACAGGCGTAGAATAACACAGACGTCGTTTAGACGTCATTATTTGATTGCGAGGAGATCTTGAATTGTTCCACCGGCAGTCAGGACACCTTCGCACGCCAAGGTTCGTTGCGCTGCGCTAGCGTACCCCTGGCTGATCATCTCCGCAAACTGTGGAAGTGAGCCGAGTCGAATATAAAACTATAGCAATTGACGAATCGCTATTGCGTCAGTCGTGGGACAAGGGCAACTACCGGCCCCAATTTGAGAATGAACTCACCACTGGTGGGAATCCCAATGCAATGACCCATTCACAGTCTAGACAGTATGCAGCATGTGGCTGAAATCTCCCAAAGATGATATCACGTGACCGGAGGTGGGCGATTTTATTGGCTGACGTTAAAAGAAGAGTTTTGTTCAAAGTGATGTGCTTTGGATAGTGAAAACTGCACTGGTACTGGCGTTATCAGCCGCAGCGAAAATTGATTTACGACCGGTGAGAATCCGAGTGTAATGAATGACCCATTCGCATCATATAAACATTGCAAGTAGCAGGAGCGCCCCCTGGTGCGTGAGGGTGACTCAGCATGTTATGGTAGATACAGTCACGGCATAACGTGGTTTAAACATCAAATGAGAAGACTGCCTTCTATTAATAGGGACATTTGTCCAACACACACACACACACACACACACACACACACACACACACACACACACACACACACACACACACACACACACACACACACGCACGCACGCACGCACGCACGCACGCACGCACGCACGCACGCACGCACGCGCGCGCACGCACGCACGCACGCACGAACGCACGCACGCACACACACACAAACACGCACGCACGCACACACACGCGCGCACGCATGCACGCACGCACGCACGCACGAACGCACGCACACACACACACACACACAAACACGCACGCACGCACACACACGCACGCACACATATATATCCCCTACATAAAACATGGCTGACTACGTCTGAGAATTCATTGGCAAGCACACGTGTTTGTAAAGAGCTTGCCAGCCACCATGAAACATTATGAAATAACGAGTGCATGCCATCCACTATTGAGCATTATGGTATGCAAAACATAATTTCATAACTAAAGTTTAGATACATATACTATAACGAAACGTACTTTTCCTGCGCTAATTAATAATTATCTATTTAGTTGCTTGCGTCACTGATGCCATTGTTACAATAGTTATGTGGCTTTTTACATTTTCAATTTATTCCGTGTTCTATCAACGCGTTGTTTTTATGGCAAAAGCTTGTTAAAGCTTTAAAGCTCTCTATTCCCGTGACATATATATATACCCAATCCCAATTAATTACGTATCGAACGTGGGAAAAATAGTTTGCTACAAAAGCTGTTCCTGCGACAACAGCGGGTTAAACACAGGGTGCTCGCAAGGAAAGCAATAACAGTGCGATAATGACATTTATTGGCACGTCAGTGTGTGTTGTGTAGACAATGCGCACACGGCCCGTACAAGTACAACGAACCCAGCTATTCCACATCACAATTAATTACACACATAACGTTTGTGATGAATAGGTTAACGTTGACATAAATAAAACATAAATATACGAATTTGTACGAACGTGTATTTGTGAATGTATCACGGCATTACGTAAGCACTTTTTGGTGAAGTATGGGTGGGTGGCATAAATCCTATCCAAATTTATTTTGCATTGTTGGATTTATTCTATGTACAAAGTCCCTTATTGTGAGTGACGAGTGTGCATCTATGTTATGTGTTCATTGGAGTGTGTGTTAGCGTGAGCTATTGCGTGCGTGTGCGTATTTATTAGAGTCAGGGTTAGTGCGAGTGATCGCGGGGGGTATGAAGTTATCTGAGCGTGCACAACGGCGTCTCGCTATGCGCGTGTGTGGTCGTCTGGTGTGTACGTTACACGTACCAGATAATTTCAACTCCATAGCAGACGTTATAGTTAACAACATATTCATCATAAATTTTACTTACATTTGCTAAAACTATGTTTTATTCTCATGAAACCCCGACCATAAAGCCGTCCCTTCCGTAATATAGCGAAATGACCATTATTTTGTTGTGATACGTATCAGCGAGACACTATTTCCGTAATGTGATACTGACCAACATGCCGCCCATTTTTGCAAAATAAATCAACGCTGATTAATTTACCATTGCACAAATCCGCAGGCCCAACTCTCGTACCTCTGAATAATACACCGAACCTTTCTCCGTAACACTAACCAAACAATGGCTCTCAGTGCCTGCGCCTGCGCCTGCGCCTGCGCCTGCGCCTGCGCCTGCGCCTGCGCCTGCGCCTGCGCCTGCGCCTGCGCCTGCGCCTGCGCCTGCGCCTGCGCCTGCGCCTGCGCCTGCGCCTGCGCCTGCGCCTGCGCCTGCGCCTGCGCCTGCGCCTGCGCCTGCGCCTGCGCCTGCGCCTGCGCCTGCGCCTGCGCATGCGCCTGCGCCTGCGCATGCGCATGCGCATGCGCATGCGCATGTGTCTATATGTGTCTATATGTGTCTATATGTGTCTATATGTGTCTGTCCGTCCGTCTGGCCCTCCCTTCTTTCCTCCTTTCCTCCCTTGCTCCCTACCTCCCTCCTTCACCTCTCTCTCTCTCTCTCTCTCTCTCTCTCTCTCTCTCTCTCTCTCTCTCTCTCTCTCTCTCGCTCGCTCGCTTTCTCTCTCTTGCAACACATAAAAACTGTACGCACTCTACCATAACAGTTATCAATCGGCTGCCCTGTTTTTGCAAGATGCTACGCAATCGTTGACCCCCAAACATAAATAAATCTGCCGCCCTTTTCCAAAATAGAGCCGCTCCCTCTAGTTACATAATTCAACGAGCTATCCTCTCTCTTAATACAAAACAAATGGCTAAACATATTGGTACACCGCCCTTTTCCGTAGCATATATCAACTATCCGCCCCCTCTTGTAACATAGATTGGCGGCCCACCACCGTCAGTTAAATATATCAGTACGCTGCCAACCCAAAACCTTTATAAATTAAATGTTATTCTCCCCTTCCGTAATAAATCAGCTGGCTGTCCGCTCCCTTAACATTCATGGACCAAGTGAATTTTTTTTATAAATACAATAAATGAGCCGCTCTATTTTGAGGATATCAACGAATGTAGACCCTACAAATACTTTTTTTTAAACGAACTACTTGTAATATTTACCCTATAAATACACGCAGTAGAGATGTGATCATCCTTGCTCCCAATTCCCGGCTAGACAAATCCTTTACTAATGGAATCTGCTCGCGTGACGAAATCCCACTTGTCGCGAACTCACTTGCCCAGACTACAATACGTTACGTCGACATACATTACTAGCACATTATCTGCAAAATAACATATTCCAACAGCGATAGCCAGTATTTATTACAACTAATTTATTATCGCAGATAAGATACACGCTACATCGTGGAAATGATCAGCATATGTGCTTCACCATTCGGCTTACGTAAGCGAAGTTGACCACATTAGTAAGCGCCAGACGTTCGGATAATCACACGTACGTATAGCAGTCATACATTATGCATTCATGTGGGCTTCTAATGGACACACCTTAGGGAGGACACATAAAGTTTGTATGATACATAGTTGCTGAATCTTTGTCTTTGTCATCGTGTTTTTCAAAACTTCCGTTATCAGGTTGGTTTCAAATAGACAAACATGCATGGCGTTATGCAGATTATGAGACTGTATTTCCTTGAATAACATACCGCAATGTTATATTTGTAAATTACTTTGCAAAGTAAGATATGCTTTATAAATTATACGCGCTTTAAATAGTACATGCATTAATGCTACCATCAATCTCCTAACCAACCATTGGTTTCCTTTCAATAACTTAGGAAAACATCCGTGACCTGTCGTAATGATTATAGATTTACCTCAGAAAACACAAGAAAACGACATATATAAGGTCGTTTGCATGTGGGCGAGTATGCGAATGTCCGCATGTGCATTTGAACGCTTGTGTGTCTGCGTGTATGCATGGGAACCAGGGACGGGCGTGTATACGTGTGTACGTACGTACGTATGTGTTTACGTGTGTGTAATAGTGAATGCACACGTGTGTTTACACGCTTGCGCATATATGCATACGAGCACACGTGCACTCGTGTGCATGTATGCATCATCATCATCATCATCATCATCATCATCATCATCTTCATAATCATCATCATCATCATCATCATCATCATCATCATCATCATCATCATCATCACCATCACCACCATCATCATCATCATCATTGTGCAGTCACAATGTCCCGTGGTTTGTGCAGAGACCTCAGCATACAGTTTGCATGCGGCCATGTAATTGCAGATAAATTCCTTTACCACTTCACTTCATCAAAATTGCACCATTTCACCACACCATAGCTTTGAATTAGCATAACATTATGTTATCGTAACATAGCATGCATTTTTCATATCATACCTATTTACACGAACACGATTGAAACTGACATAGAAGAATAGGTATTGCATTTGCGTCTATAACATAGGCAAATGATTCTAGAAAACAAACGCAGTCGAAGTGTTTCCATTTCTACTCTCCATATGGCTAATCAAAACCGGGCTGTCGGATCGAGCACCCGCCCTACAAACAGTATCGATCCCGTATGATGTTTGATGATAAAGAGGAACGGCCTGTCTATGACGACGGTTGGCCCAAAACTGAAGAATCCGCTGCGATACGTCACGGCGGCCGTGGCTGCAGATGCGTCCGTGCGTTCTTCGCTGACGTCTATGCAAGCCTTATGGTTGACATCGGCCAGACCAACGCTTGACGGAGACGGCGAGATGAGAGTCACTTTGCCGTGTTGGAGCGACGTCTTCAAGCCAATTGTACGGAGAACGCTGGCGAGGTCGTACGAGCTCGTCACTCGAAACTTCGGCAGCCGCAGCGCGCCTGTCCAGCCCTTCATGCCGCCCACGGCTTTCTGGAGGGTGGCATAGTTGAGGCTCTTCTCCAACCACGGTAGATCGTTGGCGGAGTTTGGCAACAGGATGTACATCTTCACCTCCCCGCCGACGTACGGGATCTCGAGGATGGTACAGCGCATCTCTTTCGACTCCGTCCTGTAGAAGCGATGACGTGGCGTCGACATCATATCCACGGACACCGTCCGAGAGTTGCTCAGGTGGAACGTCGCCTTCGTGGCTTTGCGGAACGGGAATTTCCAGAATCCGCGGAAGAAGAGGGCGTTAACGATAACGAAGTTCGTGTTGGACTTGATGTCGGCTGTCGACAGCAAGCCGGTGATCTTCTTATGCGTTCTTCTCGCCACCCATTTGTTGATGTACTGGACAGACTGCCGCGGTCGACGCGTGAAGTCTAGCCTCTTCACCGATGCGCCGTAATAGAACCGCGCTAGCCGCTTGAATTTCGGCAGGACTGGCACCGGACGGTTGGCAAAAATCCTGTTGGCGAGCGACATTGTGTAGTTACCGCTTCGGAATTGACGGAACAGTCTCCGGAAGCGTCGATGCAGCGATCTCTCGAGTCTCGTAAACTTCATTACGGTGGCCAGCTCGCGCGCGTTCTTGCCGGTGACTGCGCCGTAGACCATTCCCATGCAAGAGGAAATACTGAACGGAGAGAAGACAAAGTTCTTGTGGCCTTCCGACATGTATTTGTACAGAGACAGCGCGAATTTAGAGTTCGCTCTCACCAGTGGTCTTTCCTTGGCGCTGACGATGACCAGGAGTAGGGCTGACGCCGTCGCCACCAGCAGAGTGGTTGACAAGCACCTCATGATGGCGGTCTGTAAGGAACAGAAGAGGTTCAGTGAACGTGTCAGACAGGTAACAGGTAGAACATGTGGGATAAAAGACGGACGGACGGACGGACGGACGGACGGACGGACGGACGGACGGACGGACGGACGGACGGACGGACGGACGGACGGACGGACGGACGGACGGACGGACGGACGGACGGACGGACGGACGGACGGACGGACGGACGGACGGACGGACGGACGGACGGACGGACGGACGGACGGACGGACGGACGGACGGACGGACGGACGGACGGACGGACGGACGGACGGACGGACGGACGGACGGACGGACGGACGGACGGACGGACGGACGGACGGACGGACGGACGGACGGACGGACGGACGGACGGACGGACGGACGGACGGACGGACGGACGGACGGACGGACGGACGGACGGACGGACGGACGGACGGACGGACGGACGGACGGACGGACGGACGGACGGACGGACGGACGGACGGACGGACGGACGGACGGACGGACGGACGGATAGAAACGGAGATATATAGAGAGATAGGGAAAGATATAGGTATAGAAAGCGACAAATGAGCAAGGAATAGTAGGTGTATATAAGTGTTGTACATTAACTAGTGCCTGTATGCATGCGTGCTTGGGTTCGTGCGACCACAAGCAGACGGATGAGTGACTCGTGTAAATTAATCACCAAACGAGTAAACAAAGAAGCGACTGAGTAAGTGATGTCACGAACATGTTGTAAGATACTTGACGGTAGGAAGCAGCATATGGTCTACTTAGCTCCATGTCTAACCTTCGTTTATCTTACTGTTTCTCTTCTGAGAACTGTAGACCGACAACAATTCTATATGAATTATTAGCACGTGCACCATCTATTAAACTCGACGACTATCAATCTAAACCGCTCGATTCTCTCAGACGCAAAAGAAGAAGATTGTGTCCATGTGGTTGTTACACTTAGCTTACAGCTTGACGGATGGCGTGACATCAAACATAAACCAAACCCTTTCGGTAGCCCATAGAAATGTAAGTGATACGATAATCATCTATGTGCAGCAATTCTTCGTTTCACGCGGGCAGTGTATTATGTAGCATATGGCGTGTTGCGAAGTACACAAATTACATTTAACTATGCATTGCATACCATTTAATCGTTTTACACTTATCTAGTGGTTAACTGTGAAACACAATTTCGAATGACGTATGTTAATTTTCGCGGAGAATATACTTTCAGGATAACTAATCGTAGAACAAAACAGCCAGATTCATAAAAATTAACACGTTAATTTTATTCAGTAACCTCCACGGTACTGACTAACTCCGTCGACACCAGTCGTACTGTTGTGGCTGTACACCTACAACTAGTACAAGTGCTGTGGATATTGGAATATGCCGAAGACTGTCTTTTATCTTGCGGGCGTGCACGTGTGTGTCTGTGTGCGTGCGCGGGTGCGCATCGCGTATAACATACACGAGATTCATATTACATTTTGTTAAAGCACGCATCTTGCGTAAAACAAATTTCAATGAATATATATGCATACACTTGCAATGTATATGTTCAGTATACAGCAAAAATTGTTTTAATACTCGGTCTTGTTGCATTTATATGTCTTCCTTGTGGCTTAACACTTCATACGTCTTTATATAACGAGACATGGATTAAGTGGGCTACCATTCCAAATGTATTCTTTTAAGAATTGTAAAGTTGGCTATGCATTGGCCAATTGAAAATAGAGGTATGCGACAAATGAATACTTACATGCAGTGAGTAATGCGTGCTCACCAGATACACGTGTCTTCGACTGTGTGCGACCGTTGAGACGCAGTTATTCTTGCCAAGAATCGATCTTCTTTCCTCTCAGTTAGTCCTTTTTAATTCGTTCTTTCCTCGTCCACTTACCGTGTCGACGTCGTTTTTATCTTCTATAAAATACTCGCACTTTCTCCACCGCTTATATTCAAGTAACTACGACCAGAACCGGGCTTCCCATGTTTCATTCACTTGTTACCAGGTCCTCGTTCTGTTTTGATGTCGCCAAATCTGACACACGTAGCGGGCGTGATCGCCGACTATATATCGCTGAGAAAACTACCGATAAACATATCTAGATGGGCGATCCGCCTACTACTATTCGCAGCGTCTCTACTCGTCAACAGGCGAGCAGATGTCAACGAATGAGGTCAGGTAAGCCGCCTCGCTCCACCCATTCAAGTGTCGAACGCCGCTGCGTGGGTGTCGCGGTTAAACAGGTCCAGATTTGGCAAACCCTGACAGGTTCGTAAACGTAAACGGGAAGGTATCGCACGGCGTACGAAGCCATTCTTCAGACGTAATGTGTTTTGATATTCACACAGACAGTCTGCAGCTGTGGGGAGATAAGTAAATCGTATCTATCGTGAGTTATGACTTACATAAATAATAGCTAAATAAAGCGTATTCGTATGTGTTACTCAATAATAGTACGCCTACTGGTAAATCGAGACGCGTCAACGTCGAAATAGATTAACTACCGTTAGCTGGCGTTTGACGTCTCCTTCCTACGTCAAACGTGTAACGTCATGGGTACGAATCGCAACTGTCATCGACGGAAATGAGTGTTTGTCGCCTTCATTGTTGTCGTTAGCAACATTACGGACACCAAGAACTGTGCTAAAAAACTAAACAACTTTATATGGTGTGAAGTGATACCATAACACTACCTGTCCGAACAATAACGCCGCCACATTATTATAGCGTAAGATTGCGTTTTAGCATGCTTTTGTGCAGTGGCGTAACCTGGGTGTTGCTTTGGAGGGTGCCATACGATAACCATGCAAACTGTGTGTGTGTGTGAGTGTGAGTGTGAGTGTGAGTGTGAGTGTGAGTGTGAGTGTGAGTGTGAGTGTGAGTGTGAGTGTGAGTGTGAGTGTGAGTGTGAGTGTGAGTGTGAGTGTGAGTGTGAGTGTGAGTGTGAGTGTGAGTGTGAGTGTGAGTGTGAGTGTGAGTGTGAGTGTGAGTGTGAGTGTGAGTGTGAGTGTGAGTGTGAGTGTGAGTGTGAGTGTGAGTGTGAGTGTGAGTGTGAGTGTGAGTGTGAGTGTGAGTGTGAGTGTGAGTGTGAGTGTGAGTGTGAGTGTGAGTGTGAGTGTGAGTGTGAGTGTGAGTGTGAGTGTGTGTGTGTGTGTGTGTGTGTGTGTGTATGAGTTTGTGTGTGCGTGTGTGCGTGCGTGCGTGCGTGCGTGCGTGCGTGCGTGTGTGCATATATAACCCAATGTCAAACCCAACTTAGAGAGTTTGGTTTGCCACAAAGCAATTCAGCAAAATCATTCACAGAAAGCGCTAAATTTAGAAAATAAGAGAGAAACGACACATTATTATAGAGACACGAACCCATAGTCTCTACGTAATATCCGCCTATAGCCGGCCACCACATTCCTCACGCTACTCTCCCAAACCTCCTGACAAAGATCGTGACAAATACTAACATGTCATCACTTACTCTGATGAAACAATAATTAAACATTCCTAGAAGATGACGCGTTGGCGTTCAGCCACAACCTTCGTGCTTATTACAATTTATAAAGTCACTATAGGAAATGTCAATTACCCAGTGCAAAATTGACTAGATAATTTGCTTTGGTTATAATTTAGAATACAGCCGGTACAAACGCTTGGGGGAAGTAGAAGGGGTGACGGGAGAGAGACGCATATCACGTAAACTTAAAGGGAATGTGCTCAGTTCGTGTGTTGCCCTAGCATTAATGAATGCACTAGATACGATAGCCCTAACAGAAAAACGACAGGAACAGGTTTAGATTCGCGAAAACAACCTGGTAGGAAGAATTGTGGGAATTAAGAGATCTCACCAGAGAAGAATGGATGAACTGAGAGTGGAGGCTGGAATGAAGAAAGGTTTAAAGAAGAAATTGGCTGGTCATATGGAAAGACTGGGAGATGAACAATTGTCACAGAGAGCAGGAACAGAAGGTGAGGAAGACCGAAATTGCGATGGAATGACTGCGTTAAGAGAGATCTAGAAAGAGTGGGAGAAGAATGGAAAAAAGAACAAGAGTTAGAAGGAATTGGAGCCTCTCGGCGATAGAAGTTACTCGTGTATTTTTGGACAGGTGATTCACACATATGGAAGACGCGTCCGACAGATATGGTTCATGGTCGATCACTAAAAGGTCAGAAGTATCGGTTGCGACACCATGTTCCAAAATGGCGGGCACTTCCTGTCTGAATAGTCGCATCTGTGTTGCGGACCTTGACCTTGTGTTGTTTTGGTTTAGCTCATGGTGATCAATCACAACAGTGACGTTACCTGATGTCGCCGTCAATTCACGTGTGAATGTGACAGGTATCCGTTACAACCACGAAAACATAAACGTGTGCGTGCGCTTGCGCGTGTGGGTGGGCGTCTATTGTTATGCATTTGTGCGTATGCGACTGATTAAATTAAACTACTTAGGAACACAACTCACTTCACTATACAAAGTGTAACTTTTCTCGTGTTTTTGGTATACAGGACATAAATATATAATCAAATGTTGTTTACCTTCATGTTGTATTGCTAGGAAACTTTCGTGTGTGTGTGTGTGCGTGTGCGTGTGCGTGTGCGTGTGCGTGTGCGTGTGCGTGTGCGTGTGCGTGTGCGTGTGCGTGTGCGTGAGCGTGTGCGTGTGCGTGTGCGTGTGCGTGCGCGTGCGCGTGCGCGTGTCTATGTGCGTGTGTGGGCGTGTATGTGTGCGTGTGTGTGGGCGCACGTGTGTTCGTGTGTGTGTGTGTGTGTGCGTGCGTGCGTGCGTGCGTGCATGCGTGCGTGCGTGCATGCCTCCCTGCCTCCATGCGTGAGTATGTATGATTAAGTGCGTTCGTGTGCACGCCAACCAGGCCAGTCAGAAATATAAGATTTGTATAAACGGTCACTGAGTGATTACCGTGTGACAGTCGCAAGACGGACCAGATGAGTTGCTACGGTAGAACGACCTACATGACATCTACACAATGACACTCAAGCGTGAAACATCCCTGGGCGGACAACCCTACTGCTCAAGACGAAGACATATGACATCGACGACGTCTACAGAGGAACGTCTAATATGAGATTACCAGACTTCAGCGTATATGTAGTCTTCAGAGTCCAGACACAGAGGAAACACAACGGGAGTTCGAATCCATCCACAGTCATCACGATAAATAACAATACAGTTACTGCGTTCGGTACGAACATGATTGATGACTGATATAACAGAGTGACGACATTTGTTTTGGATTTACAGTGGATTAAAAATATAATGATACTTCAAATATGTTTCCCATATTTAAAAACATCTCAATATATTAAAGGTCTGCAAATTAGCGACAGAAAATACATATCAATATGGAACATGTTGTGGTATTTGTGATAAACACAATTTAAACAGATGTAAAATTAATTATTCAGTAACGTTTCTGTTGATCTCATTTCCAAATGTCACGTCAATTCGGCTGGATCAAACTCATCTCCCCAAAACAGCGAGGGTGTCAGGAAAAATGTCAAAAGGGCAAAGGTCGAAAAGTTGGGAGTGGGAGGTAATGTCAGACTATTGTGGGGAAGTCGAAACGAAACGATGTCGCAATAACCACGCAGGCAATCATTTGTAGAGTGACGAATGTGGCTAACCCTAACGTTTGCACACTCACTAGATTGGACAAACAAATGTGTGAGATCTCAGACTAAAGTAATAGGAATTTACGTCTATTCCAAGCAGTAGTAATGGTTACTTGCCAACATTTCCAATGTGAAATAGTATCGAAGCATTATTCAGCTTTCATACTTAATGTTGAATATCCAAGTATCTTTTACCACGGTACATTGTGTCACGTAGTATTACCCAGTAGGCATTATTTTCCGTTACAGATTCGACAACGTTCAAAATACTTTACACGCTCAACGAAAACCTCAAAATTGAACTCATACTTATTTGGAAACTGATAATTTATGCAGACCTCACAATTATTCTGCTGCGCCCCGTTCCCTGGGTTCAGACGCTTTTGATAGCCTTTCTGTGAAACTATTTAAAGTGTAGGCTTATTTCGACTTCGTATATACACCAGCATGCACAGTGGCAATCCATATCGTGCCTGTGTAGTGTAGATACAATGCACTCTGCTCAGTTACAACCTCCACTAGAATCGGGATGGTTGCGTGCGGTATACAAGAGACAATCACACGGCATGGATATACGATATATCGATTGGATGATGCCAGATGTTGGCGATAACTTAACACACATAGCTAAATATGTTTAATACCTGTCCACCGGAAGTCTGTCAAACTGATAATTCATTTTCTCCATGACACTCAAACTGTTATCCCCCATAAATTGTAAAATTAACAGTTGATTGACATGAACAGTGGATAAGTTCCTGACTTGGCTTACATTTCTACCGAACCTGAAATACGATCTATTTTTACAGTATACCTTTCAAATAAATAGCAATTTATCGTCCGGTTATTCAGCGTGTTTGACATTTGTATAACCTAATTATATGTCGTATTCAACGGACGACAACCTTGCCTATTTCTGGAACAGCCGAAGTGGGCGTGGCTAGGGTGATGATTGCGAATCAGTTAACATTTGCCCTTTGGACCATTCACTCGTGAACGTTCAGGCGCCCCATTGTACATGCACGCGCTAACATAATCATAAGCTGCACAGAAGAAGACATCAACAAATGTAC
>OZ024861.1:31295222-31345222 GCA_964017155.1 Oasisia sp. SBJ-2009 | reverse complement strand
TATATATATATATATATATATATATATATATATATATATATATATATATATATATATATATATATATATATATACGACACCGTTAGAAAAATACTTTCTTCAGAAGTGTGACTACCGGTGTAAATCACAGATTACGGACAGCATGAGGAAATAAAACTGTTGTTAATAAGTGATGCTCCGTTGTTAATGAAGTATGGGATTAAACAATTTATTTAGGTGAATGTATGAGTAATGTTAATAAACAAACAAACAAACAAACACATATAGTGGTATAGATATACTGTTATACACACAGTATGAAAAAATGCTTTCTTCGGAAGAGTTACAATCGGTGCAAATTGAAGACTTCGGTTAACATGAGGAAATAAAACTTCTGTTAATTAGTTATGCACCATTACTATAGGTATACTGTATACTGTATAACATGATTTGTGCAATAAAAATAAAACGCCACGAAAATGCCGGGTCCCTTTAATGAAACATGGGAATAAACAATTTACTTAGGTGAATAAATAATTTTAGTTAAACTGGCTTTCCTGGTAAGCAAGGTCACGGGCGTCGATCAGTGGGGGACGGGGGGGGGACGCGTCCCCCCCCCCCCACTTTTCAGGGTGGGGGGACAGCATAGGAATTGTCCCCCCCACTTTTCAGTTCAGAAAATTTGCGAGACCTATAGCCTGACTCAACACTCCTCTCTCTTAAAAGCTGCTACATAGACAATAAACTCGCGATATGAAGTTCAGCAAAGTTATTTATCGCAAATTAACACGAGGCAAACATATTTTATTTTGAGGCATGTTTTGCTGTTAGTGCGCCATAATCCGTTATAGATATTAAAACAAACGTAATAGTTTAATGTATTGAACGAAATATTAGACAACTCTTCAAAGTAGTCATCACAGGAGAGTTATCGAACAGTCCGTGGCATTTATATCAAAAATGCTTTGTTATTTAGCCGCACATTGATGATTTTTAATTCGTCGCGCATACGCAGAAAGGCCAATCGGAAAGTTTATAACTACCGGAAAAACGTAAGCCGCTGCCGGGCTCTATCAACCTTGTGTTGATATTATTAATAGGCTCTAGCCATCAAATACGTTTTAAATGATGAAATTTATGTTGCCCTTTGACCCCTCGCCTGCTTGATGCTTATCGCCTACGGCAGAGGCGGCGGATTCCTGAACTTTGTGTAACTTATTCCCATTTGAGTGACGACTAATTTCTTTGCCAAAATGTTGGATTGGGAAGTTCTACACAGGCACAGCATGGGCGTCGATCAGTGGGGGACGAGGGGGACGCTGACCACACCACGGCTTGAGGGGTCAGTATAGGAAATGTCCTCATACTTTTTCAGTTCATAAAACAAATTTATAGGCATATATAGCGAGACTGATCACTCCCCTCTCTTAAAAACCCTACATCGATCTAGTAGTACAATTAATAATAAGATATAAACTTCCCACTACCTAGTGGAAAATCACTAGATAAATTGCTTGGTTGGCCCGCAACTTGATCTTAGTCCAGTAAATTGTCATCATGCCGGGCTCTGTAATGTTGCACCCTTTTGTTGATATATTAATAGGCATTAGCCATCAAGCACATTCAAGATTATTAATTTTTGCTTGCCCTGTCACCCCTCGGATTGCAGCCTGGTCGATATTTATATCGCCTACGGCGTAACCAGCGGATTTATGCACTTTGTGAAATTTGATCTCATTTTAGTAATGACAAATTTCTTTGCCAAAAGGTGGGATTTGGAAATCCTATACAGGCACCCCTGTAAGCTCTGCATCTTGTCACTCTGTGAATCAGACAAACAGTGTTGGATCCAAAGTCTACCCCCCAAATATTCAGTGATTGGGGTGAGCCATGGCCCCCTCTTCAAATATATGTTACCAACATAACTATTATAAATAGCATACCATAAAGGCTTTTTTAGTTTATTTAGAATTAGCACCACACCAACAATGAATTATGTTTTATATTTACAAAAAATAGTTACGTGTATTTCAGGTCATATATATATATATATATATATATATATATATATATATATATATATATATATATATATATATATATATATATATATATATATATATATGACATATTATATTATATATTATATGACATATTATATTATATATTATATATTATATGACATATAATATATATATATATATATATATATATATATATATATATATATATATATATTATGCATACATGTGTATATAAATTGGTCCCCCGTCCCACCACTTTTAAAACCGGATCGACGCCCCTGAGCAAGGTCAGTTCCCAGTTTAAAGTAACAGACTCAAATATGGACATGGATCCGTGTTATGGCATCCTTTTTTTCACCCTCTCACACGCACCTTTCTCCTTTCTCTCGCACTGCTTCTTTTTCTCGTGAATTCTCATCTTACCGAACCATGTGAGGTGGATCTGCACGTCATTGGGCAGCCCTAATATCTCGTGGTTGGGCGAAGGCTGCTTCCAGATCTGTCTGTCTTCGCTGCAAGATGGTGTCCTTCCAGTACTTGTCTAGATTTTCTCTCCGTCATCTCACCGATATTCCTCTAGGTAGTTTATCTTCATACAGTTTCCAAATGAAGATGTCCATCGGTTCTCGTGTATTTTATTTATATGTAGCGACATTGTCCATTTCCGGCTGCTGATGTGTTCAGTCGCGTCTATGATCTTTGTCTTATTTACCCAGATACGTGAATTTTTGTGCCGATAATTGATATTTAATATACTTCTTTTCATGTTTGTTTACTAGCTTATTCTTTGCTTGTCTTGTGTGTGTCCATGTTTTCTCCCCGAGCGCCATTGCTGGAAGTACGCATGAGTTATAGACTTGTCTCTTAACGGAGATTCTATAGTTACCCATGAAGATGTCCAGGTGCTTTGCGAATTCTACCCACCCGGTGATGATGCTTCCTTGAATGTCCTTCTCTTGGTTGCTTGCTTGGTCTACTTATTGTTCCCTAACCCTAACCCTAACCCTAACCCTAACCCTAACCCTAACCCTAACCCTACCTCTATTATCTTAGCCTTCGAATTAATCATATTCAATCTTTGATTTTCATTTTCGTCAGCTAACTCCTGCTGATTATGAATTGGTTGTCGGTGGAGTGACGACGATCGAAATATTGTAGCTTCTCGTTTCACATGTCAGTCTTCGAGTGTTACTATAAACTCCTAGGATGATATGATGTCTTACTATTGTACTCCTGTCTTGTTGTTGGTGTTGATGTCTTTCAGGAGTTCGATGTACACTTCATCTACCGCCTGTTCTCGCTTGAAGTGAGGTCAATGCTGCTTGAGTATGCATTGAATCGAAAGCCTTCTCTTATTCTATGAACACTCTGCACCCCCGGATGTTATATTGTCGGACCTTTCCTTTCATTTGGTATACGACATGGATGTGGTAAGTCGTTGAGAACCTGGTTAAGCCGCAGCTTCGCGAATAATCCATCGTCAAGTCCCTGTCGCACGATTTGAAGACCATGCAATTCACGTATTGCAGTAGTCTTGGCCATTTAGTGCAACGAAATAATAAGAAAACGATTATGAAGAAGAAACCTTCGAACAAAATAACGAAACATTTCCTTTCACGGATCCACTTTGATTTTGCACATCTTTTACGCACAACTTGTTGGCAGATAGAACACCGCAATGACGTCATCGCTGATTATTACAATCCGCAGCTGCGCAGCGCGCAACTTCCTGGTAATGCCGTACCAGTTTAGACAGGCGCCAATTCTATGCTGCAAGTTCACGACAACGCTCCAAACAGCGATTCGTGTGTTGTCTGCTAACTATCCAGAATAAAACAAGTAATTTGTAATAGCAATAACAGCCTTTGCGTAACACAAATGATCGCGTATAGCGGTGGCAGAATTGTTCTTGGAGCGTTCTTTTGACAGATGACAGGAAGAGCTTCTCTGCTTTGAGATTGGTTCAACACCTGCGACCTGAGGTAGCTCCTGCGATATACAAATGGTTGGTTAGATATGCGAAAGGGTCAATGTGCATGGCTACCTTTAGCTTTGGAATCAGGGTTAGATTAAACGTTGACATTAGTATTATGGTTATGGTTTAGTTTATAAGTTGTGATGGGGATGCTGCTACGTTATTATTACGATTGACATGTTTTAGTTGTAAAGCTCATGGTAACATTTCAGAGATATTGAGATAACATATACATTGAGTGATACAATTTGGTGAGTGTCAATGTTCTTTAACTAAAAAAATTTAGTTATCAAGGTCTTCTACGTAAAGGTTGTTTAATCCAATGTTATGGTTATCAGTGTCTTCCACATAAAGGTTATTGATTTGTCACCTGTTGTGTAGTAAACATGACGAACATATTACTTATGAACACACGTGGAGGGGAACTCCATCGTGTTGCCCCACACAGTGTGCGTGTTGTGTCATGCAAAACGTATGATAACGAAGATGTTACGTGTTTATATATAAATCGCTGTCCGTATGAGCCAGATTTCTAAATAAAGAAGCTTGTTACTCGACGTAGGAGACGAGGCGGCGGGCCGGCTTCGGCATGGCGTGGACTGCCGCCCTCACCCGGGAACGCTGCGCTAACAACACGCAAGCGAGGACGTGGCCGGTCTAGAAGCTACAGATGATTGGACACTGTCACAGATCTCTTGTCGATATGTACCTACGTTATAATTTAGTATTAAACTGGTTAAATGTGACCGTCTGTTGAAGCCAATGAAGGTACGGGTATTTTCAGCAATTAATTGTACCGCTGCTCTCTTTTCTAACAAACATCTTGTTTTCATATTAACAGAATGTCTTCAGCATGCCATTATCTATTCATATTCCCAATTTCAGTACGATCTGCCCATGGTAACTTAGGTACATTTCATGAAACATGAAAACATTTTGTTGAAACTTTGAAGGCAGTTTTCTCAGTTTGAAGGTTTCTACCCCACACATGTTTGGCGAGCCGTAACTTCACTAATAATTGACGTATCTTATTTCATGATACATAATGTGAAAGCTGAGAAAGTGCTCTTTCCAATGGTACTAATACCTCCATTTAGAAAATGACTGCCATCCGACTCATTTTGTTATACACTCGTGTCGATGGTGCTCCATAACTATGACAAACACGTCATTAAAGTGTATCGATGTCTAGGTTACAGTCTTATTGCGCTAAGCAAGCGTTACTGTTATGGGCACAATGTTATTTGTGTTGAAAACGGATCGTTAAATAACACTATTTAATCGCACGCATTGTCACCTACAATAGCAATAATACATTCATTGCTGGCTATCAATAGGCTTTTGGGTTTATCCACATTTCATTGTGTCGTTATAGTCTGACGGCGCGTGTAGTGTATGTTAGGTACGCTAAGGGCGAGACGAACGGATTGAACTGATTGAGTGTAGTTGGTTTGTTATCATACGTTGATTGACTAATTGATTGCGCAAGTAGTAATGTTAATGTACATACGTGTATGCACATTAGTATGTGAGACTTGTTATGGAGGGTTTCAAGGGACAATGCGATGTGTAGATATTGCTAGTTTTTTTAGAAAGCGTCATAGTTATGTTTCTTTATCAAAAACCGGTAATGGACTTTGTCGCGTTTTCAAAACAAACATTCTTGTGAGCATGTTGCGTTTTGATGTACACCTTACATTTTCACTAGATGAGCATGTGGTTGAACAAACATTGCTCATGTTCGGGCGAAACTTCAGAAATGACAGATATCGCATTTTGTCAAAAACCCATCTTATTTGCTTTATACTATTTGGTATTTGCTTAGTTCTTCAACTAGAGATCTTTACCCCTGGGATCATATGTATTTCTTGGACATAGATAATAACATATCTAGATAGAGAGTATGAAGGAGCGTTAGAGAGGCAGAGTGAGAGAGAGGGCGGGAGAACGAGAGAGGGGGTTTAATGGCTTATACAAAATGTAATCAACTCTACTCTTCATGTTTGTGACATTATAATATCCCACTTTGTGATAATTATTGATATACTACTTCCTATGTTTACCGACAGTTTGCAAACTCAAAGGTCTGTTGCGCCTAAGGTCGTCCTACCTTCATTTAACATTTAACTTCACCTATCGATCCTGACGGATCTGTCTCCGATCTCAATCAACCGTCGGCCTCGCTCGCAGCGATAAGCGCAACATATGGCAAGGTAATTTCAGTCTTTTTACTCGCCATAGAAGTCAATATATGTCACACATTCCCCGTAATCCACTCAAAACACACTAATCAAGGAGTGTATCTGCAGTTCAGTGAATACATCTCCAAACACCTGTGCCGCCAACGTCATCCAGCAGTGAGCAAAAATCGAAGGGGTCCAACAAGTAGTTGACCTCGACCGTAAGATAAATGAGACTGACGTTGATGGCAGATTAATAGTTGTGTCCGAGTGAATAGATGCTGACGCGATGTAATTAGACTGTATTGGATGAGCTGTTATCATTGTAATAAATCGGCAGCTCGTGTCAATATTGAGCGAACACATGTGGTGGATGATCCCGTTCCTTTTGTTGTTCGTTATCGACATGTAGCAGGGCGTGACAGGGAGACGAACACACACAAGGCAGCCAGCAGGGGTCGAACTTAACGGTCGCCCCCTCGTTCTACGCGGATAACGGGAAGAACCATTCGTTATATAATCCCGTGGGCACCCCGTTGACAGCATCCATTAATAACAGGATAAAAAATGAATAAAACCCATAAATAATAATTAATATTATTAAGCTTTTAACGTTTGAATGCTTACCACAGGGTTTACAATACATACACTAAAAAGATAGTTTCTATTTTGCATTTAAAAGTTTCTATATTGTCACAGTTTGATGTTTCTGGGCTAAGGGAGTTCCAGTCTGTACGTGTGCTAGGAAAGACGCTATATTTGAAAACGTCAGTTTTAACTGATGGGGGAATGAAGTGGCAGTGACCATTTGATCTGGTGGGTAGACGTGTTGAGATAATTTGGTTGATAGACTGCTGTTTAGTTGTGTAGCACTGCATGGAAGACAGAAAGTCTTCCGATTTTCTTCATGCTCTGTAGAGATGGCCATTTTAGTGTTGTCAACATTTTAGTCGTACTACATTCTCTTCGCTGACACTAGTCCCCGGGCGGGAAACGTAAACGCATAAACGTTTGCAATTCGATAATGTTCACCACAATTGGGGAAAAGTGACGTTTTCACCGGGATGAGTAACATATGAGTATTAAAGCTACTAGGCTAGCCCCTCCCTCCGTCATTGGGTTAAAGCGCCATGAACTGTTCGTAGGTTTTTATTGCAAAATAATGTTATACGGTATAAATTATACTTATTATAGCGTACTGACCGCCCTAATATGTGTTAATGTCCCATTTTGGTTTTAGAAATAGGCGTAGTAAGGGGCCGCCTACTCACTGTATACATCGACCACGAGGCGTTTTCGCAACCGTTGTAGGCGTGGCTAAAAGCCCAGAAGGAAATGCTTGATCACGTGATGCAGTATCACGTGAACACAAGTTGACGGGTTGTACGGCAAGACTCTTAATCTTGGTAAATCGGCATTACCTCCCCGCCGGAAGGAGGTTTCAGCAGTTGCGGGGTTCCCGGATGTAATGCGATTTTCCTTCATTTATGCGGTCCACATTTTTAATATCCATCGACGGGTACTTATCCGTTATTTTAAATAAACATAAATACAAGGAATTTATTTGTTACTGTTATAGATCTAATGACAAATGTTTCATTTGCAGTATTTCGTTATACACCAGTAAATCGTTTCACCATGTGTTTACAGAATAAAATAAAAGATCTTATATAGTTTTTGTATAGCATATTACAATTAACATTGGTGTGAATTCCAGCGGAGTAGGCCCCTCACTAAATACGATTTTGAGTACAAATTCGCAAAGCCGAAGTAAACAAAATATAGCCATGGTTCCTGTATAAACTGAAGCGAGTTCCTAAATGTCCATTGAATTTGTGCAGTAAAGTCAAGACGCCAAAGACGATATTTAAGTTGCATGAAATTGGTACATATATTAGCACATCTAAGTAGCCTTTAAAACTTTAAATATGTTAAAAAATTAATAGATAAAAATAAATACATATAAAGTTATAAGTTAGGTAAATGTAAAATTAAAAAAACAGATAAAATAATAATATTAGCAATATACAGGATGTGATTGTATAATAAATATGCAATTAATTCAGTTATATAAATATAGCCTATGGCTATGCTCTAGCAGTTTATGTAGAGTACAATATTATAAATGCTTTCCGTGCTTACTCTATAAATGATGCATTATTCATGCGTGAATAATCGCGTTACACTGTCTTAATGTGTGCACCTTCAAATCGGCGCAGAATTCTGTAATGACAAGTCACAGTGTAGTCAATTCATACAAGTTCGCCTCCATTTCATCGACAGAAGAAGTCACGCGGCGTCATCTCGCAAAAAAGTCAGAATTTACGCATTGTTCACTATATTTCGAAAGGAAAGTCGCATAACCGGACGCGTAGACATGCGTTCTAACATTCCCAGCACTGCCTGCCCAAACTGGCACCGTATTCAATTTTTACACACCTATTTCTCAATCGTCCCTTCAAATCGAAGTTGGTATTTTTTTCGGCGAAGTAAATACTCGCGCACATTTCGAATTATTTCGAAAAATCTGCGATAAATTAAGACTTGCGCTTTCATGACGAACTCGTAAATCAGATTGCCCGTGTCCACTGATTTTTCGGAAAATTTATAAACAAACCCTTTTTCATTTCGCTACAAAATTCGATTTGAAAAAGTCGAATCTCCCAAGGGTTGCTAGCGACGCTTTGGGGCCGGCCGGAAGTCACCAAGGGCAAGGGTGTAAACGTGTGTCGTCGTCAAAGCAATTACCGCGCCCAAATAATACATATCGTTGCACCTTGAAATGCTTAATATTTTACCTTTCAGAGACAATATATTTCATCTTCCAATGTAAATTCATTAATGCGTTATCTCGTTAAGCGAAATTTAAATTTCTCTTTCACTGCGGAGTCATCATGTGTGTCTTTTCAATTTCACTCACACAATTTCACTCACACTCATAGTCACAGCCCGTGTGACTCAGTTTCAGATATTTACGAATTCGGATACGTTATTTACTTAACAAAGATTATGCGAACGAGGTGAGTTACTGATTAATTAATCAATCACTTAATTAATTAATTCACCCGCCCGCCCGCTTCAATTAATTCCATCCATTCCATCCATCCTCATCATCATGTAGGGTGGTCGGACCAAATTTTTCTTTCGAAATAAAAAATAAACAAAAAATGTTCCCTAATACTGGTTACTATAAGAAGTATAACGGTAGTTGTTTCATGTATTTATGTGAAATATTAAGCAAACTACAGATGTTTAAAGTTACAAATTATAATTATGTAATTACATTTTCTGACGGTTTGCTAATAATATTATGTGTAATTTTGCTTATAAGCCACACACATTTTTTTTTCTATTTTCCCCTGGTCATAATCACTAATTGAAGTGTAACTGTGCTTGTTTCATGTATGTAGATGACATATTAAGGAAATTGCAATTTTATGAAATTTCAAATTAAAAACAATTTCCGCCAATTTTCTGACAGATTTAATCTTGCCAATAAATCTTTAGAATTGCTTTCATTTTTTCTTCTGATAATAGTAATTAATTAAAATGCAATGGTGCTGCCTTCAATTACATAGATTAAATATTAATGAAACTGCAATTTTATTTTAAAATTGTTTTATTTTTGTCTGAACATTCTCCTATTTTATTTTATACCTAAATCACAAGAAGATAATTTTTTTATTATACTGATTTTTGTGTAAACTATGATAAATGGCAATACATACCTATTTTAAATTAAATTAAATTAAATTAATATATATATATATATATATATATATATATATATATATATATATATATATATATATATATATATATAAAGTATCATAATTTTTCAACAATAGATTGTACAAATTACATATGTTCTCAAAACTAAATAATAATTCATGTAAAACTGTCATCAAAGAATACCCCAGTAACGACATACAAAAGTCACGTATAATATAATTTTATAAACATTAATGATGATAAATTATCAATTTTAATAAATAAAATTGTATATTTAATGTAGCCTAACCAACACAAAAAAGTATGAATAGTATGCTAAAAAAAGGAAATAATACAATAATACCAATAAACAAACTAATGTAAATTAGCTACTTTAAACATGGCACTAATTAATTAGTTTACACAGTTACATGTGCAAGCATAAGACACTTGCTAACTATTTATAACAGTATTAATCAAAGACAGGCCAGGCCAGGCCATGCCAGGCCAGGCCAGGCCAGGCCAGGCCAGGCCAGGCCAGGCCAGGCCAGGCCAGGCCAGGCCAGGCCAGGCCAGGCCAGGCCAAGTCAGGAATGAAATATTTTAATTCAATATTGAAATGTACACATCAAAACTAAAAAAGACTACAAACATTTAAATCACCTGGACCTGATGCCAGTGATGGCATTCATCCTATTTTATGAAAGCATTTGACAAACTCAAAGTCCCACATGCTAAACCTATAAAGAAAATCCAGAGCTATGGCCTATGCCTATGGAATAAAGGGTAACATAATTAACTGAATCATAGATCTACTTGCACATAGAAAATAAAGAGTACAGCTAGATTAACAACATATTTTCTAATTGGCAGGAGGTGATCAGTGGAATACCATGTAAGGATCCGTGATCGTCCCTCTTCTTTTTGTTATCTTCATAAATGATTTACCTGACGTTATTAAGACTCTCATGTTTCTTATTTGCGGATGATGTGAAACTTTTTAACCCTATTTATAATGTAGAGAACCGCTATTTTATGTTGCCATGCTTATTTATTGCTTGTGTTTTTATTATTTATTTATTTATTATTATATGATTTTCATACATGTTGTCAGTTGGCTGCTAAATTTCCACCATATATATAGCGTAGTAATTTTATAATGTTGGATGCATGATGGAGGTATGAATGTGAGCTACAATGCAAACAATTCCTTGTGCATTTTTAATGTTACTTGGTAATAAACAGCCTGACTTACTTATATAATTATGAGCAGTCACAAAACGTGGAAGAATGGTAACAATTTGAAGTGAAAATATGTCTTCCCCTTAGTGTCTCACACCTATAACCTGGCCTACACCTCTCTGTTTACAGAAATTCATTATTGTAAATAGCCAACTTAACACATGCTTTCAGTACTTGCTGAGACAGACCCTCTGGGTGTTGACGCTGTACTGCTGCATGTTGGGACAAACAACCTGCAGTCCATCTGCGAAGACATCCGCCAGCTGGTCAAGACTCTTAGTCAGCACCGGCGACTGATTGCAGACACACAAGAGATGTACCCAGGAGTGCCTCTTGTGGTGTCTGCAGTACCCCCGTTATGATGAGTGAGTACCACCATCCACCTATGTATAGTTATGTAGTATTCGTATTGAAAAAATGCACTAATCTGAATGAATGAATGAATAAAAGTTTATTTAACAACAGCAACACAGGAATATACAACATAGTATGGAAAATAATACAATACATAATGGTAATGACAATACAATATAATATCGGTGCTGTTGTTAAAGGGACATAGCAGAAGTCATATGACTTATAAGGCGCTATGCCCTTTTCAACTAAAATGCGTAGTAGTTATAGTAAAAGTTATAAAATTGAATACAAACCAACAGTATTTTTTTCATTGTGTTAATTCTTCATAAATATGAAGAAAGTAACGTCGATTTTAAACTTTTCTTAAATTGTTGTAAACTTGGCAACTGTGTTATATTACTTGCAAGACCGTTCCATATAAAGTTTTATTGTATTGTATTGTATTGTATTGTATTGTATTGTATTGTATTGTATTGTATTGTATTGTATTGTATTGTATTGTATTGTATTGTATTGTATTGTATTGTATTGTATTGTATTGTATTGTATTGTATTGTATTGTATTGTATTGTATTGTATTGTATTGTAAGTAGTATAATTATAATTAATTGTTGATACTTATTATTATATTATTTAAAATAGTTATACTTATTTAAAATAATTATTTAGTTATTGGTATTACAAACAAAATGAAATAGTAACATTCATTGTTTACTCAGTTTCCTTCTTTTGCTCAGTGACGACCTGTATGAGACTGGCCTTGTGTGGAATGGACGGCTGCACCAGGTGACTGCCCAGATCCCTGGCGTGTGCTTTTAGGATTGGGACTGCATCCTCTCCCAGCCCAGATACAACAGTGTTGATGGTCTACACCCTTCGCTGGAAGGCAACACCCTTCTACACGAGATGACAGCCAGCCGCATCCAACAGATGCTGTCAACTGACAGACAAGGCCAGCTCATGTAAGTGTCAATAAAATTTTGTTTTATTGTAGAACTAAAATTAACATAACACTATGCCTTTCTGTGTGAAACTTCAACAACTTTTAGGAAATTTCATTATGGATAGATGTCTGCTAGGGCATATTTAACTGGATGACACTGAAGATTGATCCCTCTGAATTTATATTGATCAACCATTTTGTGTTGGCACAAAAAATATGTTAATGTGGTATTTTCTCAATGTGTTGTATCTTTAAATTCTACACAGGGGCTATGTCGCCATTCCACCCAAATTACTGCAGTCATGTCATATGGTATGTAGTAATATGTACACCATTTTTTTTTCCAGTATGTAAATATATTTTTCAATTGGCGTTACTTAATATGCACACAAACTGTTTTCAGTTGGTGTTCCGCAGAATGTACAATAATTGTTTTCAGTTGATGCTATACAGTGTGCAAATATATTACATATTTACGTATTGTTGTGTTTCAGCACCACTCGACCGGCCATGATTGTCAGACGAGAATCCCACATGAAACGCCATGTCAGAGACCAGTGCCGCACTCTCGTGCTGTGCACTGTCCCTTCTGCACTAGAGTCTGCTCGTCGGGGGACTTGTTGTTGGAGCTCGTTCTGACTAAGCATCGTGACTTGTGCAGAGGCGCCAAGACAAGTGGTGATGATGACTCGTCTGACAAGGCAGGCACCATGGTGGCAGTTGGAGGTGAAAGTCTCAGCTTAAGTAGGTCCAGTAGTATGACAGATGCTGCAGATGTAGGTAGTGCAGATTGGATGACAGGTGGTGCTACAGTAATGAGTATGTCAGATAGTTTAGGTAATCTAACAAGTATACTAGGCGGGGGTACAGATACGCCAGGTGGAAGTAACCAAGCTAAATCTGCATATGAATTAACTCAGTATGAATAATTCCAGTCCATATTTCCAGTGGTAGTTCGATGTAATAAAGTTGATATTAAATACTTCCTAATGTTCCAATTACTTCCACTGATCCTAATAACAACCACTGCATGCCACCCATCTGTCGGATAGATGACATTTTACAGAATGTTTGTATTAATCAAGGAGCAGAAAGTATACTCGACTATTGATCTTTTTCACTGCAGACTATTACACTTTTTGTTTTAATTCCATGCTGGGAAGGTAGTTCAAGATCAAGTTAAGAAGGAAATTGCCTGGGAAGGACAGCAATGTTACTTAATTAACAATAGATGCTGTTTCGCAGCTTGATCAAAATCATTTACACACATATTTACATGTCTGTCTGGTTTTAATCACAAACTGACTAATTCTGCTAGGAGGAATGCAGAGATTATTTTTGAGAATTGTTTGAATCTGTTCTGATATTTCAGAGAGTCGATGCTCAAATGAACATAAATTAATATATTGTTCTTGGAAGTAATAACAATATTAGTTGTCTGGAAGACTTTGGTATGATTTGTATTTTAAACCAGTATTTTAACTTACTGTGACTTGGCAAATAGAGGCAGGATTGGTATGGTTGCTATTAGTAACTGTGAAATTTCAAAAGTTCATAAAATGAATTTAGAAATTACTATGGCCAACATGCCTTGTCGTGACAGCAACTGTGTGCATGAACAATATTTGTACATTTTTGATGACAACAATGGTTTCTTTCATCTTAGGCCATGTACTTTACTAAATGGATCCACGTTCCAACCTGTTGTGCAGCATGACAAAGCATGGGACATAAACACAGCATGTGGTGACTTATCATTGAATTCTGATCTGTGTAATTTTCATTCACATTTTAACCACAAGTGCCGAAGCATTTGAATTGTGGACAGTTGTTAATAATTACGTAGTTATTGCAGTAGTTTCATTTCCCTTCATATTCCCACGTGTAAAATCCACTGATCTGGGCTTGTAACTACCGGGTAATAATTCCACAGCTAACCATTATGATTGTCATGTATATTGAACTGTGCAGCAGCATGCCATATAAAGTGTACATTTAACATTGAGGGTGTGGTTTTGGAAGAGATGCGGCAAATCGTTGTATTAATGTATTTATCAAATGTTTATTTCAAATCGTCACTATCCACATGGGTCGATCGAAAAAGGGTAACCAGTATTGCCTTCTGACATCAATTGGATGCATTTCTTTGGATTTACAGTAAAGTTATTCCTGTGTTTTATGGTATATGTGTATATATGTATGTGTAACACCTGTTGTGGTTACAGGGTTTTTGATTTTGTCCGAAATATAAAATTGTCCGCTACAGGTCTGTGTGTCCATCCTTTACCCACAGACCATGAGACATTTGACCTGTATAGTTGCACTATTTTATGTCACCATGCTTATTTATTGCTTGCTTATATATTTATTTAATTAGTTACATATTTTATGCGCCACAGCTAGCCATTATGGTTGTCATGTGTATTGAACTGTGCAGCAGCATGCCATGTACAGTGTACATTTAACACTGGTGGTGTGGATTTAAGAACGTGTTGAAATTATGGTTTAATGTATTGATTTCTAAAAATAAAATATATGTGAAACAGTGTGTACATAATGGGTTGTGTTATTGTGTCTATATAATGCTTGGGTACCTGTAGTACTTGTTCTAAATTATGTAAATATACAGTGTTTGTTTGTGAAGAGTTTATCCTAGGATACTAGAAAATAATGTCAAATGCATACATATAGGCCACTACAACTACACACAAGAGAAAATTATTCTGGAGGTTAAAACTGTGGGTACTGTAAATCTTGTCAGTGTCTTTTATTACTTCATTACCTAGTCCAAGAGGAATACGTATACACAGATTTTATGACAATGTACAGGCAGTGTAACTGCTACCTGCGTAGAGTGATTAGAGTTATAGACGTTATGTCCCAAATATTGTGGACGATATGTCCCCAAAACAAGATGCTAAGTAACAGTTAAACTATGCAATGGACTTGAAGTGTTCTACAAAGAGTGTCAGCATTAGTGTTAATATATCAACAGATATATGGTAAGACTAAAGTGCAAAAATAACATAAAAACTTAATAATAATTTTAGGACATTATATGTGACTTGGGAAATAACATCCATAAAAACTGGCACTGCGTGAAAAATTGTGGCCGGCTGGCTATATCCAGTCGTAAATAGAAGTCAGTGGGGGCGGGGAGACCCTCACCCATGAAGTTTATAGTTGCATATTATTAGCTAGTTGGTGGTCACTCGCAATAGGCATAGCCTAGGTCTAGATCTAGGAACGTTTGTGGATTATACTTATTGCGTCTACTTTTAGCAGTCGGGAGCCTGCAAGGTGGCTCATAGTTATTTCACTCTTGCTTATCGTTGGTTTTACATTATTCTATCATTAACTGGGCTAGTTTTTATAAATTTATATCTTGCTTTTTGTTTACATAACAATTACGGAGGCCTAAGGCTAAGTTAACAATTAACATCGATCACTCTATCATATCTTTGTCGACAGACGGGATTTGGGCCAGGTTATCATGTCAGATGGGATTTAGGCAAGGTTATTGAAATGTGCGAAGTATTTCAGCAAACACAGAACACCAGATATTAGAGGTATATGTAATATGGATGTTTTACTTCGTTATTATGAAACAACTTCATCAATTACAACTAACAACACATTTTAAAATGCGGGTGCTAACATGAAGACATTACACACGCGCGGCACGCGTTGTTCCCGCGGCAATCTTCCTTCCTGCCAAGTGTGCGTGCGCAGGGGTAATGCCGATTTACCAAGATCCAGTGTTTTGCGGTTGTACGTGCTGCCGTGTCGTTTATTTGTTGTCATTCGTAATGCAGACGGGTAATACGAAGTTTCGTCCGGTACGCAAGGTGCTATCGTCCGCGGCACATGACGTTGTAAAAATTATAAATTGTATTACACGTAGAGGTAACGTTTGATAACTTTTTGTTAATAATGTTGCCTTATGGCAATTGTTGTTTGTATGACAGTTACTTCACCGTACACGGTAAAAGGAAAACCGCTTTAAAATGTTGACGTTTTGTTGCAATAAATTAATAAATTTTTTCCATTACGTACATGTCAACTGTATTATATAAACAAGTTTGTTTATCAATTTGACATAATAACTTGGCATAATTGTTTTTATCATTTATTATTGTTTGTTAATAGTGGTTTGTGCAGGTGTGTTTTTATACCTTATATTAAAAGTTAAAAAATGTAACATTTGCATTTACCATATGAACACGAAGGAGAATAATAAAAAACATTGTTTAAGTAATAACACTATATGACACTTTATCTTGTTTTTATTTCCTTGTATGAAGTCAGTTTTTATGTGTGAATACGATTTGTATGGGTGGGTGTTACATTTGTTATAAAAAACATGGTATATATGTGTAGTAATATGTTGTGTGTACAGTATAAGACCAGACAAGAGACGTCCTATTATTAGAAAACATTTATAGCCAATAACAACTAATTAACTAACTGTCACACCCAGCCAGGTGCACGCTCCCTGTTAGTAAAGGTCAAAGGGTGGGTGTCACTCCAAACATGTGGGTGTCACTCCAAACATGTGGGTGTCACTCCAAACATGTGGGTGTCACTCCAAACATGTGGGTGTCACTCCAAACATGTGGGTGTCACTCCAAACATGTGGGTGTCACTCCACATGTAAGGACATAACATAACAATAAAGACAACAATATATCTTAATATCCCACTTTGTGGTTTTACTTCCATTTAGTCTCTATAACTAATTTAATGTTATGCCTATGTGGTAAAAAAAAAATTCTTCAATAACGTATGCGTCGGGATTCTTATAAACATTGGACGTTTTACTTTACTAAGTCAGTTCTGCTTCGATAAAATATTTCTTGGCGGTCAGAACGCTACAATAGTTGTAACTTATACTGAGTAACATGATTTTGCAATAAAAATAAAAAACCACGAACTGTTCATGTCGCTCTAAAGTGTTTTATTCTACCCATGGGGACGTAATTCTGAGCAGCGCTAAGATGTATGTAGTATATATCGATGTGGCGACGACGCAGATGGACTAAATTGCTATATTTCCGCCGTGAATGTGGGAAGTCCTGTAAGAAATGCATTATTGTATAAAGGCCGATGTTCAGCTGTCATAAAGTCAGTGTTCAAAATGTAATGTTCACCTTTGGAAGAATTATCAATTATTGTTATCTTTGTTAGGAACTAATCCCGATATAGGACATATATTTAGGAATTCGTTCGCATCATTCGCACAGCTGTAGAGAATGGAACACGTGACCTTTTAGCATCTACCAGAGCACTTACTGACCTAAATGATAACCATGTTAAGATTAATAGTCACAGCCATCCAGCCTAATCGTATTCTTGGGTTAGCATTTAGTGCACGACCCATGTTGGCTTGTGTTGATATGGAAGAAGTGAAGCGCATATCGCTGACGTCAGCACAAACCAGCAAACTGTAGAAAACAAATGCGAAAACGTGTTTAGACTATTAGTTACTCTTGCTTACACGACTCTCGCTCGGCTTCGTAACTTCGTCGAGAAGATAGTCTGGTGACGTTTACATATGTGAGGAGCTAACAAAAGGTGCTGCCATCTTACGGTTAATCTAGGGTAATCCTATCACAATTCCTGTGTCATCAACAATTGCAAGTTAGTTTGGTTTTGTATATTTTTGTGTGCACACAACTTTAATGTTGAATATTATTGAGAGTATGTTTTTATTTTATAATTGGCCTTATAGAGCCAGTCACAGTGTTTCAACCAATCACAGTGTTTATCGTGGGATAAGGCCGCCCTGGTGGCAACATTGGCAGAGCATTAAAACCCCAGACGGATGTGAGGGGCTAAAAGGTGCTGCCAGCTCACGGCTAACAATTAGTCGGGTTCAGACAGCTCAGTGACATCACCAAGGCGTCACTGCCATTCGCCAGGTGACGACTTGAAGACTTAAGGAAGTGATGCATTGCTTGACAATAGTTGGTTCAACTCAATATTTATTGTAGTATGATTAACTTACTTTGGAGCTTTATGTCGAAGCGAGTACGACGTTTCGGTCCGTCAGCTACGGACCTTGTTCACGTACTGGTGTCACGTGTGTTGCCTCAGATTTCGGCGGGATGATTTGATTGTAGATGGCAGGCAGATGGTATCCCTGGTCTCTGTTCATGGTAGGGGCTCTCTGTCTGATGTATATGGCCTCCTTCACCTTTCTCTTGAACCAGTTGGATTCACGGGTCAGTATTTTTGTGTTCTTCAATGACGAAACGTCGTACTCGGTTCGACATAAAGCTCCAAAGTAAGTTAATCATACTACAATAAACCATTCTTGGAGCCATTAACAATAGATTTACTATAACTCAATATTGTATAATTTTGCTGGAACTGTTAAGACAAGGAGTCCGAGAGATGATATGTCCGCGATAATCGACACCATTAACTTTTGACCTGGCGGGAGTTTGTCGGCTCTTGGATAGAAGCAAAGGAGGAGTTTGTTGTGTGTGTGTGTGTGTGTGTGTGTGTGTGTGTGTGTGTGTGTGTGCGTGCGTGCGTGCGTGCGTGCGTCTTTGTGTGTGTGTGTGTGTGTGTGTATGTGCGTGCGTGCGTGCGTGCGTGCGTGCGTGCGTGCGTGCGTGCGTGCGTGCGTGCGTGCGTGTGTGGTCATTGAGTATCCGTGTCACAGCTCCGTGTTTTGGTTGATCACGTATCGAAAACAATTCAGCCCCCTGCTGACATTTAAAACTGCATTACAATTTCAACTACCATTTCTAAATGTGATAGGATATGTATCACATGAACAACAATTATACTTATTTTATCTTTCTACCATAATGTCACTTTGACGTTTGATATCCAAAGATGTTTTATTAACGTTTTTACAAACCCAAGGAATATTTTGTTTGCTTGTTGCGCAACGTGTTCCCAGAATTGCATATTATATAAAACTAAAGTTTATATTGCTAGAGGACAGTGATACATACGCCAAGTTTCATATCAAAATCTGCGAGTTTTTTTTGGAACAAGTATTAACAAGTCATAGCCACATAAGCCGCTACATGAGCAATTTCTACACACTCACCGTTAATCGACGTGTGTGTAGAAATGTACATTAAATTGGAAATGGGTGCAACGTACCCAAGCAACCACCGTGAAATAACGTGATTCTCGTTTGGAGATGGAGTAACCACCAAGCTCACTGACATTAGGCATGGTTTTTTTTATTGAGAAACGTGTGTTTCTACATACCAATCGTCAATAATACTGACACAACAATATTGACACAATAATACTTACTTACAAACTATGCAATAATACAAAAGTATCTTAAAGAATGTCGATCTATGACCGAATATGGTCAATTGTTACAATATGCAAGAAAACTATAGTCACGGTGACGAAACAAATGTCAGTTAGCATGCGTTCTATATGTGTTTACGTCACTGCCATCGAAACAAACACATTACACAAACTGAATGTTCACATATCATCATTGATTAACTGGTAAAAAATTGCCTGTGACGTCCGCATATTATCACGGTTGTAACACGGTTGTTTATTTGTGCTGATCAGACAAAAGTCAGCATTGCCATGAACTACCGTCATAATACTGGTTGTTCATTTACCAATCGAAATGTGACATGTGTACATTCTGTTTCGCCACTACTGTACAGGTAATTAAGTTCACATCTGCTGTCACTCATTTTGCCTGTGAGATTTTCGTTTCGCTGTAATAAGGCGATAAGGCGAAAAATATACCATGAACAGTATTGTTCGATTTTGGCTAGCATGTTCAATTTACAACCTTGAACCAGAAACTGGGTTGTATCTCTTTTGCGATTGGTATTTTTTTCTGGTGCAGCAGAAACTTCACTACAAACCATCGTTGCTCAGAACAGAAACCTTTTCTTACGTTCAGGGTCGTGTTTGTAAAACAAGTACTTGTTCTATTTCGTTTAAACGTGCTGAGTCTTGTCCCATACCGGAAGTAACTCGCAGCAGGGACAGTGTCTGGAATAGGCGTTCTAGCGTGGTATGCGTTAATAATATATTTTAGTTAACATGTCTATTGCTATGCTAAATAGTAAAACATAAGTGTACTAACTTGTGCGATTATTTGCATGATAAGATTATAAGGAAAAAGAAAACTTAGGAACTCAAACTCGGAGCCTATTCCTGGTAAGGCAATACGTTTCGCTAATGTTATTGTCAACTCATAAGGCCGACTTTGCTTCTTAAAAAGGATTTCACTTTTTAGCAGTGATATTGAATATCGAAAAGTGTCAAACCATGACACGCCGCTCCAGGACACTTCTGCAGATGTATACGGAAATAGTGTCCCATTTGATACGGCTGCTTTATTGCCATTTAAAAAAAACCTCGGTACCTGTAACGCTTCTGTTTAACCATGGCATTTTCGTATACGCTCTTCATCGTATTGAAACGGGACAGTTTTTCCCGTTATACCATGATGGAACGCAGTGATATCCCAAATAAAATGTCGTTAGTTAGAAAGTGTATACATGCGTCGCATTTAGCCGGTGGGCGGACGGACGTAACGTCCTATGAAGACAACACTTCTGGTGCGTCCCTCTCGGATGAGAAACAGGAACGGGCGATCGGCGACGACGCCGAGCGGACGCATGCTGGAGCGGGCCATGATGACCGCCGTTGTCGCCGCCGCCGCCTCCGTGCCTTGCTCCGTGACGTCGATGTACGCCTTATGGACGACATCCGAGACGAACAGTCCGCGTGTCTCGCTCATTCCGCTGAGGTCTGCGGCCGCCGTGAACAGATCGCCGATACCCATCTCACCGAGCGTCGCGCGCAAGTCGTACTGCACCTCCATTCTGAACTTCGGCAGCGTCAGCCTCGCATTGGTGACGGCGCGCATGGCGTCGATGGCGTCATCGAGGACCGTCACCGTCAACCCGTTCTCCAGCCGCGGCAGCCCAGCGATGTCATCCGGCAGGAGCACGTACATCGCGGCGTCGTCGTTGGCGTACGGGATCTCGACGATCTTACACCTGAGCGACGATATCCGACCGAGCCGCAGCGTCGCCGTCGTGTCCATCATCTCCGTGTCGACCTCTTCCGTCCGGGAGACGTGGAACGGCCGCCGGCTCGTGCGCCGCTCGTCGAACCGGAAGCGCCAGGAGCTCCGGAAGTAGATGGCGTTGACGAGCACGAGCGCCGTGCTGCGGTCGACGGAGCCACGCGGAAGCAGATCCCTGATCTTCTGCATCGTCCGCTTCGCCACCCACTTGTTGATGAAGCGGCGACATCGGTCGGGGTCGGCGGCGAAGTTGAGGCGCTTCGCGTAGGCGCGGTAGTTGCGGATGCAGGAGGTGCGGAAGGAACGACGCACCTGGAAGCCGTGGGCGAAGAACAGCCGGTTGGCGACACGCAGGTTGTAGGTGGGACTCTTCGAGCGGCCGTTCAGCGCCGACAGAAGCTCCCGAAACTGTCCGTGCACGTTGGAGTTGACGTCGCTGAAGCGAAGCACCTGAACACAAGACGTGAGAGAGCTGTGAGTTACATCTGACATAGTCCAGGCTCTGCCATATAGGCCCGTAAACATTTCGAGGTAATCGCAGTTTTTCTTTTGATTTGTATTCTACATACCATGTCTTTCAACAATCCATGAGGTGCTTTTTGAAAATCCGTGGCATAAGGTCACTGGAGCGTGAAATCCAAAATGGCCGCCGCTGACCAGGTTTTCATCTATAACCTTGGATCTAGAAGGGCTAGATAGCCAAACTTGGTATCAATTCCACCTAAAATTGACATTCCCGACACGCCTGACCTATCCGTTTTACGATTTGACGCCATATTTGATGATAAATCCAACATGGCCGCTCATCCACGACGACTGTCGACTGCAGAAACACAATAAGCCGTAACTCTCGATCGAAATGAGCTAGAAACTGGATTTTTATGTCCCTCTCGATGATTGTGATTATTCCCAATCAAATACATATTATTTTAGTACCTTTCAGGTTGACCATATATGTCAAAGGTCAAGTTAAAGGGTTAAAATCAACATTTTAAAAGCATATCTGGTCACAAAACGGGATATAACTGGTATGTACATGAGCCAGATGTCGTATTTCAGTTGCTACCATCATAGTTCTGCTGAGATAAAGTCAAATTGATGAGATTATGTTAACTTTTAAAGGTTGTAAGCGCTATGTCAAGGTCAAAAGGTCGCTCATCCCTTCATGAAGCCCGCTATACTGCGCAGTTGATTTATTTGATGATTTGTATTTGTCTTCCCTATGTGCCCCATGGAGGCTTACGTCCATGTGATGGCATTTGTCACCATTGCATATGTTCTTTTGATGTGTGGGTGGTGCCCGCCAGCCCGCCCAAACCCTGTGACAGATTATACCATTACGAGGGTCATTGCGGTCATAATGTCCGCATGCAGCTGTCTCTGACGGTGATGCCCGTTTTCTGAGATGATGGCGTGTTTCACACGGTTGCAGATATTCTGAGTCAGTCACATTGGTGGTGGACATCTATGACATGTTTGGAGTGTTTCACTATGCGAATATTCTACCACGATGCATTGGTTGCTACATCAGAGGTAGTGACATGAACGATGCCATATTCGAAGCAGAGCTCTTCGTGAAGCGAGTCCTGATTTCAATACTCACCGGAAGTCACTATTAAAGATCACTGCCAATCATGCTGATGATTTCCAAGGTGACTGATATTTACAGTTGGGAGGTTGATGATCTATACACCTGCAGGTGCTTATGGGCGGGAAGAATACCGAAGTAGCACGTTCCACATGTCTTTTCACTCATACAGCCCTTGCTTATCAAGTACAACAGTTTCCCGATTGAGTATCAAGCTTAGTTTGATATGGCTGCATTCAACATAAACATCAAGATTATGTTTAACCTATTCATGTATATCACCATTTCAGATCGGAAGAGATGGTAGTGGCCAATACATGTATCCTGTATGTAAATATGTTGCGGTAGTTATTCAGGAATTCGATGGAGTCAATTGCTAGGGGTCGTTCTACGTTAGGAAAACTCAGTTGTTAGAGGCGGAAGTTTCAGAACCCTATATGTGTGACAGCTTCAACGACGTCGAATTAGATATAAAGTTGGAGCAGTCCATCCAGCGGGCATCAAAGAGCCAAACACTAATGTTCGCAGTTGTAGCGGCGTTTGAGCAGATCTCCCATGATATCCTGATCATACAGAACAACTGCCGTAAGCTCACAGATGAGCGGATGATGGAGCATCATAAGACCATCATATACCAGGAACTCAGGAGCATCACGGCCGTTATTTTTGATGCCAACGTCTCCCGTCTTCTTGACTTTGTGCGAGCTGTAGCAAATCCCTTTATTATCAAAGCCTCTGGCGTCAGATTGCATAACTTCGCTGCCGAACATTTAATCAATGCTGAAATAATGGATGTGTTCGAGAATGGAGAAAAGATACAGACGAGAGAGCTGGTTTTGAAGACAAAGAAGCTTGCAGTAACAATACACAGGTGTAACCTGCCGAAGTGTGATACTGTCGGTAATTGACACCAAATCTAATAGAGCATCCTACACCACCATACCTAAACTGTGTGGATCTGCCGAGCGGGACATTGAGGTCGCCCGGGTACGTGGAATAACTCTCGCGGAAGTATTTTCGCATGACGACCAACTCCTCACCAGCCACCTGTTTGATGGCGAGTTTACCTCTGTCACACGTGGCTCAACTGGAGGCATATCTCATCGATGATGTTGGTGTTGGGATTGAATATAATTATAACGTAGTTATGTAATGTCTGACGATACACAATAATACAACTACTGGAGACCTATCTCATGAAGGGTTGAAACAGTGACCCTGCCGGAATTTATGCCAATGGTTTGGCAGTACGCCAACCAATCATGCTTCGACCATTTCGGTCGAGTTGTAAACAAAGTCCTGCCGGTCGGATAGTTGTATCTTCATATTGTGAAGCCCTCCAGGTTATTTGTGATAGCTACATTGATGAGTCATGGTGTTAGCAATAGTGTCTCAGGAGAGCTCTATCCCGGATGAGTCCACAACGCAGATCGAGAAATGTTGGGTATCATCGGAGTGAAAAAGGACCAGTTGCTGCAACTTATTCAGAAAATAGTGGTTTGTCAGTCTTTCTGTAGTATCGATTGTGTTGAGTGTCATGGTAGTAAACCAAGAACAAGTTCCAGCACCCCTCCATAGTAGAGAGTCGACAGCCAATAGTGATTTTCCAGAGCCTGAACAATTATTGAAAGATGCAGATTAAAGGATCGTGCCTCATGCCATCTGGGCAGTCCAACATGGCTGCCAACGTTTAGTCGTTATGTTAAATGATACAGACACAGGCATGCGCCTACTGCACTTCACCCATACGCTAGTCCGTGATAATCTGAAAAACCTCTAGGTCAAGTTTAGGACAAGTGAGAAGAGAGAGAGAGAGAGAGAGAGAGCGCCTTCCCCTACATCGCGAGTGGGCGAGCATCGCGGCCTTGTTCTGGAGAAGGTTCACGCATTCACTGGAAAATATGTCACCAGCAGAATTGGCACCAAGCATGCAGTGATGCATTGCAATCCCAATTTATATCTGACTGAGTTTGTCGATACAGAGCTACCGGAAACGGTGAACGCGCAAGTGGAAGAGTACCTTTTGCTGGGTTGGGCGGGTGCAAGATGTAAGCCATAGGCAAAGAAGTTTTTATCAATTGCATCTCCAGGTCCACACCAGTGTCTCTGTTCCCAATGCCATAACCAAAATACCCCGCATCGAGTGTTGTGCGTAGACACATCACCAGAGTGTTATATTGTTTTTCAAGGGGTTATAACCAGTGAAGGAAGCCGCCTAGAGATTTGTCAGAGTGGGTGGGAAAGTGATGGAGGCACCCTCAAACCGTTGACATGTCATAGCTCCCTATCTACTAATATGCTATCCATGTGCAAATGTGGTAATTTGGTAATGTGCAGTGCCCGTGCAGGCAATGTGTGGTGATGTGTGTCATTTATTGCCACAAATCACAAGTTCGAAACTGTCAGAATCGTTGTTAGCTAAAAGTGGGATGGAAAGTGTATTGTACGTGTATACAGGCTAGCTAGATATATAGTATATTACAGGTGCTTAATGTTATAAATTACTTGAAAGGTTACAATAGTTTTTGTTTGTCATAAACAATTATGTTAAAATAAACAGTGTGACCGATGTCAGATATCATGAATTGACCATCACTTTCAATTCTTGGTTTTCGATATTAAAAGGAGGACATGATTTATGCATATGTTTAAGCACATTTGACCTTGACAGAGCGTATACAACCTTTAAAAGTTAATATAATCTCATCAATTTGACTTTATCTCAGCAGAACTATGGTGATAGCAACTGAGATGAATGAATGTTTATTTAACAATGAATGAATGAGTGAATGTTTATTTAACAACAGCAACACAGGAATATACAACATAGTATGAAAAATAATACAATACATAATGGTAACGACAATACAATATAATATCGGTGCTGTTGTTAAAAGGACATAGCAGAAGTCATATGACTTGTAAGGCGCTATGCCCTTCTCAACTAAAATGCGTAATAGTTATAGTAAAAGTTATAAGATTTAATACAACCAACAATAATATTTTTTTTGCATTGTGTTAATTGTTCATAAATACGAAGAAAGTAACGTCGACTTTAAACTTTTTTTAAATTGTTGTAAACTTGGCAACTGTCTTATATTACTTTCAAGACCGTTCCATACGTGTATTCCTCTGACAGTAATTGACAGTAGTCTATGGGTGGTGTTCGCTTTTTTAACATAAAATAGTTTAGATTGTCTGGTATCATACTTGTGTACGGCTGCAGTAGGTTCAAAGAACGCTTGTACACGACCTTCTAAACAGTGGTTGTTTGCTTTATAAAGCATAACCATAGTCCTATGTATAATTAAATCTTGAAGTTTAAGAATTCTTGAATAGTGAAAAAATACAGATGTATGACCATGGTAATCAAGACTATATATTATTCGTATAGCTTTTTTCTGTAGCAGAGAGAGTTTTCTTACTCTAGACGGATACGTATTTCCCCATATTTCACAGCAATAAGACATATATGGTTCGACAAGTGATTGGTATAACGTGCGTAATGCTTGAATATCAAGAACATCCTTTGTTTTATACAAAACACCTATGCTTTTTGATACCTTCGTTTCAACCGTTTTTATCTGCTCTCTCCACGTTAAGTTTTCATCAATGATTACACCAAGGAATTTTGTATGTGACACCTGCTCAATGTTCTTTCCATTCAAAACAATGTTTACTGTTGCTCTAAGTTGTTTTTTATTTGTAAACATGATAAAATTGGTTTTGTTCACATTAAGCGATAATTTATTAACTCTGAACCATATATCTAGTTTTTCTAGTTCGTTATTAACTGTACATGTTATATCCACAATATTCCTAGTTGAGTAAAAAATGCTAGTGTCATCTGCAAACAAAATAATATTAAGCAATTTTGACACTTCACACATGTCATTTATATATAAAATAAATAGTACTGGGCCCAGGATTGATCCTTGTGGGACTCCACACTTGATATTCTTTAGCTCTGAATTACTGTTGTTATAGCACACATACTGACCACGATTGACTAAATAACTTTTAATCCAATCTAGTGCCAAACCCCTTATTCCATAACATTGTAACTTACTTAGCAGTATTTTATGATCAACGGTGTCAAATGCTTTCTTCAGATCAATAAAGACCCCGATAGTGCTTTCTTGTTTATCTATTGCTGAAGTTACCTTTTCGACAAATTCGGTTAACGCTAATGAAGTTGAGTGATTACTTCTGAAGCCATATTGCGTCAGTCAATACGTGATGATTTTCAATGAATGACATTAACCTTTATTAAATATTTTTTCTAGTATTTTGGAGAATTGGGGTAACAGTGATATAGGTCTATAGTTAGAAAATTGGAGACGATCTCCTGATTTAAAAACAGGAATAACTTTTGCCGTTTTCATGTCATTTGGAAATATTCCGGTGATTAATGATCTGTTAAATATATAGGTTAAAGGTCTTACAATTTGCTTTATTACATGTTTAACAGTTTTCATGCTGATTTCGTCGTGTCCATACGACGTCTTACTTTTGCACCCTGACACAATTTCTCTTACTTCTTTCTCAGTAACGGGATACATATACATTGACTCTGATACCTGTTTTTTTTAGAAAGTCAGTCGGTTGTGTTCCTTGGCATGGCTCTATACTGTTAGATAAGATTGTACCTATGTTAACAAAGAAGTTATTGAAATGATTAGCAATTTCTTCGTTGTCTAATGTTACTCGATCGTTATCAACAATGAATTCATTTGAATATTTTGCTTCCGACTTTCTTTTGCCAATTATAGTGTTAAGAATTGTCCACGTTTCACTAGTGTTGGCCTTACACTCTTCGAGTTTCTGTCTATAATAGTTCTTTTTTCAATACGCAAGATTTGTGTTAACTTGTTTTTGTAGTTTTTATAGCGACTTTCTGTTAACAATGACCTTCTTTTTAGAAATGCTAAGTACAAGTTATTTTTTTTAATGCAAGCATTTTTTAGGCCTCTTGATATCCGACCTCTAGCTCATGTATATACCAGTTATATCCCGTTTTGTGACCAGATATGCTTTTAATATGTTGATTTTTACCCATTAACTTGACCTTTGACATATATTGTCAACCTGAAAGGTCATGAAATAATATGTATTTGATTGGGAATAATAACAATCATCGAGATGGACATAAAAATCCAGTTTCTAGCTCATTTCAATCGAGAGTTACGGCACGTGTTTCTGCAGTCGACGGTCGTCGTATGAGCGGCCATGTTGGATTTAACATCAAATGTGGCGTCAAATCGTAAAACGGATAGGTCAGGCGTGTCGGGAATGTCAATTTTAGGTGGAATTGATACCAAGTTTGGCTATCTAGCCCTTCTAGATCCAAAGTTATAGATGAAAACCTGGTCAGCGGCGGCCATTTTGGATTTCACGCTCCAGTGACCTTATGCCACGGATTTTCAAAAAGCACCTCCTTGATTGTTGAAAGGCATGGTATGTAGAATACAAATCAAAAGAAAAACTGCGTTTACCTCGACATTTTTACGGGCCTATATGGCAGAGCCAGGACTAACAGGCACGCGTAGCAAAGCCATAACATCAAAACACACACTGTTTTAAGACGGTCGGGGATGGGCATAGTCCGAATTCATGTAGACTTTGTCGTTAGATTCATTATTCAGCGTCACCACATGCACAGGTATACCTTATCATATAAAGTGTCATTCGAGACACAAATACCCAAATAGCATGCCGGTTTGTGCAGGGCCCAGTTTCATGAAGCCGTGTAACTTTACGCGCAATTACGCGGTCTACTGGTCGCAGCTAACAGCGAATAGTCAATGCAGCTAACTAAAACGATTATTAGGATTGACCTAGTGGATTTGTGCTATGTCTGAACATCCTTTTTCTGTCTAGCTGCTGCTTTTGTCGTTCGTATAGCAAATGGGAAGCTATGATGAATGTAAAGGATATCCAGTGAACACATTAAAAATAATAATGTTGAGAGTGGGCGTGTCGGGAGCATACCGTACATATTTCAACTTCGGGAGCATACCGTAAATATTTCAACCAGCGTAAAGTTACGCCTACTAAATACATGGTGCAGCTAAGTGCAACTATGGAGCACACTCGTGAAACGCAACTAGTGTAACTTTACGATGTGTTAGGCTTGCGACGGGTTATCGCCCGGTACGACATCTTAAGTACGCTCCATGAAACTGGGCACTGTGTTGTACTAAGCGCGTACATTAGGTGATAAACAGTGTGTATCGATACCGGCCGGATCGCTGTTCTAGGCTACAAAGTTTTCCATTGTGGTCCTTTTAAAGGACCACAATGGAAATAAGTACGTGCACTTTTTGTGTTATCCGAATATTTAAATGTACCTTGTATTTATATATTATGCATATGTGCACAATGTTTTCCATTTTATATTAAATAAATAAATCAATCAAAATGTGCCCTAATACAAGATAATTTATAAGGCAAATGTGCCTAGGATGATGATGATTTAGAATGCTAGAGTTATGTCCTAAACATTTTGACAAAACACGTTATAACGGAATCTATTTGAGCCTGCAGTCTACTTAAGTGCCATATGCCCAAACATCTTGACTCCTCGGCGTGCATGTAGGCAGTAATAGAGCCATGTACCGTATACCTGCATACCGTTGAATCGGAATTTTATACGGTTTTAAAACAAGCTTTTGAAAACCGGTATTCCATACGGTATATTACATCGTCAGTGGATAACGTTTTTTTTTTTTTTCCATGATCACGTAAGCGTCATTAAAAAATAAACAAAAAGATCTACAAGACATCCTGGCTTTCTCTTACGTTAGAAAAGCGCACGTTCAGAAGAGCAGATACTACTAAGACTTCGATCAAGCCGCAGTGTGGCGCCACTGTTACATCACTGTACGTTGTTTGCACACAGAAAAACCGTATAGTATGCCGTGTGAAATTAATTGTACAGTACGTACCACGTACGGTATAGAAACAAATGGTGCACAACCTTAGGCAGTGTACTGTCGACGAAAACGAATTGTTTATCCTCTCCTTCCTCCTGCCCCCCCCCCCCCCCACCCAGGCTCAGGAAATATCTACAGTAAGCCACACCTTCTAGGCCGACTTCGATTGAGTCTGAGATACTCGAGTTACTCGCGTTGCCCCAACGTGGTATCCGGTTTATGACAATTTACACTGCGCGCGCAGTACTACGCGCGTAATCCAACTGAACACCGATGATCGTGATCACGGACATAAACCCCTTATGCAAATAAACAAAATACAATAATCAGTTGTTTAGTGTGTAAATTGTGACGTTCATCTTCTTGGTTTTAAATTATAATTCATAGAATGTAGTGGCTTTAATCCACATTTAAATGATTGTGTCATGTAATGTTTAATTAATTTATTATGCAGTAGAGGCCTACGTTCCGCGATCCTATTGATTGTCACTGTTAATGACGTCAGTTACTCGAGTGAATCCTGTCAAACTTGCGATCGCCTCGAGTAGCGGCCTTGAAGATTCACCTTGCTAATCTAGGTCAAAAATGGTCACGTGCTCGAGTGATCTCGGCTGTTCGATTGGGACTCGGGTTACGCTTGGGAATCTCGATTAAGAAAAATAGTGTTCGAATATGTTGCTACGGCGTCGAAAGCTTGGCCAAGTTCGTGCTCTCTACATTGCTCCAGTTCATTCAGTTGTGTGAATGGGTACCTGGCTATAGACAGCGGTGGATATATGTACGAATAATCTTCGCGATTAATTGTAGAGTGGCTGGATTAATTCTTCCCAGAGAGGTCGATAAAATGTTTGATTTGATTGAACAGGTCTGCCAGGGAGTAATGTGTAAAGCGCCCTGAGTAGTCCTAGAGACCGGATACAGCGCCACTTGATAACTTTCCGTCCAAACCACATGGCTTAGCGATGAGGGTACTGATCGTAAATGATATACCCTTTTAAATGGTTGTATTTACATAATTAAATTGTTTACTTCAGTCAAACTGCAGCAATGAGCCGAGATAACAACATTTTACTCTAGCACTCTTTGTTTTGGCCAATCCTTAAAATTATTTGAGGCTTAGAATGAATTAATGCAATATATCTTTACCTTGCTCATCTCTGTCGCCGTGTTCCCTCTGGCGCCGGCATAAGTTAGTCCCATCGCCAGAGAAACGCTGATGGGCGAGAAGATGACGTTATATACGTCAGCACTTCGGGTGAGTTCCCGATACAGTGCCAGGCCGAACTTCCCGTTGGCTGCGACGAGCTCTGACAGCGCCTCCTGGCGATCAAGTTGGAAGCTTGCCAGCGTAACTTGAGACAGAAGCGCGGCGAATGGCAGCAGCCAGGTCTTCTCTCGAGGACGACGCATGGTTACTGAATGTTGAAGGTAATGAAGTTGTAATTATTGTGTTAATAGTAATAAAAATAAACATGGTAACAGAAAGAGAGGAATGCCGACTAAGACTTGGCGCAAGATTAAAGAAGATCTGGCAGAAATGGAAATTACTTGGAATGACGCCAAAGATCGTAGTAGATGGAAAAAGCGCCGCCTGATGTCTCGAAAGATCCGGAGGAACTAGGTTTAAGTAAAGTTAAGTTATTACTTAGTTTATTATTAGTTTATTATTAGTATTATTATCAATATTATTATTAGTATCGCCACCATTAGTAGTAGTAGTATTAGTGCTAGTATTATTATTATTATTAGTAGTAGTAGTAGTAGTAGTAGTAGTAGTAGTGGTAGTGGTGGTGGTGGCAGCGGCAGCGGCAGCGGCAGCAGCAGCAGCAGCAGCAGCATCAGCAGCATCAGTAGTAGTTTCCTTGTTTATTGTATTAGTTCAAAGAGGGCCCGAGAGCCAATAATCGTGTCTACCCTATTCTGGGGTAACGCCGCCCTCGCGGTCACAAATGCAGAGCATAATAGATTAGTCACAACAATAGTAAGGGGCTTCAAACTGGCAGCCACCTCACGGGGCCTGGGTAGCCGAGGCTACACATATATCACCACTACTCTACTACTGTATTTTTGATACGTAACGTGTCCCCATAGCAACGCACCCTGGTGGAAAATAATTCTCCAGTTAATGATATATCAGGTAGGATTAAACGCCTAACTAGTGTTGTGTTTTGAACTACAGCGCCAATTATTAGCTGAGAATCCAACAAATCAAGGAAGTGAGCGAAAACAAATGAAAAAAGCGAATGAACAACGGTGTATAAAAGGACAAGTTGTGTCTTTGGAGGAATCAGGCTCGATCATAGAGCAACAGTCCCAGTAGTAACCGAATAAGTAAACACGAGAGCTAAGCCCCGGCGTGTTCATTACCGCATGTAAACCTTGTACCGTGTCGACAGGTCAAGGACGTTCCTACGTCATGTTTACGTGTCACTATAGCGGCTCTCACGCGCTTAAACACTTACATGACTGCCAGATATAGATAGCGGGTTCCCAGTCACATCTGTCAACAAAGCGGGGAGGGTCACAGACAGTGGTTTCCCCACCCAGTCGGTTCTGTCAATAGAGGGGGTTACTGGTAGTGGTTCCCCACACCAACGTATCTCAACAATAGGGGATCGCTGCAACTTATTAACATACAGACTACCAGCCCGATACAGTCGTTATATAGTCACGTTAAATAGTCACGTCATTTGTGTAATGGTGTTGTTTTTGTTTCGATTTATATTGTAACTAAATGCCGATACCCGTGTTGATAAGAAGGTGTTCATCTTACTTTATATCACACAGACTGAAGAATTATGATGGGCCGTGGCACATACGCAAGGATATATATTCACATGTCCGCACACGTGTACACACGCCTGAACTAAACACAGGTGTGCAAACACGTGTATACACACAAGAAACGTAAACACACATAATGAAACATTTGCATGCACGTATAGACGCACGCACACATAGCAACACGCGCGCGAACACAGACGCGCACTCATACGAACACACACATACACACAAACAAACACACAAACAAACACATACAAACACATACAAACACATACAAACACACACACCCACACACGCCCACACACACACCCACACACGCCCACACACACACCCACACATGCCCACACACACACCCAAACACACCCAAACACACACACACACACACACACACACACACACACACACACACCCAAACACACCCAAACACACACCCCCCCCCCACACACACACACACACACACACACACACACACACACACACACACACACATACACACACACACACACACACACACACACACACACACACACACACACACACACACACAACCACTGACTCGGCCCGGCCCGTGTGTATTATTTACAACCAGGAGGTCAGGGGCAGAGGAGTCACTAATGTCGTAACACCACGACGTTATAACTATACCCCCATCACCTGTTCCTATACACCGTCACATGGTATATCTTCTCCGCCGTAATAGTGGACTTAATTCAACGGGTGGCCCCGACACTTCATGACACGTTGACATGTAACTTATTAATGGGCGAGCTGATCACAATGCAATCGGCTCAACGGGTACAGGAAGGGACCTACTGGTATCACACTGTACACGACAGACTGACACAACACAACGACAACACGACATACTCACCGACACCCGTTGATGTCTTCTCTGCGTAGAACACCGGCGGATCAACCAAGGATCTAGCAGAACGCTGGAGAGCTTGGCATTTTAACACCACTTCCTGTCAGCTGTGGTGGTAGGATTCCGCCGGGGAATAGCACAACACAATCTCGCCCGCTGCTCTTCCGTTCAAACGTGGCCAAAGTTCACAACCACTGCCCCGCCGCCTTATCAATCTCCCACAGAAGTGCTTACTTATGCTCCGTACGGGAGACCGGATTCACCAAAGTATGCCAACTCCGAGACGAGGGGTCGTATCGAAACGAACCGAAATGAAGGTACTTACACCTTCTTAGTTATTGCATTCATTTTATTTATTTTCCAGCGGTATATGTATGTATATATGTATGTATGTATATATGTATATATATATATATATATATATATATATATATATGCATACATACATACACCGCATATATATACATATACATCCATACATCGCATATATATATATATCATATACATATATAATATATATACATATATACACATATATATATATGTGTGTGTGTGTGTGTGTGTGTGTGTGTGTGTGTGTGTGTGTGTGTGTGTGTGTGTGTGTGTGTGTGTGTGTGTGTGTAGACAAACACATAAAAATACACATGCACATAATAATAGCATGCATACATGGAAATACACGCACGCACGCACGAACGCACGCACGCACGCACCCGCACACATACACACACAATGTATGTATGTATGTATGTTTAAGGCCGTGTAATTGGATATTTTACGCTATTCTGGCTGTGCCTTTTTAAGGCCGTGTAATTGGATATTGTATGCCATTCTGGCTGTGCCTTTTTAAGGCCGTGTAATTGGATATTTTATGCCATTCTGGCTGTGCCTTTTTAAGGCCGTGTAACTGGATTTTTATGCCATTCTGGCTGTGCCTTTTTAAGGCCGTGTAATTGGATATTTTATGCCATTCTGGCTGTGCCTTTTTAAGGCCGTGTAATTGGATATTTTATGCCATTCTGGATGTGCCTTTTTAAGGCCGTGTAATTGGATAGTTTATGCCATTCTGGCTGTGCCTTCTTAAGGCCGTGTAATTGGATAGTTTATGCCATTCTGGCTGTGCCTTTTTATGGCCGTGTAATTGGATATTTTATGCCATTCTGGCTGTGCCTTTTTAAGGCCGTGTAATTGGATATTTTATGCCCTTATGGCTATGCCTTTTTAAGGCCGTGTAATTTGGTATTTTATGCCATTTTGGCGGTGCCAAATTTAAGGCGGTGTAATTGCATATTTTATGCCATTGTGGCTGTGCCTTTTTAAGGCCGTGTAATTCGACATTTTCTGCCATTACGGCTGTGCCTTTTTTAAGGCCGTGTAATTGGATATTTTATGGCATTATGGCTGTGCCTTTTTTAAGGCCGTCTAATTGTCACTTCTCTGCCATTTTGGCTGTGCCTTTTTAAGGCCGTGTAATTGGATATTTTATGCCATTCTGGGTGTGCCTGTTTACAGGCTGTATAATTGTTTCGCCATTCGGGCTGTGCCTTGTTATGGCCGTGTAATGCATTTGCCGTTTGGGCTGTGCCTCTTCCAGGCCACGTCAGCATACGTGATTGCCATTACGGCTTCATTGTGGTGTTATTAACGTAATTTCTTCGATTCCACCTGCTTAATACCACACTTTCAGTTTCAGTTTTATCTCGTCTCGTTCTTTGCAACGCTGTTAGTATTACACGTTATCGTTCATGTCTTCATGACCGAGTACTTTTCAAACATTTCAGATCGTTGTTTGCTGGAGTGCCTGCATGTTCCTTTTGCCTTGTGTGCCATAACGTTATATTTACAGGTGTGTTAACTTCAATTGCACCAGTCGACGACGGTATGGGTGTTTAAGACACTCGCTACGTTCTCTTTGATTCCGTACAGCCATTCAGCGGATCTACTCGTACATTTTACGCCCCTTTTTTTACACGTATCGCCACCTGGCGATTATGCAATAACGTTGTTTCGTTGCCATCGGTGACCACTTATCATTTGCTACTACACAAACTTGTTCAAAGGGGCCAACGTCAATATTTTTAGACGCTATATAGCCCGATTAGGCTCCTATGCCACAATATACGATGTTATGCTTGTGTCTGATCAGTCATCATGAACACCGCATGTTACCCTGTCACCATTTTTTTTCGGGGATTACAGTTTATGAACCGGGAGGACACCCGCAATTTCGCACTGTGTCCCGGTGGTCATTTTATCTCCTTTATATGGCAGGGAGGAATGACAACTGCCCACTTGAAACAGAAGACGCTTTTGTTTGGCTGCATGAGCCCTATGTTGTCTTCCGTGATATTGGGACGGATGAGTTGTCGCCGGGTTTCACGTTTTGTAGAGGGCTGCGGCGCGTCTATTGATATCCTTTTATCATGTCACACAGGTGGTAATGTTGGAATTTTCCGCAGGTTGTCGACTGGCAGGTATCACTGATCCGTTGACTTTAATTACAGTGTTGTATCTTACAATACTTCGTTGAAAAAGAGAATTTATGTAGCCGGTCCTCGGTACACACGCCCTAATCAATTCCTCCGTCACCAGGGTCTCCTGGAAAACTGGCAACAATATCTTTTGGCAGAGGGCGTGCAGTTGAATGAACTTGGTTTGACCATGTATTACAGTTCTCTGCGTCGAGCTGTTATTATATACTCCTCACACAACATTGTTGGCAAATTCACTCCTTAGACAGGGAGTCTTCTAGGCACCAGCTGTATTTGCCGTGTCAAGTCGTCAAGTAGATTTTGCGTTGTGTTTTGATACTTACTCCTTTTTAATAGGTGATATCCTGAGGCCTTGGTTTGATTGGGGTGCCTACCAACTGCACATATTATTTATTACTTTCAGGATTTCGTACTAGCCTACCTGGCTGCCGGCCGGTCTGATCGATATATGACATGGAGTTAATGTTTATTTGTTAAAAAATTGTAATGGAGGTAATACTTCACCATCACAATTTGTTACGGACCATGTACCCATGTAGCTCTACACTTGGTTAGCAAGTCTACATACTTCAATAATGTGTGTTCTATTCTTTGCTTTCTTTACTAGCACTACACCTCCAAATGTTTACTGGGTCTGCAGATGGTCAATCCACGATGAGGATTTATTTCCAGACCCACATTCTTCAGTTTTAAACCGGACATGTTACGGACAATATGTCGATTGTTGCACAGATTGATGTGGACGTGATCCACACCCATACATGCTATCCGCATGATTACATTAATGCCTCTCTATTTGAATGGCACATGCTGTTGACCACGCATGTATTGTTGGGCGTGCTTTGTGATCAGCCCAGTGTGACGATGATGTTATGTTCCACACCCATATATGCGCTCATGCCGGTATGCTTGAACACCCTGTTGATGACCACATATATCTTGTTTGGGTTGACTGTGGTCGCCGCAAGAAGATGATGTTTGTGCCTGTATGCATGACCACCCTATTGGAGACCACACATACATTGTTTCGGTTGACTGTGGTCGGCCCAGGGAGACGTTTGTTCCACTCCCATATATGCGTTCGTGCCGGTATGCATTCAGCAGGCTGTTATAGACCACACATTTATTGTCGGGCGTGCTTTGTGGTCGGCCCAGGGTGATGATGTTTATTCTTTCGAGCCTGATTTCATCAACAGGTTTTCCTTTTGGACATCCACTGCTGTTGTACCAGGGCGGTGAGGATGAGTCTCCACATCCACGTTCTCACCTTCTATTATGTAACAGGCTTGGTGATGGCCCACACAAATAGGGTTCCTTGTGTACATGTCATCTTGTTATATGGATCCAGGTGTTGCTGTATAACACATTTTGGCATATGATAGTTGGTCGCGTTCCATTGCTGTATTGACCTCCTTACGTTAATGTGTTTTCTAACTTTTATAGGTGCGCTATTGCTGCACACTTCAATTACCTGAGGTTAATACAGTGTATTGGATTCACTTTGCCACTTTCTTGTCTCAGGTTATTCTGGCACGGCCACAAACATGTGTGCTACCTGTCATAGGGTGACATCACGGCATGGTGCCTGGATATTCATATTTATTTTGTGTGAACGAAATACTGCGCTGCTGTGTTTTCATATTTCAGCAATGCCTAAAGTTAAACCTGGGAGGTAATGTGGCCCTCCACCTACACGTCGATGCTTCACGAGGTCAACTCGGATACCTGCGAGACTGACAGATGACTCGTTTGACAGCTCGGACTCGTTGGATAGCTCGGACTCGTTGGACAGCTCCGACTCGTTGGACAGCTCGGACTCGTTGGACACCTCGGACTCGTTGGACAGCTCGGACTCGTTGGATAGCTCGGGCTCGTTGGACACCTCGGACTCGTTGGACACCTCGGACTCGTTGGACAGCTCGGACTCGTTGGATAGCTCGGGCTCGTTGGACACCTCGGACTCGTTGGACACCTCGGACTCGTTGGACACCTCGGACTCGTTGGACACCTCGGACTCGTTGGATAGCTCGGACTCGTTGGACACCTCGGACTCGTTGGACACCTCGGACTCGTTGGATAGCTCGGGCTCGTTGGACAGCTCGGACTCGTTGGACACCTCGGACTCGTTGGACACCTCGGACTCGTTGGATAGCTCGGACCATGACACTGCGGACGGCAGATCCGAAAACTTGTGTTTTCCAATTAGGTGGGGCATTTGGAACACCAATGCTTATATACATCCACTTGCTACATACCAAAACCATCTAACATGTGACTGAATGTTTTCTTCTTAGGTGGGACATTCCCTGTCACATTCAGCAGTGTATTACTCATTCTAGACGTCATCATTTCACTGGTGCTATTCATCGCTGAAGGTGTCCTTCGCTAGGTTATCCAGATGCTTTCTACTTAGGTGGGGCATTCCATGTAGCCAAAACCCATCTAGCATGTGCACTGAATGTTTTCTGCTTAGGTGGGACATTCCCTGTCGCATACAGAAGTGTATTACTCATTTTAGACGTCATAATTTCACTGGTGCTATTCATCGCTGAAGGTGTCCTTCGCTAGGTTATCAGGATGTTTTCTACTTAGGTGGGGCATTCCATGTAACACACCTTGCTCTTTACATGTGCTTAGTTGGTAGTGGCAACCTACAACGTGTCGCTGTTGCGTTACTGAAATATGTCGGTATATAATCTTATAACAATTAACATGGTCTGCATTTCATTTGTTGCAAATTATCAGGTTGTGCGCTTTTTAATCATCACGTGTTATGCTTAAGGTTCATATTCGCTGTTTGCATTAACTGGGCCTCTTGCCTTCTAGGTGGCATTTCATATTCGCACTTGAGTTGCAACTATATCGCTTTAGTGTGTGTGGGTTTTATGTAGCGCATGACCGTTTTCTGCTTAGGCGGGGCATTTCATGTAGCTTTGATAGCCTATACGGGTGCCCATGTATACTTTTTAGACTAATGTTATTTGTTTTTTGACACGCATGCCACTTACGGGTTTGTTCGGCCGTATGCAAACGCCGTTAGCAACTTTTTCTACACCTGTGGTTATGAGGCTTAGTTGGTGAACTTGTGACTAAAGTTACGTAACTTTCCTTTGTGACACATATCCTTTGGGGTGGGGGGAGCCATTATATTACGGAAGTGGCCTGGTGTGGTCGGTTCCCCCACCTTTGCTGTCAATCTATGTGTTTGTTATAACGGTGATGACATTGTGTACTAGTGTATTGGAATTATTTTGTGCTAGTTATACATAGAGTTGGCATACTTTTAAGCTCGCATACAAACATATATCTGACTTGTGTTTTCAGCAAACTAGCCACGTCTCTGTGTCACAAATTTAGATGGTAGCGTTGTCCCACATAAATATATATATATATATATTACCCTGTTAGTTCACATGCATATTTTCAGCCCGATAGATGCAAAATTGACGGCATGCAGGCAGGCGGGCGGGCGGGCGGGCGGGCGGGCGGGCGGGCGGGCGGGCGGGCGGGCGGGCAGGCAGATACACCTGAGCATGGGCCCATCCCAGTCCAACATGTACACAGACTGATACGATGATGTGATAATGTTAACAGTCTGGGCCCGAAGCGTAAAATGTCGAAATACGACGCCAGACGAAACTGCCTCCAACCCACAAACAACAGTAATTCTCGTCTGATACAACACAGTGACGTTTTGAGATGATCCATATAATATTGTGTGCCGTATTAATATAGCTATGACGATACCTGTAAGAAAGTGTTAGAAATTATAGTTCATCAATAAAATAATTTTGACTGACGTGTCAATCTATATCGCTTTTGTGATTGGTGGGTTTGCCCGACAACAGCCTTTGCGAATTCAACTACGCAACATAAAATAAATGATCAAACATTGCACTTTTCGACTACGTCTTAACATAAAGATTAGGTTTGTCATTATTGCCACCAACTAACGACTTAGGGTCACTGTAATTAAACACACATGGCTGCAGATGTTATTTCGATACGCCAGAAGCGAGAGAGGTGAGACAGGCCACAAATATTTTCAGCTCTGCCTGAAAACTTATGGTTGGTTTTTCATATAATAAACCAGTTGCCATTCACTGATGTACAATATATTCTAAACGTTGTTTCCAGTAGAAAGCATTGGACATGGTCTATATAAATACCCTGTAATTACTTTATCAACGCCGTTACTTGAAGACTTGACAGCATAGATGCATGTCAATGTGTCACTGCAGTGTATACGCCAGACCAATTTGTTTTGGATGACAGATTGGCGGCATCGGTTGTATCCAATTCTTTTGGGATAATTGGATGTGTTAATTTGCAAAGCCCCTGAGTAAATATGTTACAAGAACTCGCAACGGCTCAGTGCAAGCTGCGGTATAACCATCAGCGACAAAAGGAATCCAGTCGTGACGCTGAACTATTCTTCGATCGCCCGGCCACCCTTCTTTTGTTTTCGTTGTTTGCCTTTTCTGGTTTTGGTGTTTCGTTTGACTCCGTCTATATGGCTGTGTCCTTGGGCATGAAACCTACGATTAAAGATGCCGCGAATAAAACTGGGAATCATGGCTTTGAGTCTCTCTTTTGGCTGCTCGACTACCTCGCCTACTTTATCGACTTTATCCTTCTTTTTCTTGTGCGCTCCCTTTGTCTTCTCCTTCTTCCCCGCACGACCTTCCTTTATCCGTCTGAGTAGGTGCAGGTCTCGCAGGTACACAAAGGCGCGGTCTCGTACTTCAACCATTCGGGCGACTGAAACGAATATCCCCATGCAGTATCAAACGGATCACCACTATTGTGACGCAGTATCAAACGGATCACCACTATTGTGACGCAGTATCAAACGGATCACCACTATTGTGTCGCAGTATCAAACGGATCACCACTATTGTGACGCAGTATCAAACGGATCACCACTATTGTGACGCAGTATCAAACGGATCACCACTATTGTGTCGCAGTATCAAACGGATCACCACTATTGTGTCGCAGTATCAAACGGATCACCACTATTGTGTCGCAGTATCAAACGGATCACCACTATTGTGTCGCAGTATCAAACGGATCACCACTATTGTGACGCAGTATCAAACGGGTCGACACTATTGTGACGCAGTATCAAACAGATCATCACTATTGGGACACAGTATCAAATAGATCACTACTATTGTGACGCAGTATTAATACGATCACCACTATTGTGACGCAGTATAAAACGAATCACCAGTATTGTGACGCAGTATCAAACGGATCAACACTATTGTGACGCAATATCAAACGGATCAACAATAGTGTGTATGTGTGCTGTGTGTGTGTGCTGTGTGTTGTGTGTGCGTGTGCGTGTGCGTGTGCGTGTGCGTGTGCGTGTGCGTGTGCGTGTGCGTGTGCGTGTCTTTGTGAGCATATCTGAATAACTAATTTGCTAGAGCTTACCTTGGTGATTTAGAAAGATAGGAACCCCTCCCCTGCAAAAATAAACCATAATTGGTGTTTGTGTGTGTGAGTGTGTGTGCGTGCGTGCGTGCGTGTGTGTCACTCATATGGACACGCGCGCGAACACACACCCATACAGACACACACGCACGCGCGCACACACGTCTTCATTTCGCCAAGCTATGTTGAAACGTAATCCATCAACGGAACGTATTCATTACGTCATTTAGTCACATTCCACGCAGCCTGGCTATGTCAGTACCACATACAGAAGAAGTTCGTAATGGGCTTCCACAAATACACGTTAGTCGCTAGGGACGCTAATACGCAACTATACCCTAGTTGTGTATCAGCGCCTCCAGCGACTAACGTGGATTTGTTTGCATGTTTTGCTGAACGCTTGCTTAACTCATCCTCAGTTACCTATTAACCGTGCAGGCGCGTAGCCAGCGATAGTTTGTATGTGGCATGCTGTATGCGTGGTCAATAGACAGAACAGCATGCTGTACGTTCAATAGACAGAACAGTCAAAACAACGCCATCTTAGCACTGAATTCAATCGAACGTCCCGGGACGTTTATCAATATTTAACTATATGTGAAGACGTAGTACTCTCGTGGGATGCATACGGCGAGCTATAGATGATGTTAAACATCCTTTCCGGCATCGAGCCAGCAAACCTGTCGTTGGGCCACCAGTCGACGTTCCATTTGTTGTAAATGTTCATTAATGTACATATTATACCTTCACATTGACGGACATATCAGACTGAATCCATATTTAGCTATGTGTGAAGCTTCGTAGTCATGCGAGTTCAACAGCTGATTGTAGGATGATTTAAACAAGCGTTCCACACAATGTTTGCAAAACGGTGCCGCATCTTACACACGTCAAGAATACGTAAAAGACGGCACAAAGACCCTAGTTGTGTCAGCGCCCTCTGTCGGATTAGTTATTGTGGTACCTCATTGTTAGGAACATTTAGCGCAGCGATGTTTCTGCGTGTGGAACAATGACACAGTTACCGCCGGAACCTACATTTTCATGATGTAGATGAAGAGAATGAGGTCACCGAAAGTAACAACTCCGATGCTGACGAAGAGGACAGATGTCAAAAAGGTATCAAATCCGGGGCGAATGGATTCGTCTCTCGCGAAGACTACGGTAACGACGCAGATCTGCTCCCTCGACGGCACGCCCGTGTCCCTGACGACAACGGCTGTCGTGTACCTCGCCTTGTCCACAGGCTTCCCGGGCGGCCGTGGGTCTAACCTCATCATCCCCTTGTTGTTGATGGCAAATAGGCTGCAACCATATTCAATAATTTGTAAATAATAATAAAACTTTAATTAGACACCATCAAATCCGGGACGTATGTCCCGTTCACGGGTGTGTGCATACATGTAAATAGGTAAATAAATTAATAAATATACATGTAATTAAGCTAAAATATAATGTTCACGGGTGTGTACATACATGTAAATAGGTAAATAAATATAGTTAAGCTAAAATATAATGTTCACGGGTGTGTACATACATGTAAATAGGTAAATAAATAAATAAATATAGTTAAGCTAAAATATAATGTTCGTTGTGTAAAACTAGTTATGTGGAAAATAAAAATGTGTTTAATTGTTTCTTAAATTGTACTAGATTGCCGTTATCGCGCATATTCCTAGGGAGTTTGTTCCGCAGAGTGGGTCCTGCACAGGCAAATGCACGGCAAATGCACGGCGGCCGAAACGTTCTAAATCTGTGCACTATCGCATTATTTTCAAGACTTGCACAGTAGCCTAACAAGCACTCTCACCAACACAACCAGCATCAATATCTAAATTCGTAGCTAACTCCGGCAAGGAATTCCAGACAGCTACGCTCAACCAGTAGTAACCCTCTTTACATCCCTCGGGTGAAAACGAAAGCTGGGACCCGAGCTTTCTCGGTTGCCGCACCAACGGTGTGGTATTCGCTTCCTGCCAGTGTTAAATCAGAAGGTAATATAGTTTCATTCCGCCGACGTCTAAAACCTATCTCTTTAATGCTGCCTATCCTCCTTAGCCTCCTAGCATCTTTATCCATCCATCCATTGAAGACTCACGCATTGTCTTACGACCACGAGTTTGCTTAATTCCTTGGTTTTGTCGCGCCACTAAGCTTGATCTTCGAGGATATTGGCGCAAAAGAAGTCTATTATTATTGTTATTATAAATAAAAAAGAAATTCCTCTGTATCCCTATGACGTCACTTGTCTGAGCCCAGCACTGTGTCTTTCTTTTCCTTTCTGTTTATCTGTTAGTACGAATGTAGGAAACACTGTCACATAAAAATGTTACGAAAAGGGTCACACGTAATAGAATCACAGAAAATAAATTTAGTGGGAACAAAACACAGAAACTGATGTAATATTAAATATAACATTAAAAAGTTGCACAGTAAATATACCTGTTCTGTAAGTATTTCCTACAATGCCTGCTGTTTCTTTTGTTAAAAAAGATGAAAGACTGGCAGACAGGATTGGTGTCAAAGTATTTGTTACTCGTACTTATCAGTACTCATTACGTGTTGTATTTCGATCTGCAGTTCGATGTATCATATTTTGTATTGATGATTTCTTCATTATTTAAAATATGGGTTGTTGTGGGTACTGTTTAATGACTGGTCAAGACCAGTTGAAGAATAAGAATGACCATCACGGCAATGACCATCACGTCAATGATCTCACTGGCACTTGAGTGCAAAGCCAAACATTAGTACTAATTAGATAGTGTTTGAATAAAGTTGTTTTGTGACTATTTTCTGTAACTTTGTACAGTGACATTATTTCCATCGCGTTGGTCCTGTGACTTAATTTCTGTCCACCGTCAATATATATATATATATATATATATATATATATATATATATATATATATATATATATATATATATATATATATACCCTGTTCCAAACCCATTCAATGAATGAGGTATTGTATGAATATACTCGACACAATGTCTTCGCGTTCGACATTTTGGCCGTTGTGTGTATATGGTATGTGTGTGTGTGTGTGCGTGTGTGCGTGCGTGCGTGCGTGCGTGCGTGTGTGTGTGTGTGTGTGTGTGTGTGTGTGTGTGTGTGTGTGTGTGTGTGTGTGTGTGTGTGTGTGTGTGTGTGTGGATCTACGTGTCTAGTAGTTGTTTGCTTCCCATGTTGACATCAATATAGAGGTGGTATTAGTTGGTAATAAACTTATATTTTATTTTATTTATGTATTTTACTACGGTGTATGAGATGCCGTTAGCTGCAACCCTCGGTAGCCCTATAGTATTTTATAAAAGGTAATAGCGTAAAAACAAGAACAATAACATGAGACCATAGAACGTAATACTAATAATATAGAATACAATAAATATTTTAATAATAATATGTTCACAAATAATGTAAAAATACGCGTACTGTAATGATAATAAAACCATTATAATTCGGCATAGTATATACTATTTTAAACCACTAACTACTATAATAAAACTATAAATGATATAACACACAGAGGGGCCAGTGGGTCCCATTAAGACTTAGTGTCGATATCACATAAGTCATCACAATCATAGCAACTAAATTCCATGCATATATTGTTGGCCCTTTGCAAAGCGCATATCTATGTTAATTGTATAAGTTGTGAATTTATTTGGTAGTAAGTGCTCTTCGTAGTTATTAATATAATATAGCAATTGTGAGCAACTGCATAAATAGTGTGTCTGTCCATTTATTTATTTATTCTGTTATCGAATTTATGCCACAATAAATTAGATAACTAAATTAAACATTCAGATTGTTTATTGTTATAAAGGTGTTTTTTTGTCGTCACAATGTCACAATATCTTTTTTGATTAAATGTGGTATGGTTATACATGTCAATAGTGTTGTCGCACCTCCTATTGCACTGTTCAGATGCTTTATGTACGTAATTAAGCAATTATAAGGGTAACCATGATAAGTATTGTACTTCTATTACCCTTTTTTTCAACAATTTGTATTGTATGTATAATGTAGTAGTAGTAGTGGTAGTGGTAGTAGTAGTAGTAGTTGTTGTAGTAGTAGTAGTAGTAGTAGTAGTAGTTAGAGTAGCAGTAGCAGTCGCAGTCGCAGTAATAAATTTCAATTAAATTGCATTCATGATTTTGACGACATACCAATTTGTTTTTAATACGTAACACACTTCCCACGCAACGGTTCTTGCACTTTCAGCACTATACTAGTAATTTACACCGTATCTCGACTGCTCGGAAAACGGTGGAAAGACGTATTGAATTCATGACCAGTGATAAACTTACTTTTCACCGCCGAGAATGGAGAACGTGAAATTCGTATCGCCATCACGGTCAGTGACCTGCATTGCAAGACCAAGGCGATGTTGGCGAACGGAACAAGAAAAAGCGTCTGTCATGGTATCATCACCACAGTTGTCATCATCATTACCATCAACATCATAACCATCACATCTCGCATCACATCATCACCACGAAAGTCACCATAACAAACGTCGTCATCATCGTCGTCGCCATCCTCACCGTCGCTGTCATCACCAACGTCAACGTCTGCACCACTATCGCCATCGACATTTCAAGTGTGGCAATTATCATCTTTACAATCGTGAAATCATTGTCATCGTTTATCACCATGATGTAGTTGTTGCTGGCACTGTAGTCAAGCTAGTGATGACAACGTCACTACGCAGACATGCCACATGATACGGATTACCCGTATCCGATACGGATTTTGTCAAAAAAATCCGTTTTGATACGGATTTTAACAACATTTATGGAGAACATATTTTTAAGCACACTCTGCCTTGTATGGGTCACAAAACTATGCTGCATAGTGGAATAATTGTGTACTGTTAGTAACTAAGTAAATCGATTCGAAACGAAGGAACTAAACCACCGAAGCACGTAATAGATGGCGTACTGGTAAATTTGTGTTCTGAAAACTGCGGCAGGTGGCTCAACGGGTGGGAACGGGGCGCGTGGCAGGCGTGTGATGATTTTAATTAGCAGTACAGTACTCGACGCGGAGTGCAACGAATTGCGGTACGCAGTTTAAACGTGCTGAAGTGACGCAAAACTTCGGTAATGTTGCAGTAAACTGGCCCCAATAATCGAGAAAAAACGTGGAAAAAACGTTTCGAAAAGGGCTAAATTAACTTACGCCAGTTAACTGGAAGATCTGATTAATGATACGGATTGATACGGATTCTTACAAAATGTTAGGTCAAAAACACGGATTGCTCTCCCAAAAATTTGCTATGTCTGACTACGTGAAATACCAACGCACCGAGACTTGGTCGATGTTAGTGTTGGCTGGAACAGAAGAGAACGTGTAGTAGGACTGAGAGAAGATCGGGTTGTTGTCGTTCACATTGACAACGGCAATCTTCAAGTTGATCGGACTTTTCTGGAGGTAGAGAGCACATTGAAATTGTAAATACGGAGTGTCATGCACACGTGTGTGTATTTAATACGTACGCTGTCACGTCTACACCCACACCACTACACGCCTACACCCACACCACTACACGCTTACACCCACACCACTACACGCCTACACCCACACCCACACCACTACACGTCTACACCCACACCACTACACGTCTACACCCACACCACTACACGTCTACACCCACACCACTACACGCTTACGCCCACACCACTACACGCCTACACCCACACCACTACACGTCTACACCCACACCACTACACGCTTACACCCACACCACTACACGCTTACACCCACACCACTACACGTCTACACCCACACCACTACACGTCTACACCCACACCACTACACGTCTACACCCACACCACTACACGCTTACGCCCACACCACTACACGCCTACACCCACACCACTACACGTCTACACCCACACCACTACACGCTTACACCCACACCACTACACGCCTACACCCACACCACTACACGCCTACGCCCACACCACTACACGTCTACACCCACACCACTACACGTCTACACCCACACCACTACACGCTTACACCCACACCACTACACGCCTACACCCACACCACTACACGTCTACACCCACACCACTACACGCCTACACCCACACCACTACACGTCTACACCCACACCACTACACGTCTACACCCACACCACTACACGCCTACACCCACACCACTACACGTCTACACCCACACCACTACACGCTTACACCCACACCACTACACGCCTACACCCACACCACTACACGTCTACACCCACACCACTACACGTCTACACCCACACCACTACACGCCTACACCCACACCACTACACGCCTACACCCACACCACTAGACGTCTATACACACCATTACATGGTTGTATTGTCGTGAAATAATAGTTTTAAGTTTGTTTGCAAAAGTTGATCTTGGTGTATAATCAAATTGATTTGCACTCTTTCAGTAAAATGCAATTTTTCGTATGAAATCAAGACGAACTGTGACTTGCGTAGAATATTAAATAAATGTTGCAATGTTTTGCAACATTTCTGGAAGGACATGTTCAGTCGTTATTAATGGTTAATTAAGTGATTCTTGTTGGGCATTTTTATATTTAAAATGTCTGTATTGTATTTGCTTAACCTACATCTAAATAATATTATAATATTATTTATGTGGGACCACCCTACCAGATAATGTTGTGTATGACAGTTAAATAATTGGCAAAAGCCAAGACATTATCGCCCACTTCGACAGCCCCGTTAGTCGTCAGATCGTTGGTACCAATTTCGAGAAAAACAACATCCCGACTGGCGTGCACAATTTCGTGCGAGAGCGGATATAATTGGTGAACTTTCAATCCCCCTCGTGCAATAAAAGAAACGTTGAAAACTGTCTCATCCAAACCGAGGTTGGCCGATTGGGAAGAGTGCGCATAAGTCGCCATTCGACGAACAAAGGAATGCCCTACTATCGCCACATTAAAAGGCTCGTACACAGCCATGTCAAGTGCAATTACTTAATCAATCGGATCAGGACGATATAGTCTGCACAAAGAAAGACAAACGGCACGTGAAAACGAATCCCGAAGGAGTAACTTGGCGAAACAAAATTTCCAAAAACACGAGCCCAATAATTACCTCTTGAAATCTCGAAATTGTTGAAAAAGAGGCTGCCCCTTGCGTCACGTGTCTGGGTCAGCCCTTCGTAAACATCTACCGTCAATTTCGATACATGGTATTATGGCCCACATAAATGCCGTTTGAGTTTTCTCTCAAAAGGTGTTTATACGTTATGCATTAAATTTTTTCTGACCGAGAGTAACCCGTTAATGACAAACTGTTTATTAAAACAGGTAAATATAACACATTCTACTGTAGTGACTGTGATGATATGTTTATATTATGGTATGTTTATATTTAAAATAAACGATTTAACAAATATATAAAATAACGTTTCAAAACATCAGCAGATCGTGTTGTGGCAATTTTTAAACGTCAAAAGCGGCACGCAGTAAATCGTTATTGGCACTCACGTAACTTCCGGTTTTCGCCACAACAATGAAGTCATATGATGATCTCCTTTCGTAGTCGAGAAGATACGACGTTCTAATTACGCCACTGTAGGGAATGAACAATACAAATGAATACAAATATGTTTAATGTTTTAATAGTATACTGTTAATTGGTGAGACATAGCCATATATACTGTAAGTATATATAACTTTTTTAAATATAACGTTAATTAGTGTTATATAACAGACCGTTAGAGAATAATGTATCACACACTGTACATATGTATGCATATGTATTTATGTAGTACATGCATGTGTATATTATTTATGTATGTATCGAAAATGCCAACGTCAACGTCCCTTCCACGCAATTGTTGAATTCTTCTCATTTCGTAAAATAAAACTAATAAAACTCAACTATTGGTTCCTGTTTTTAACACATCAAGCGTGTCGTCACACTTCCCATGAGTTACCATCGTCTTATACATTATTGGACGGTCACTGGTGTGTTGTCAACAGAATACCAAAGTCGTGAGAAAAATGTTGTGCAGTTTGCCGAAAAACGTTTGCTCGTGTGTGTGTGTGTGTGTGTGTGTGTGTGTGTGTGTGTGTGTGTGTGTGTGTGTGTGTGTGTGTGTGTGTGTGTGTGTGTATATACATACATATATATATATATATATATATATATATATATATATATATATATATATATATATATATATATATATATATATAATTATATGTATGAGAATCAAAACAGTATCGCCCCCTGGTGAATAACAGAGACATTCTATAAGGTGTATTTGTATAGTATATAGAGATGGGACGTTGATTCCATCCTCGCAAACCAGGGGTCAGTTTCATGGACTTGGAGTGTCATTACGCCTAAAACGTCGTGAAGTTGCGCTAGTGGCATTCAATGAACCACTTACAGTAATGCACAAAATAATAATA
>OZ024861.1:31165222-31285222 GCA_964017155.1 Oasisia sp. SBJ-2009 | reverse complement strand
CAGTAAACGAATATTCCACTACAGCACAGTCTGTGCTGTATTTTTGCGACGCATAGAAGGACATAACGTGGTTAAAACAATGTCTCCATAAATTTAGTTAAAATCCGTATCAAAATGGAGTACGGCCGTATCGCTTAAAAAACCGCCAAAATCCGTATCGGATACAGGTAATCCGTATCATGTGGCAAGTCTGCTATTATGAGCGAGCCAATATCTTGGAGTATAACTTGAGTAACACTTGCCCTCATTGCCGTCATCCGGGCATTTGTTGGGATTGGCGCGAGCGAATAAGTGATGTTCTCTGTATCTGGGTCAACGTCGTATGCTTCGAATTCCACATCGATCAACGTACCTTTCCTGTCGTACTGTGTCGAACACAACATGGTACAATGGCATACTCAGTTACGGAAGACGCATGCCCACATGGGGGTAAACCACAAAGTATCTCAGTTGAACATAAGTTTGTTGTGGTAGTGTATTTTAATTGCAAAAAATCACCCGCCCGCATGCCTGCGACTCTGACTATGAACTAACAACCCCTCCCCCAATGCCGAAAAGAAATTAGGATGGTGGGGAACGGTGGACCCAAAACTGGCAACCTGATTCATTTAGTCATATAGTACAGTTGGTTTCAGGATGCCTTTGTAAGATTTTCCTTCCTACCATTTCGCAAACAATTGTCATCATTCAAATAGGATTAAATTACGAATTATCCGGGACACAATTCATTTTAATCATACGAGGTGCACACTCGACGATAAACCGACACCCACCTCGCTGACGAAGCTGTACCAAGGGGGTAGGGGTCGCCAGCGTGGAGTGTTGTCGTTCATGTCTATCACGTTTATAACGATCGCCACGCGAAGCTACACCATAGTCCACGGAACACGGCAACAGTCGCACAACACCGACAAATAGACAGCAACGATTGCGTCGTGAGTGACTCGACAGACAGGCTAAATATGAACATACACACATTCACATTCTAACTCACTTGCTCGGTAACTCATTCAGTCACCAACTCACCCACTCACTTACTCTCTCACTCACTCGGTCATTCACTCACTTATTCACATACACACCAGACCACTCACACGCGCACCCACGCACGCGCACACGCGCGCGCGCACACACACACACACACACATAAACAGAATGTCACTCACACACTTTACTCACTCACTTCACTCTTTACTCACTCACTTCACTGAATCACTTTACGCGCTCGTTCAATCTTATACAATAATATTATACTGTATTGCGTTGCGTTGCGTTGCGTTGCGTTGCGTTGCGTTGCGTTGCGTTGCGTTGCGTTGCGTTGCGTTGCGTTGCGTTGCGTTGCGTTGCGTTGCGTTGCGTTGCGTTGCGTTGCGTTGCGTTGCGTTGCGTTGCGTTGCGTTGCGTTGCGTTGCGTTGCGTTGCGTTGCGTTGCGTTGCGTTGCGTTGCGTTGCGTTGCGTTGCGTTGCGTTGCGTTGCGTTGCGATGCGATGCGTTGCGTAGTGTTGTGTAGTGTTTTGCTGTGCTATATATATATATATATATATATATATATATATATATCCAATCATATATATGCATACACTATTGTACCAGTAATCGCACAATAGTTGTCCTTTCATACCTTGTCGTAACCTACGACACATGATATCTCCATTCTTTGTACCATGTCCTTTTTCGATCTCAGATGGATGCGTTTGATGACTTTCACTTCATACGTGGTTGTGTCAAACTCGTAGTACGGGTTGTCTTTTGTGAACACCAGCTGAAAGTCTGAGCCATTGCCTGCAAACTGCAGGGTCTCAACGACCGCTCCTACAAACACGACAGTGGTAGCAGCAATGGAATTAGGTGGCCATAATACGCCTAAGTGTATAAATCTGAATGGAATACGTCGTAAAGAGCCAATAATTATTGGCTATTATATACGACGGAGTGTGTGTGCGCATGTTATTAAGTGTTTGATCGGCAGATCAGGTGGCTGAAATCAGTTATGGTTTCAGCCTGGACCTGCGACTCGTTAAGTTGGTTCCAGTCAACTATTGTTTTTACAAAAAATTAATTCTTAAATTGTTCAGTGTTGGCTGTAGGTACTATGAAACATCTGGTGTTGTTGGTTGTTAGTTGTTGAACAACATTTGAGGATACATGGTCTGGGAAGTGCTTAGGCTGAATATGTCTTGTTTGTTTTTTGGGGCCGGAAGAATGTTTCAGTGGGGAGGGCTGGGATAGATCCCTTAACTGTTCGGTACATAAATTTTAGTCTTTGGTCGTGTCGTATATTATTATCTAATGCGTCTAAATAGGAAGCAACATGCCGTAATCTTATAAGTGGTTCACAGTTCGACATTGCACGTCCTAGTTAGTCATTGTCTCGATTGCCGAGGCGCCGTAAGGTGGCAGCACTTTTGAGGCTCTCACTACTGCCGGAGGAAATTATGCTGTGCGTTTGTGACAGCCAGGACGGCCTAGTCCCAGAACAGTGTAGACATGCTGGTTGGCTTTCATGCCGAATTTGAAATAAAATAATTAAGGATACCCTTTTTATCAGATAGTACTATACTATAAAGAAACTATTCAAATTTAAGTGTATACTGGAACATGTCGTTACAACAACTTGACAAAACTATGATTTGTTTGCCTTCACATAACATCATATCGGTTTATTTCGCCAAATAAACCTTATACACCATAATATGAAACTTCGTGTCGTCCAAAGGTGTCAGTGTCGCTACTTCTCAGTATTTAGTGTGGCCTTTGTGTTGCTAATGGCCACTTGGGTGCCACGTGACATGCTAGAAGCCAGACACTCGCAGTAGTCCTGGGTGATTTCGGTGACAGAAAGTCCTTGATACTTGATTAAAGTTCTGAGCGCTTGACGGTTGTTTGTCTGCCACATTATCATTCATTCTAGTCCACACTAAATACTGAAAACTAGAGACACGTACTGACACTTTTGTCAAATCATAATTTTTTTAAATTCCTTCAAACAATTGTGCCTGGTCTTAAACCTTTGCAAGCAAATGACTTTATATATATATATATATATATATATATATATATACATACATACATACACACACACACACACACACACACACACACACACACACACACATAGTGTTCAGGTTTTTCAGCATACTTCTAATTTATAATAAACATCAACATGTATTGTTTAATAATAACACACTGATAACATATACCTGCCTTTCTTGTTCAAGTCACAAATATCTTTGTACTATATACCCACAAATCGTGGTAGCGTCACAAACAATTGATAATGCATACCGATGGGTAACGTTTCTTTAACTTTGTCAATAACGTGGTTTCCTCGGACTAGAGGTAGGTTTGTCACCTTGCACACGTCTACAATGTCTCCGTCTGAAATAAATACGAATAAATTGAAGCTGTCAATGTGCCAATGCGTCAATGTCAGCCAGTTGATCGTTTTGCAAGCCTCTAAATATAAACTCTACCAAAGAAATCGTGGGGTGGTTTTCGCCAGGTCATGTGACCCTAATATAAACATATTTCCGCCACACTTGATGCTATGGCTACGATATGAACAGGTCATAATATTGGGATTCCAACCAGTCGTGTATCGTTTTTCAATCTAGGGCGGGCATTGTGCAAGTTCTCACGACTGACGCAGTGGCGTATGGTGAAGTCAATTATTAGTTTGACTCAGCTGACACCTGTACTTCGCCTGGGGGTCAGCCACGGCTAGTTTTGCATGGTCAACACCCCAAGCTTGCGATGATGTAAGATGGATAGAGCGTCAGACTCTCTATCTAGAAACACGTGTTCGAAACCTGTGTTGCATTGTCGCCTCTTGGGCTCCTCTTGCTCTTCGTTTGTCCAATTCATTTAACTATACGATTATTGCAGCCGCGAAGGGAAACCACAGTTTTGGATTAATTAGGCGAAATATAGTGTACAAATAAAAAGAACGAATAATACCGCTGTATAAAACAATAGTTAGGCCTCATTTAGAATAGTGTATACAAGCATGTAGGCCATATCGCAAGAAGGATTTTGATATGATAGAAAGAGTACAAAGGAGAGCAACCAAAATTATACCACAACTCAGGAATATTAGTTATGAAATGCGCCTAAAAGAATGTGGTTTACACTAGAAACCAGACGATTGAGAGGAGATCAGATTGAGGTGTTTAAAATATTGAATGGGTAGGAAAATATTCAGAGAAACAGTTTGTTCTCGGTCAAGGAATAGAGAAGGACTAGAGGACATGGTGTTACATTAGCAAAGAAGCAGTGTAGACTAGCTATTAGAACAATTTCATTTTTGCAAAGAACAGGAAACGAATGGAAAAGATTATCAGCTGATTGTGCAGGTGCTAGTAGTGTTAATATATCTAAAAATAAAATCGACATATACCTAAGAAGGGCGGGGTGTACTTAGATAGATAGGTTGGACTCTCAATAAGCCAAAGGGCTTCCTAGTTCACCTGCCATCTAGAGTTGAATCTCAAGGTGCCAATCTTTTTAAATCTTGTTAAATTATGTACAATCGTTGGAATTAAAAATTAGGTTAGTCGTGTACAGATAGTCTTTCGCACATTAGTTTCACCGTGGCAAAATGTTTCCCAAAGATTTCGAGTTCCACGAAAGTAACAACTAACGTGAACATTATTCCGCATTAAACTACCCGAATCCCAATGCGGTAAACCAGGCGGATTTTGTTGCAGATCGAGCAATGTGAATGCTCTGTCTGTTGCATTGATTCGGCGATGGCGGCGCTACCGCATGGCAGGCAGCTGTACAAATGTATGACTGTGAATGGCCCGCATGGTACGCCACCTGGTGCAATAATTCGGTTAGCGCGATAGTGCAGATTATGTGTGTGTGTGTGTGTGTGTGTGTGTGTGTGTGTGTGTGTGTGTGTGTGTGTGTTTGTGTGTGTGTGTGTGTGTGTGTGTGTGTGTGTGTGTGTGTGTGTGTGTGTGTGTGTGTGTGTGTTTGTGTGTGTGTGAATTCGTTGATCCGCATCGTAATTCGGTTGAATGTTTAATGTGAACACGGCCGTAGTTTGCCTTTCCGCTAATTGCTCTGTTCTGTTTTGTTTTGAATGATTGTATATAAAAAATATGCTCGTCCGTGTCTGCATCTTTTTTAAAGTCAGCAGACATGTTACGCACGCATACGCATACGCACACTCACTCACTCACTCACTCACTCAATCAATCAATCAATCAATCAATCAATCAATCAATCAATCAATCAATCATTCTCTCACATATACACACACATCACACACACACACACACACACACACACACACACACACACACACACACACACACACACACACACACACACACGAACGCTCACGTCTATAATTGTATTAATACGAACACTTGTATAAACATGAGGATGTTTAATTCGAAAATGTTCTAGAACCTACCAACATGTTTAACACTAATTTGAATTATTATATATTATTGATGTCGTCTCACTTACTCACGCATCCTCGTTGTTTCTCTACCAACAGAAGCGTTGCAACAAGAAAGCTCCGCGTCAACACGCAGTAGTCCATCAGTTCCATGTCTCATAACACCAATCAAGGCACGCCTCACTGAATAACAAACCTTCGTGTGAAAGTGATTGTCTTCCTACAGCGGCTTATGGTGTAACTGATACATGTACGCTTACGCGCACTCCCACTCGGCAAATCAGCTGTTTACACGATAATTCTGACGTCACTTGACGTCATCTCACTTGACGTCATCTACCTGTGCCAACATCAAAGCGCAAGCGCCTATTCTGTTAGATAAACGCAGCTGTTTTTGATTTGGTCTAATGAGACGAATACATGTATTTCGGGTAGACAATCAGTACACATAAATATGTATACATATATAAGTTTTTACTAGTAATAATTTAGCAATATAAATATATAAAATAAAGCAGTATATTTTTTAAAGTTAACAAATACATTAATTACTTAAAAATAAAATTGTAAATAATTAAAATAAAAAGTGAAGCGTCATCCGATGATGTTCTAATTATATACATTGTAGCACACGTATTCTTGCACGCTGTTCAGTCACGGAACATGTTGTTCACCTCATTGATCATCGCCAGTTATTTTTGCTGCTGCAACAGCCTGCCGTGACACAGTCGCGGACCACAATAACCATTTACGTCACTGCTTCGTTTACGGTTATGTTTTTTTTACATATGAACTTAGCATATTTCATTAATACATTTGCTAACCTTCCTGGATATTCCGGGTGTCACCCGAAATTGTGTGAATCTCCAGCACTTCCGGAATAGAAGCGAATCTTCCGCACGTTCGCATCATAACTCACAACAGCATCCCCGCGTCTTTCGAAGTCCAGTCCAAGAGAGAAAATCATGCGGGTGTTCAGTTCAGCTTTCCCACAATGCCTGTGGTCTTTTGACATCAAAATCCGACAGGATCGAACTGCTGAGATTCACACGAAATCTCCAACAACATCACCCACCCTTTATTTTCTTCCGAATGTCTTTCGAACAGAACCAAATGGCTGAACCAGATGAAATATCTCGAATCTCCCAGATTGGCAGGTATCGATTAAACAAAATTATCGACATTATATATTAGCGATAACAAGTATACACATGAGCGACAACAAGTTATCTGAAGAAGTCAAACATAAACACCAACGATCGGAGTACGAGATCAGTTGTGGCACATGCAAAAAGGTGTAATCCAGTACGTGACACTCCGCTTCAGACTATGCCTCATTCTGAGACATTCTAAAAATGAGACCTGTGCCCGTTTGGTTGACTTGGAGATTAGACTGATGCTAGCAAATTACAGGCTAGCTTCACTACACGATCACCCCAGTAACACGGCCACCTCGCATTTAAGACCACCCTATGTGTACCACTGTATTGTTGTAACAGAAAAGCATGAGAAAAAGATCCGCTAATACGATCACCTCACTATTCCGGTCACTTTAATCTAGTTCCGATGTTGGCCTTAATAGCAGTGTTCCACATTACTGTATACAGATATAAACTATTTATTGCGTAAATATAGTTTATTGAATACATTAAAATAACATTCCGCTAGAGTCTAGACAAACACGTGTATAAGCCACTCAAATCTCAGCAGCTAATTCGGCGGTTCGGACCTAGAAAATGCTCATGAGTGCTGAGCATAGACGTACTAATGCCCAATGGACACTCCGCTGTGTATTGTTAATGACCTGGCATCGCATGTTGCGGCTTTGATTTATGATGTTGCCCGAATTAGCGGCCGACATCGCGACTTCGCCTAGTGTCTGCACGCCCCCTGATGCATTGAACCGTGACCAGAATTTCACCGCAGGAAAAATATGGTTTGCGCAGCGCTATCACGGTAGGCGGTGAGATAGCGTTCACGTAAACAACCTGGAGATATACGTGTGGCGTTATCGCAGAATGTGACATATGTTGACATCGTAGTAAAGGAGTATGGCGTCGTGTGTGAGAGGCTACGGTATGTGTTACTGTGTGTGTCTACGGTGGGTTGTGAGTTGAGTGGTTGTACGGTGAAGGGAACCAGTGGAGCGTAAAGGAACGCTGCCGTTCACCTCATAGAGCTGAGTCGGTCGGTCGGTCGGTCGGTCGGTATACATCGAGTGTTTAGTAGCGTGGCAGGTGAGACTTGTGTGAATGCGGTGTGCGAAATCTTACGTGCTATTTCGCTGGTCAACGAATGGAACTACAACATAAGGTGAGTGTAATTAGAGGAGTTTGTCGGCATGTAGTGTGTGTGTGTGTGTGTGTGTGTGTGTGTGTGTGTGTGTGTGTGTGTGTGTGTGTGTGTGTGTGTGTGTGTGTGTGGGTGTGTGTGTGCGTGTGCGTGTGCGTGTGCGTGTGCGTGTGCGTGTGTGTGTGTGTGTGTGTGTAAAATCCACGCAGTTCTAATTGGAGAAGCACTCGTAGTACTCACCTGTGTTCACTAGAGCGGAAAGGTTTCTGCATAAACAGGTACATGGCATTTCGTTTAAACATCGACATGCAAACACCCAATCCATCACTCTGAGTATTTTCTCTTGGGTGTCTTTGGAGTCGCGCTGTTAAATTCGTCAGATGCCAAACTTGATGTAGTTGCTACTTCATAACTACACACACTCACAGCAGTCACCAACAAAAACTTCCACATTCGTATGCCCTCTTATACGAAAAAATGTGTTATTTCCAAATGGCATGAAATGTATTCGCCTGGGTATCGTTTTTATATCTCACTGAATGGAAGACTGCAACACGTTACTACGTGTTTCTCACGATATAATTGTCGTTTGGCTCAGCTCTCGTTCGACCTAAAGATGGCTGGGCCATAAAGTAGACACTCTGGGAGAATGGAGGCTTGAATGTTGCATCGTTCTGTCAATAAAACCACCAATGCCGTAGGCTGTAGTTCACGGTCAACATATTATCTCGTCATCATGAATAATGGACTATATTAAGCAGATGTCTTAGCCAGATTCACGTGTTTTACGATACTTGGAACAAGTCATTAGTTACTGATGCGTTATTGCGTAATTACAGCGCCTTAAGCAGTGAGCATGCATGCATAACATTTATATTACACTTACTCGGTTGATTAGTAAGTTATGTTAATATATGTTGACATGCGATGTGCATCAAATAAATCACTATGCATACGCACGCACGGGCATGCACGCAAGCACGCACGCATGCACGCATGCACGCGAGCGCGCACGTATAATGACACACGCACGCTCACGCGTATACACATAGACAGACAGACAGACAGACAGACAGACAGACAGGCAGACAGGCAGACAGGCAGACAGGCAGACATACACACACAAACAAAAACACACACACAGACACACAGACACACACACACACACACACACACACACACACACACACACACACACACACACACACACACACACACACACACACACACACACACACACACACACACATTTATTTATATTTACCTATACGGCAATTCTTCGTCTTCTTCAGTGTGAGCTGGGTGACGTCATCGCTACTGGTTGCTGAACCAAATCAGTCATCGACCTGTTGTTAACGCAGAATGTTTACAACATCGGGCACATAGCAGTAGTGCTCCGTCTCGGTTCACGTGAGTGTCGTGAACTGATCTCTCCCCCCCCCCCCCCCCGTTATGTTGCACACACATTCAAGTCTACTGAAACTTCGGCGGTATAAATTGCACTAATTGCTGTCGTGTGACGTGATGTGGTTTGTGATGTCAGACATGAATTCAGAAATACACCTGCACTTATCGCTCGCATGAAACACATAGGATGGCGATGAGAAAGCGGAACGTGTTCCTGTTGCTCCTCGCTATTCCAGTCGCTAATTTGGTTCTGCTGCTATTCCTGCTCAAAATGCCACGCTCTTCAGAACACCATGATGAACCATACGGAAATGACGTATGGAGTCAACCGCAGGATGCACTGCGTACCGACGCTATTGGGCATCGCCCATACGCCGCTACAGCCACCGAATACGTTCAGAATCACCAGAATGTTGCGACGAACGCCAAGAACAAAGCCGACGAAGAAGGCTGGATCGTAGTCCAACCGAACGAACGCTACAGACAGGTTCGTGTTTCGCAGTCCGCCTCGAGGCGACCATATCTGGACGAGATTTTCGACAACCCGTACGTCCTCACCAGCGACATCCACGCCTCGCTGGCGCCAGCGGGCCCTCGTCCGGTCACCTTCGTCCCGGCGCCGCCGAGGCCGACGCGTCGACTGGTCGTGTGGAGTCAGGACTTCAAGGTCGGTCCGGCGGCCGCGCTGAAGCACGTGCTGGCGCCGCTGGGCGTCGTCTTCGTCGACCAGAGCCTTTCGCCGCTGTGCAACGTCACGCGCACGTGCGCGCGCGACCTCGGCGCGCTCTCGCCGCTGAAGATGTGGCACCTCTCGGACAGGTTGTGTAACAAGTTACCTATCCCAAGGGCAGAAAATAATCGCTACAAAAATTATTTTTATTTCCGTGGTGTTTACAGCATTTTCAGATCGACTAGTAATGGACATGTATTTTAATTTGATTTAATTAATTAATGTATTTATTTATTTTATAACAATGTTTATGTAAAGTATATTTTAATATACAGTGTATGTGTTTTAAATTTATTACGTAGGTTTCCAATGATGATTTTAATGTTACCATTGTACATTAATATGATATTGTATGGAATTGTTGATTTTAGATTTACTTCTACAAGCCACTGTTGATTTTTTTTTTTTTATTACGTAGTTTTCCAATGATGATTTTAATTTTTAACAATATATGTTACCATTGTACATTAATATGATATGGTATGGAATTGTTGATTTTAGTATGAATGTACGTGTACAATCCAACTGCAAAGTTGCCACATAATAAATGTATCTTATTTATCTTAGGTTCTCGCGCGACTTCCACGCGGCGTACGCCAACGACGTCCGCCTCAGCCACATCGACGCCTTCATCTGCGTCTACCCGCCGTCGCAGTGCGAGCTGTTCGCCGCGTTCAACAAGAGCGTCATCCTCGTCATCGACGACCGCTACGAACTCGGCCGCGAGGCGCCGAGGCGCTGGACCGACTGGAACATGCGTCTCGTGCGCATAGCGTCGGACCGGAAGAACGCCGTCGTCGTCACGAACGAATACGATCGCCAGTACGTGCAGTATTTCACGCAGATGGCCCCTCCGCGCATACCGTACCACTGCGGCTACGTGAACGTGTTCTACAAGCCACTGCGGCCGACGTTTCTCCTGATGCCGGCGGCGCAGAGTTTCTTCGAGAATATCCTCTTGCGCGACGTCGCAACGACCGCGGAGTCCGCCAAGCTGAACGTTGCGCTGGAGCGGGTCTCCGTACGCTACGGGCGTAGCTGCCGTCTCGTCGACCTCACGAGGCACCGGGGTCTGGTCTACGTGCCACACCAGCCGTCGTACCTCGCCTTCACCGAGCGCTACCGCGCCGGAATCCCGATGTTCGTCCCGGACGTCCACCTGCTGACGTCGTGGCACCGCAGGCACATGGTCGTCGCCGGGCGGACGCACGCCGCCGCCCAGAGAGCGAACCGCGACGGGTCGGTCATCAAGGGAGCCTCGTCGCTACCTGACCCGAATGACGACACGCGCAAAGATGCCATCGCCTATTGGCTGCACTACTCAGACTTCTACCGCTGGCCGCACGTGATACAGTTTACGTCAATCGAGGATCTGGTGCGAAGACTGGCGACCATTACCAGCGAAGAGTTGCGGATGATCAGCAGGAGTATGTTCGCACACAGCGCCAAGGAGCAGCGGACTAGCACAATGAAGTGGACAGACACGATCAACCGCATCGTCAAGTACAAGAAGGAACGTGGCTTGACGCGGTAGCAAACTGAATCCATTAGTCGTCCTTCTGGTTGTCTTAAGACGACTCGAGTTCCACCTCCTTCCTCGCCGCCATGACAGTTGCACCTGGCCGTTGCGGTGTTCGTGCAGGTTCTAGCACATGTCTACTGCTACTGCTACTGCTACTGCTACTGCTACTGCTACTGCTACTGCTACTGCTACTGCTACTGCTACTGCTACTGCTACTGCTACTGCTACTGCTACTGCTACTGCTACTGCTACTGCTACTGCTACTGCTACTGCTACTGCTACTGCTACTGCTACTGCTACTGCTACTGCTACTGCTACTGCTACTGCTACTGCTACTGCTACTGCTACTGCTACTGCTACTGCTACTGCTACTGCTACTGCTACTGCTACTGCTACTGCTACTGCTACTGCTACTGCTACTGCTACTATTGCTATTAATAATAATAATAATAATAATAATAATAATAATAATAATAATAATAATAATAATAATAATAATTTAATTCTTATAATAGAGCCCTATCCAAATACTTTTTCTGGGGCGCTTTACAATTATTCTTCCTAATTTAGTTAAAATAATAATAATAATACAAAAATAAAACGCTAATCCAGTACTACGTTGATAAGATATGCATATGTTAATAAAGACAAACATGTTCCCTTAAAATACCAACGTAAATTAGCACACAACTATACAGTGAATAATCGACGATTGTAATTAATTAGACAGCTATTCATCCATTTATTTTAAATAATTTGTTATTTTAATTATTACATATCTTTACTATTTTATTTATTGATCACATATTTATACCATATATATATATATATATATATATATATATATATATATATATATATATATATATATATATATATATATATATATATATATATATATGTATTATATATATATATATTGTATATAATATATATATATATATATATATATATATATATATATATATATATATATATATATATGTAGTATAAATATGTGATCAATAAATAAAATAGTAAAGATATATAATAATTAAAATAACAAATTATTTAAAATAAATGGATGAATACCTGACTAATTAATTACAATCGTCGATTGTCAAAATAATGATCTCTGAAAAGATGTGACTTGAGTGCATCCTTAAACTGGTTAACACTAGTTCATTGGCGCACTGTAAGGGGTAGTTGGACCACAGTCTATATACACGGTGTCTTCATCAATGTTATGTATACTTCTCTCGGTTGTGGGATTTGATGTGGTGCTACTGTGGTACAAGCTATGGTTGGGCCATATTCACACCTGAAGTCTCGACCTGGCGGACTGGATTTGGCAGCACGATGTGACAATATGACAAGATCTCTTATGATCGAAAATCGCCTCTGTGGCATTGTGGCGCCTGACACGATGTTGTCTTCGCTTACGACCGTTCCGGTGTTCATAGAACTGCTGTCGTGAGTAGTGACCGACAACATTATCCGGCAATCAAGAGTAGTACACAGTGACACTGGTAAGATACAGTGAATATGCTTAGAGCTATGTTGAGTACAACGAAATTGCCAACTAGTTACATCCGGTGTCAGCATACACACTCAAAAGCCATTCGTGGTTATGTGTACGTTGTTGTAAACAATTGTGGATAGTTGATTACCGGTTGTTCCACCAATCACTGTGTACTGTGGTTTATACTATGCACCTGTAACCTACTATTGATACTGTACTACGCATACGATAGTACACTGTAAACTGTGCCACCGACACACGCTGAGAGAGGTATTCGTCGGGGTTTTATTACACATCTGCAATCTGCTATTTAAGACCACATGTATCGAGATATCACGTGTCTTCCGAGACCGTCAAAGTAGTCGCCGAAGAGACTACTTTGGCTGCGAGAAAGGGCCGATTGCCAAAACTCGATTACACTGTAAATATCAAAATTATGTTAGAAACGACTAAGTTGGGAGCTATATATGAGCCAGTGTAGACCCTGTTCCAAACCCATTCAATGAATGAGGTATTGTATGAATATACTCGACACAATGTCTTCGCGTTCGACATTTTGGCCGTTGTGTGTATATGGTATGTGTGTGTGTGTGTGTGTGTGTGTGTGTGTGTGTGTGTGTGTGTGTGTGTGTATGTGTGTGTGTGTGTGTGTGTGTGTGTGTGTGTGTGTGTGTGTGTGTGTGTGTTTGTGTGTGTGTGTGTATATATATATATGTATATATATATATATATAAATTATATATATATATATATATATATATATATATATATATATATATATACATACAACAAAATGAAAAATTATAAATTTAGTACACTTTTCGTACATATCATACGTCATTGTATTCATTTACACATACATATGTGTACGCAGTATACGACACGACATTAACTTTATTATATGACGTCATAATAGACTGCGTACTTTTTTTACAGCTGTATGTTATAATATTCCAAGCGTGTGACATTATAGGGTTCACTAGTAACCGATATTCTAAGTAGGCATATTATAGTGTTTCGATTAGCTAACATGATAATGGCCAGTGTTGTCACGCGTGTGCGTGTGCGTGTGCGTGTGCGTGTGCGTGTGCGTGTGCGTGTGCGTGTGTGTGCGTCTGTGGGCGCGCGCGTGCATGCATGTGGGCTGGCATAGGTACATATGCATGCTTGTGTGTAAGCACGTGCGTATGTGCATGCATGTGTGTGCACGGATACGTATGCGTACGTGTGTGTTTAAACACTGTCAGCATAACAAATATAAAAAAAAAAACATCAAGACTTAACTCAAGGAAACGGAAACCACTGTGGAGGAGCTAAAATAAGATGGAAATGAATTGGGAGAAACATTAATAGAATCGCTGGCTGTCGACGCTAACATAAACGCCAGAAGGGAAATGGAACGTTGGTCCGCCTAAGCCAGCATGGCGCATAACAGCTGAGAAAGAAAGACCACATTTGAGGTGAAATACATAGAAAGAAGCCAGACTGCATGGAAGACAGACTGGGCCACATTACACCTTTATGGGTCAAAGCGCCCGAAGAGGATAGACAAGGTAAGGCAAGGTTAGGTAAGCGTCAGCGTCACCGTAACGAACAGGGGCCGAGGCAGTCTGCACGATAGTCCTACGAGAGTTGTTGCTGTCGTGTTGCAATTGCAGTTGTAGGAAATATTGCTTAATTAAATGGCTGACTGGAAAAGTGATTTAAGAGTTGGCCGATCGACAACTAAATGACCTACTAAATAATTGATGAACGTGTGTGTGTGTGTGTGTGTGTGTGTGTGTGTGTGTGTGCGTGCGTGCGTGCGTGCGTGCGTGCGTGCGTGCGTGTGTGTGTGTGTTGACCCCTTTTTCTCCCTGGTTGGTCCATCACCACGTTTATCTGGCAAACGTACTCGACGTTGTTAGTATTTACGAATACTTGAATTGCACCAGCTCGTGGATAACCGACCCAAAATTCCAGTCATTAAAGTTGCATACGGTTGATGTGAAATTTATTAACGATTACGTTTTAATACGCCAGTCGCTAATTACTTTACGTAGGCCTATAGGCTCAATAGCTGAAAATCGCTGCATTGTTAATAGATTAATTATATTGGAACGGGAATACATAACATGAAGGCATACCGCCAGTCTGGTCCATTATTTAACACGGTGGAGTGAGTGAGAGTGAGTGAGAGTGAGAGTGAGAGTGAGAGTGAGAGTGAGAGTGAGAGTGAGAGTGAGAGTGAGAGTGAGAGTGAGAGTGAGAGTGAGAGTGAGAGTGAGAGTGAGAGTGAGAGTGAGAGTGAGAGTGAGAGTGAGAGTGAGAGTGAGAGTGAGAGTGAGAGTGAGAGTGTGAGGGTCAGGCAATTCAGTCGGTCGGTCGGTCGGTCGGTCGGTCGGTCGGTCGGTCGGTCGGTCGGTCGGTCGGTCGGTCGGTCGGTCGGTCGGTCGGTCGGTCGGTCGGTCGGTCGGTCGGTCGGTCGGTCGGTCGGTCGGTCGGTCGGTCGGTCGGTCGGTCGGTCGGTCGGTCGGTCGGTCGGTCGGTCGGTCGGTCGGTCGGGAGAGAACGAGAGAACGAGAGAACGAGAGAACGAGAGAATGTGTGTGTATGTGCGTGGGCACGTGTGTCACGTATCTTTATTTATATTGGCCGACGTCCGCCACGGTTAATTGACGTTCTATGTTGACTGCAGTGGAGGCGAATGAGATATGCAAGAACACGGCCAAGTACTTTTTGTATGAGACGCTTACTAGGAACACTACAAGCGAATTGTGAGCTGGGTCGTATTACGAATAGGTGACGTTACACCCTGCGCTGACAGCGAGAGTTGCAGTCTGTCACCTGCTACGCTGGATCGCCCACGTCGTGAGAGGCTGTCAGGCGAACGAGGTCGCTCTCGCAATAAACATCCCGACTGCTGCTAAGGTGCTACCCCGTCAAACGTCACTGTGTAGTTGTATATTAATGGCGTAGTTTGTGTCTTCCTTTTTCGAGGGAACATGTCAAAAAAATGCTAGCTCACACGCACGTATGCATAAATACAATACACACGCACGCGATCGTACCGGCGTGTAGACACTAGACACGCACACGTGCTACGTATAAACACTGCGTTGCTCCACCTACACTAAGTGTAACAGCAGTCAGAATTCCGTGCACTCGCTGCCATCAATCACAATGTCATGTCTACGACTACGAGTACGCATTTTCATGTCATGTCTACGACTACGAGTACATGCATTTTCATGTAAACGACGCCTAAACCTACATTCATCTATAACAGCTAGCAAGCACCCAGTGATATTTGAAATTATTAACAAGCCAATGTGTTATAATAAAACTCTACTTTTATTTATATGCAAATACATCGTATCGGTACTAACACGCAGTCTCGCGGACACTTTTTAGGTAAACAGGTACGTTCGGAGCTCAGCCACCTAGCGATTAAACGCAACACTGATCATTCGACCCCTGGTGATCATTCCTTGCTTCGGTCAAACTGACGCTTCAGCTGACACATGGAGCATAATGGACACATGCTGGTCGTGCAGCAGTCGCCGAGAATGCTGCCCTGTAAAATACAACATCACCTGCTAGCGAGATATATGTGACTACGACATGCACAATTTGACCAGTATGGTGAAATCTCAATCTGCTATCAGTTTGGGAAACCGCAATAGCACCACCCAAAAAGGTACACAAACAACCGCAAACGCAAACGCGCACATGCACACGCACGCACACACGCACGCACGCACGCACGCACGCACGCACGCACGCACACACGCACACACGCACACACGCACACACGCACACACGCACACACGCACCATCTGGTGATTAGATGTTCGATATTTTAAGAACAGATGTAACCCAGTTGGCGTCAGTCTCTCACCTCGATGTTGTGCTCCAGGCGTAGCTTTAGTCTCAGAGCCATCAGCGACATGGGGACGGCGACAGGCAGGAGACAACTCTCGTCCATCATTGTCGCCAGGTAGAAGAGGTAGCACGGGGTACAGAAGAGGACACCGCACGCTGTGGACGACACACGCAGGAGTCACAGTCATACACAGTAAAGGGAGAGATGGAGTCAGATCACATTTGCATTTTCCATAGGCGACCATTATAACGTTTCCTTCATTTCCTAATAATCTTGAGGAGATCTGTTATTGACAATTTCACAGCCTATTTACCCTCCATAGACAGAGGTTCAGTGAACAATTCGTGAACTTTTAATACCTCATGCTCCCACAAACTTCTTTCAAACCTTATACCCCTCCATTTCTGCTTGAACCACTCGCGGATTGTCCCTGATTACATCACCAAGCAAAATGACAACTGTATTAATACGCAGAAATGCACCGACTGACAGCTGTCGTAATTTGACAGCTCTGATGCCACGCTGCACAAAACATCATTTCTACTCACTCCACACTACATATGTGCACACAGAAATTCAGACAACCTGCATAATGCTGTTTTTATAGGGTACTCTTTGGTCGGGAAATGGCGGATGAACACCTTATTGTGGTCTTACATCAGATGATTTGGGGAAATGTATAAAGGGTAGAGCTTCGGACGCTCGACTAAGAGGACCCGGGTTCGAATCCTGCGCTGCGGTGTGTTAAAACTTTGGGCAATTTTGTTTCACTCTACATTGCTCCAGTTCACTCAGCTGTGTAAATGAGTATAGACAGTGGCTATAGACAGTGGTGGATATGTGTACAATCAGCCTTCGCGCATTAATTGTAGCATATGGCTGGATGCTTCCCAGAAAAATCGAGATTGTATTTGATTGAACAGGTCTGTCAGTGGAGAAAAGTGTAAACTGAGGATGATACTGCGCATATATAAGAACTTACCTTTACTTTTTTATAAGTGGAAGAGAGCGTGTATATGAGCAAAAGAGATCTATGGACGGAGAAAGAAAAGAGGAACCGTAGGGAAAAGAAAACACGAGAAAGAAATTACGTAACAAAGTTACAATCGCAGTATCACGCTTAGGGAAATGTATTCGTCAATAACCGAGCATATGCGCGGTCTAGTAAAACGTAGCTGCTAATAAAATACGATTGAGCATGGGTCTAGAAAAGGCGATTTTAATATTGAAATGCGATTGTAGTAATTTGCTAATGCAAGACATACTTGTTGACATGTCATCGAAACATCCGTAAAGCCCAGCGTCCCACTTGTTTGGTCGATCCCTCTTCCTCCCCGGCTGGTCCATCACCACGTTTATCTGGCAAACGTACTCGACGTTGTTAGTATTTACGAATACCCGAGTCAGACCAGCTCGTGGATAACCGACCCAAAGGACCAGTTATCAAAGTTACACACTGTGATGCCCTAATAACTGTAACTCGCCGCAATGTTAATAGGCTAATTATACTAGGACGGACATACATATAGAATGGGAGGGCAAATCGTAAAAAACGTAAAAACAAGTACTCGCACTTTCTTGTGTCATTATGTTTCATGCATTCTGTATTTATATGTTATGCTTATAATTTACATTCATTAATTCAATGATTACAATGAATCGATCAATTTCCAACCTGCTGGGGTTGAGTGTATACGGGTGTCATGGGGGGAGGTTGTAGGTACGCCCCTGTTTGTGGCGACTGGTAATGACGACTCATTGGGACGCGTGGGAAGATTCTTTCGACGATGAATATCACTGTAAGGCAACGTGATTCACGTGATGTTTGCATCTGCTGGAGATAAGGCGCACGTACTCACACACTTACGCACGCACGCACGCACGCACGCACGCACGCACACGACATACACATACGATATCCATACACCCATCTATACGACACACACACTCACACATGACACAAAGAACACACGACACTCACTCAACACACAATGTTTTTAAACACACACACCATACATAGATCACACACGCACGCACACACCTGTAACACTGTCGCCGTACACAACACAAGCACTGTAAGCACAGAACACGTAGACGTGTAGATGCTAAAATATTGTGCGCATCAATCAAACAACACGACCGTATTCTCAAAACAATTATCTTATGCTACTCTCACACAGTGGCGAATATCCTTGCGAATGTAAAAATTTGATATTCGCGGCAAATTCGCCAAAAACGATACGATTGGCCAGGATAATTACTGAAACAAGTGAAGCCTTACAAATGGTTACGAATGCTTGCGAATTTCTTACGAATCCTTGCGAATTTCTTACGAAGCTTGCGATTACTTAACAATCAATTTGCCGAATTTCTTGTGAATCCATTGCGAATATTAAGAATACTTACGAATGCCTTTGCGAATTTTGCGAATGCTTGCGAACGCCTTACAAATGAAACGAATACACAACGCATGCGCTGCGAAACCACTTGCCAATGTTCCGCTGTGTCACTTTTATTCGCCAGGCTATCTTGAATAGTCAAGATTGTTTTATTCATATTATTTATTTTGACAGTTTTACAGTCACAATCTGGATTCCAGACTGTTATTTGTTCTTAACTGAACTTTTACTTATTTGTTTTGGAACTTTTATTTGCACAAAATCAATAATGACTGTTATTTGTTCGTAAATGGACTTTTACTTGTTTGTTTTATTATAGAATTGTTAAAATACATAGTCCCTAAAAGCATTACAAATTAAAAACATTACAACATTAAACATTAAGTCCCAACATATAATAAGCCACAAATTATATATGTATATTTTAAATACATTAAATTCATAAAATATATTTCAGTCCTAAAATGTCTCAGTCCCATAATATAGTAGGTGCCCAAAACAAATATATTGTTGAAGACTTCTTACACCATGTTGTCCTGCCATGGGACTGATCCTGCTGGGCTGTTGAAGTACAGCTTCGTATGGATGAATGCTAGCAAATCCTTACAAATGTCTTACGATCACTATAAATGCCTTGCCATCAATAAGAATGTCTTGCGATTGCTTACGAAAATGTTGCGAAAACAATAAGAATATGCTTTCCTGGCGAATATTGGGAGCATGTTTCTAATATTCGCAACACGCCAGGAACGACCGCGAATGCTTACGAACACCTACGAATGTCTGGCGATCACTTTGTGATCATTACGAATTGGTGGCGAATTGCATTCGTAAGCCCATTCGCCATATATTCGCCACTGTGTGAGAGTAGCATCAGCAACTGATCGCTAAGTGTAACTACCACACGCTAATTGCTACACTGCAAATTTTACCAGCTATATGACGTCACATTTATAATTTCGTAAGAAGTTGTTAATTGGATTATTCGGTAAATTCTACACCTGAAACCCCCGACAGCCGTTCGGCAAACTAGACATAACTAAAATACTCCTGACGCGTGGGCTATTATAATGGACTGTAACTGAGTTATGTTTGAGAACAATCGTAAGAATTATTTGAAAAACATGGGACTAGGAGTAGGTCAAGGGTTCTGTAGCGTGGTAAACACTGAATTGCCCCACGTAGCAGAGATGTAGTATATGCCTCGAAGTCACAAACCTAATTAAAATGAGCTCACATTTACACGTGGTTTTTATGATGTAATAATATGACATTTGTGAATGATTGGTCCGTTGATTTGTTCGTCTATTAAGTACGGCTCTCTGCGTAAGTTTACCGGCCTACCTTGGGTCTGCCGTGCAGTAGATGTCCAGACGGGTGTGTAGTTCACCGTCACCTGTCACCTATGTCCGCTGTGTGGTCACGCCTCTTCGACTATTACGTCATGCAATTTGAACAAGTTCATTGTGTTGACGCGCGCTACAACGATTAAGATGTCTAATTTCCGCATTGCTTAGGGAATATCTCCTCCGCATACATACGTATATTAAATAATTTAACAAATAATGAAAGTGAGGGTAAACACGTAATAAAAGAATAGTTTGTGCTCCCCTTGTAACTAATATCGTTTGAAACTATTGGTGTATAGTGGGATTTGTTTTACCAATTACATACAATTACGCAATATTTGTTTAAAAGCCTGGCGTTTACCATCCTTAGAAGTTAAAACCATTGCTATGAGCGTTGTGCATAATTGTACAGACACCATCGACAGTTAGAATGTGACTTAGTATATATGAATGAATGAAAGACTGTGATAGCTTACTGAACAGCCTATGTTCGTACACGAGCGGTGACAATCGCCCTTCTATTGTCACCCGCTCTGGTCGACATCTCTGCACAATGCACGCCCCCTCTCACTACAGACATAAACAACGCAAACTGGTTACCCGGGGTGTCAAGAACAACGCTGTGGTGGTCCACATGATTCCACTGAATACATATTATTTGTTCACGCAACATTACACTGTTATGTTTCGGGTATGTTTCAATAAGTTCAGTGAACTGCACTTGACCCGTACTTAAACAGACGCATGCATGACTATTTAAGTGGATTTTTTAGAGTTAGTATAAAATGATTTAACTGATAGGTTTATTAATAAACAATTATATTGATGATTCTGAAGTTCACTGGCATATTTTGGAAGAAGATTAGTCAGGGGGCTTAATCATATAATTGTTCAAATCTTTCTACAAACACCAATTTTGGACTAGGTGTAGATATGACCATAACATATCAATTTCTTGAGGGAGCTGGATTCCCGCCATATTGGACAAATCCAAGATGGTCGCCTTCCGGAGTAGGCCGCTGTCATAACTTGTGAACCAAAAGTAATACAACCATGAATGTCACCACGTTTTGGGGTTTTTAGTATGGGGAGTCCATTTCAGGTGTTATGTTGATGTTTTGAAGTGCATTATATATGATAGTGTCGCATTTAAGGACATTTTTAGACCGAAATACATGTTTTTCGACCCAGAAAATTATGACGTGGAATTTGCGGTAGAAAATATAAATTGAGACTAAATCAAATTTTTTTTTCCAAAAGACTAGGTAAGTTGGCAAGGCATTGATAACAAACATGTTAACCTGTCGACAATTCAAAAGTTATTACTATTTTTAAAAATATTGGAATTAATACTAAAAGACTAATTACATGATCATACAATGAAGGGCAAGGTGATTATATCAAGTCGTTAAAAACATTTTCACTAGGTCATAGTGGGAATGCAATCCAATTCAAATGCATCAATAATTTGTTCAAGAAACAGAAATGCAATGTATTTTGCATATATGTTAGAAACTAACACTAAGGTTTTGTGCAAAACAAATATGTGTAGAATTATATAGAATTAAGTAATACACCATTGTTTCGAAACAAAATGTACACATGTACATAATAAAAATTTAATAATTTGTGTTTAATAAATATTCATATGATCATAAAATGTCATCCAGAAATACCAGCATTTCACCTATTTACTACATGTTACAATAGTACAGTTCAGTGGTTTGCATCTATGACATTGTTGTTTAGGCAGCCACCCTCGCACTTGCACAGTGGCGTGCAACGATGGCCTGCCCTACTGCATTTACAATTCCCCCTGAATTATTTTGTGCATCCACAGTGCAAGAGGAGGGAACAAGCCTTGCTTGCGTCAGCCAGGGTGGTCCAGAATGGGAGCCATTGCTTGATGTGCTTATCCTGTTCCCATCCCCATTTATCAAAGACAGTGATTTCCTGGTGACAAGTGGTTGACTGCTTCCAGATAAAACTAGCTTGGAGCAAAGACCTCTTAACATGTTCGAAGAGTGCTGCCTGGGTTGGCGGAATACTGTCAAGAGAACGACTGCCATTAATTTTGAGAAAACATGGTGCCTAGCATCGTTTACAGTCGCAGAACCACAAGTCTTGCTGTACATCAACACAACAAAACGCTCAATACACTGCATGTGGACAGATTCAATTGTGAAAGATTCTGGAGCTTCAGTCAGAGTGATCATTGTATCTGTTAGAGCCTGTGCACTGTTCCATGCAGTCCACGCCGTTTTCTTCCCACAACCAAGAAGCTGAGACGTCGTATCACAACCTGTAAGGGAATGAAAGAGTGGTAGAGCTAACGATTTTTAAGGACCGAGCTGTGCGTGGATGCTGTGGACCGGGATATCTCGGTAGCTTTTCACACTACCGAAGCCAATCCAAAGCTCTGAAAGGCCAAGCTGTTCGTAGAAAGCGATAGCAAGAACAACAATGTCACTATCGACAGTACGCAAAAATGCTTTATCATGTCCTTGAGACGATGCATGGGCTAGATGCAGGATGATACGCGTATCTGCTTCTGCATGGTTGCAGGTGGGTGCTGACACATCAAATGTCTTGTTGGAGAGCACTTTCTTAGACTCTGTGCTAATAAGAAGTATTCCATCCATGTCCGTTTTGGCCAGCTGTTTACTGACAAAGGAGAAAAACTCCTTCTTGTTTTCAACATTTTTCAGGTATCGTTTGGGGATTGGAGTGCTGCCATCTCCATCTGGTTCGAGTCGAGTACGTGCACCCGACCCACGCCGCTGCTGTGTTTATGATTTCAAGTTTAGTTCAGGGTAGGAGTCCCAGACTGCATCGATACACTTAAGGATGTCCGATTTGATCCCAGCTCTTAGTGAACTTCGATCTGATAGAGCAGGAGGCTCTCGCTGGTTCTCGAATTTGAAGAATTCTAGCATATCCGCGTCTGGACGGGGTTGAAGAGAAAGGAAGAGTTGTGTGATGAGCATGTTATTGTGTTTCAGTATCCCGACTTTGCGTTCCTTCTTTCGGGGATTAAGACGGTTGGCGAATGTGAACATGTTGTTTCTCTTGATTGTGTCTGACAGTGGAACAGTTACCTTGTTTAGCCGGGTATTCACGTTTTCTTTGTGAAGGGTATAGCCAACTTCATGGATTTAGGAAAGGCACACGGCTACAGCATCGTCCATCACGGCACGTGTATCAAGCGTAATCAGTTCGTGACCTATCGCTAGAAAGGGGTTGCCCATTCCATTCACCACCTTCATTTAGAAATTTATACTGTAGGCTATGTGGTCTTCGTGGTGACCAGTTGATTCCACTGGAAGCTTTTTAGCTCTCTCAAACTCTTCAATCATTCTCACGCAATCTGGACCAGCTAATATGTACAATGCTATGGCATCTGTGTCGTCATATAGGTCAGACCCTCCGCCATTTCCTTGGAGTAGATTGTTCGTCTGCTCGTGGGATTGATCTTTTGCGATTAGGCTGAATTTACGACAGGATTTTTGGACAACGAAGTTCCCCTTGAGGTACTCTTCGTACACTGCTGGATGCTTCACAACGAGCTCAACCATGTCTCTGACGTGAATTGGCAATCACCGGGCGTAGTTGGTGTGGTCCAAAATAAAGAACCATGCACAAAGCTCGTCACACATCTGGACATAGAGAAGGAAGATATCTTCTCTCAAAGAGCACTCGAAGCGGCACATCAGTTCCTCAAGCTCAATCACTAACGACCAAATACTTGAACATGTGGACATCAGAAGATCATGACGTTTGCTCCACATCTCAAAAGACTCTGGAGGCCCCTTCACGAGTACTGCGAATATGCATTTCTCTTCAGCACAGGCAGAGAGACGAGAGATACTTGATGTGCATAGCGTGTACGCTTGATGTGGTGCAGACTGAGCACGGCCAGACGAGGGGACGTCTGCATGAGCAAGAGCAGTGTCCCAGTCAGACCGTCGTAGCATCTTTTCCAACATTAGCTGGCACTTATCCTCGATATGCAACGCTCCCAGCTGCATAACAAACGTATCCTCGCACACTCTCTCAGGAAAGTGCCACTGCAGCTTTTTGCATCTGGCGTAGAGTGGTTGATCGGCGGCAAGGACTGGGGTCTGACCAGCGTTGGTGAACTCTGTGTATTTTCTTTGACTATCTTAATGGTATGTTTCATCATAGATGGAGAGGCAGCCTTATTTGGAAATAAAGGGAGGATACCAATCTCTGCTTGACCGGGCTTGATGCATTCATCAGATCTGATCTGTGAGTTGAACCCTGCCCACGTGATCACATCGCCCTTCATCAGCTCACCCTTCTGCATCACTTCTGCAACATGTGATACCCACGCTTCATCTTTGACTTTAGCACTGTGATCTAGATTGTTTGTTGGTCGGGCATGTCCATCGCCACTTCTGGGAACAAAGACTTCGCATCATTCTTTATTACAACAGGAGGAACAATAATATATCTATCAGGTAGCTTGGGTTTTGACTTGGTATTCTGATCAAGTATGATTGGTGGTCGCCGAATGCCAGAGTTCTCCTTTGAGAGGTGATTAGTCACAGTAATGCATATCCCATGGAAATCACCACGTGACAAGTTGCCTGACCTTGTTGCTGTCCAGATTGTCGACATCATATGTGGTGAAGACAGAACGCTGCACATTCGTCGGTAGAACCACCCCTCCTCCACATGCCGCTTGCAGACGGCGTGAGCTACCAGTACGTTGACATCCATCACTCGGTCATATGAGACAGACAACCCAAGGTGATGCGCATTCTCTATTTGATGCTTGAGCGCTGGCGTCTCCATGACCATGTTGAGGGGTTGAGAAGCTTAAAAGTGCTGCCACCTCACGGAGCCTGGGTAACCGAGGCTAAGTAGATGGCGCAATGCGTAGATGGCGGTCGACTAGAAGGAATAAACCACTCACCGTTAGCTAAATATTTTGTGCGTGACGTACCCAACGTATATTTCCTTGTTTAGCGATATGGGTATTTTATTGGCACCTAGTAAATAAGGAATTTCTTAATTATGCTTGTTTATTTTTTTGGCTTGTTTCGAGGATCATTGGGCTTACACAATAATTACCATTCTGTGAATCTTTTTCCGGAATAGAAAATGGCGGCGTAATCACTTTACATGCAACCGTGTCCTGCAGAATCATCTTGGTTTCAAGTGGGTTTCCTCCAAACAGCCAACTTTAGGAGTAATGCCGCGATTGTTTCTCGACTGTGTCGGCATGTCATGGGTATTTTGTTGAGACAAAGTAAAAATGTGGGTGGGGGCACTGTCGTAGCGGGGTCGTCCGAGGTCGATAATCCGAGAATCATGACTGATGGTCACATCCCACGCCGGCTAAAATTCTAAGTTATTGCAAGTACGTGTATGCACAGATATGTGTTCGATGTTCTGGAAAGTAAAAAAAGCTAAAAGCCATACCCGAACTAATGCAGTCGTTGAACTAGAAATGGTAGAATGTAGGCTAAGCTAAGTACAAATAGGTGATAACATTTTTTATTGAATTGAAAGTGAAACATAATATTATATAAATCTGAGCATGCACCCACCCTGCAAGTACAACTGTGCTATTTCTCCCGCAGCTATCCCGCATATTACAACCAACTCAGTCCACCCAACATATTTTGCCATATCTTGGCCCCACCTGCACTCGTCCTGCAGTCACAGCCACTGTCTGCCCTGCATTAAATATAAAAGGACGTTTTTACATAGCCGAGCATCGGAACCGTGTTCGCCTGTGATAAAAGTCCGTGCACTCAACGCGTATGCGCCTACTTTGACTTTCCCTGGTGCTCGGACGCGGAGCAGCAGGCCGAGCATCGGAACCATGTTTGTGATAAAGGATTAAAGGTCCGAGCACAGTCTAGGCCGTACTTTCTCTTCGCATTAGTGTTAGTACAGGTGTGTCGTTGTACTACTGCTACTAGCGTTTAATAAGGATCTTTCAGTATTGATAAGTCCATTATAATAATAGTCATAGAGGGTCCCTACTATAAATTTTTTTTTTTTTAAATAAATGCTTAACATTTATAAGACCTGTTGCATGATTAGAAATGCTTTTTGCCTTAATGGTATGTATCTAAGTACGTAATATATACCCACAACGATATAATAAATAAATATGAGCATTATTAATAATTAAACGAGAACCGAAAGAAACACCCACAAATCACAACTGGGGCATCACACAGCATATGGCTGGTTGAGGAATCATGGATCATCCAACCAACAGGTCTGGCATGCATTGTAGAATGCTTTAAGGCAAGTTTTAGCAGTCCTAGTGAAGATTGTGTACTGCAGTAATCATGAGTAATGTATAGGAACTAATTTGACCTTACCTTGACTTCTGTCTAGTAAATAGGTGATAAATAGCTGAAACAGGATACGTAATTAGGTGTGACACATTTCATACAATATATGTTCTTGTTCCACAGGTAGAGACACCTGACACTGGTGACAATATAAAGACACGTCATTAGCAAGACGACAGCATACGCAGCCAATCAACAAGTGCTGAGATGGCTGGGTGTAGGTGAGACGTGCTAAACACCGAGAGTTGCAACATGATATACAGTTTAACGTATACGGATACAGGCACAGCTATGGCTTCACATTACAGTCGTCTAATCCAGGGATGAGGACTGCTACTTGAAACTGCTGTTACGTTAACCAACCAATAGAGGACACCTGGACATAGATGACACCTGGACATAGAGGACACCTGGACATAGAGGACACCTGGACACAGAGGACACCTGGCCATAGAGGACACCTGGCCATAGAGGACACCTGAACATAGAGGTCACCTGTACATAGAGGACACCTGGACATGACACGGAAGGATGCGGCGTAGGTAGCAGCAGCCGAAGCTGTGGTCAGCGGTTGCCGTGAGTGATGCGGCTGGATGTGTCGCTGTGGCCGGCGTGGTGTCGGTGTAGCAAGAGCATCCGGTACGTGCTCCACGTCTTCTCCATCGTCGTGCTCGTCTTCCTCGTGCTCCAGTACGGCATTGGCCTCGTTCTCACCCGCGACCACCACGTCAGCTGGCTCAACAACGCCAGCGTCCGCCACGACCTTGACCGCGACATCGACGAGGTCGTGCGCAAATGGCAGGCGACGGACCGAGAGAGGAACCTCTCCACCAACTGCCCGTATTTGCCGCCGAAGCTGGGTAAGTTATACTACTAAGATTTGCTAGGGATCACTATTTAGTGCGATATTATATTTTTCGGCATGGGTATCACACAAAAAAATTAAAAATGGCATGTATTCGAGGACATGCTTATTTCCTGAATTTCGTTGCTGTATACCAAATGTGACTAATTGGTAACAAGCGTTCTGTCGTCAAAGAAGCAGACCCCAAAAAATGGAGGTTTCAGAATGTTACTCCAAGTCACGAAAATGTCCCAAACAGTTCAATTACCAGCAGCAACAACTGTCAGTAGCTTGTGTATGACCCACGTGATGCAATCACAGCCTGACAATGGCGTCTCATGCTTCCAATGAGTCTCTGGATGGCTGCCATCTCAAGATGATTCCATTACAAACATGTATATTTCAATTAATGAATGAAGTCTTACAACTAAATGAAGTGGCATTTCTACTTGGAAAAATGTCATAGAAAACGTTTTTTTATTATGACAAATATACTGTAAAAATTGCATAAAGAAGAACATTCGTGAGAAATTGTATCACTTTCCTTGTGCACATTTTTACATGTAATTGAGCGGGCCTTCTTGCACAATCAAATCTTTGCCAGCAGGGCTTTATGCAGGATCAAATTTTTGCCCGTCACAATTTTGGGAGCAATGTGCAATTATTTTGGAAGACTTTTTTTTTTTGGCTATCCTATATCCAATCAATCACACAACAATATTAATACTGTCTTATTTATTTCAGATGTCAATTTTCGTTTACAACCCAACCAAGCCTAATACAAAAACATAGTTATATTATGTTGCAGTGTAAAAAACAATTTCAGTGCAATTATTAAATAATTTAAAATTTAGAGTCAATTTTATTCACTTCTTCCAACAAAACACATTTGAGGTCAATTATGCAGTCATTATATACAGTACTCTCAACCAATGTTAGTGACAATGACAGTAATGGTGTCGTCAAATCTAGCCGGCGTGGCCGTAGGCGGGCTAACGTTCTCGGCTGACAGTGACACGCTAGCAGTAACGACGTCGTCCGACTCGTTGGCAGCCTCATTGCCATGGCATTGGGGACATCAGCACGATGTACATCGGTTATTATTGTGAATGTGTCAATGACAGTCGATGGCGTCGGCGGTGAAGGTGTTGCCGTAACAGTTGGCGTCGGTGTTTCCGTAAAAAAACTGGGTTATTGTTAGTTTGCGACCCTTCGCCTTCGGCGGCATCGCGTGGACGATAATATGTAATGTTTATTCGTGCGTCGTTAACGTGGCCTCGTTTTAAATCTGATCATTCCCGGGAGTCACTCCAGGCATGAACGCCATAAAGTCGAAATGTTAATAATATACAGGCATATAACACTTGTATAGTTTATTACTGATGTAATCTCCCTAACGTCTATGTAATTTATATGAATTTTTGATGCTTTGAAAAATGCGCATAATCTCTATTATAAAGTTTACGTTACTAGTTAATTCATGCCCATTATTATTGACGTGTGACACCCCAAAAGCATTGCATTGACCCCTCTAGCAGCAAATGAAACCACGTGTAGGACCGCCGCTATGGGTAGGCGCCCTACACGCGCGCGTAAGATGAGCTTCTGCTACGCCTGCAGTGTATATTTATAGTACGCGTGAATAGTTTGGTGGTAGGGATCTTTCACAGTACTGGACAGATTTGTTTCTGGGGGATACAGAACACGTTATATTCCAATGCTGACACGGTAACACCCGTCATACAAACTGCCAGGACGAGGCCTTGTGACACTGTGACGGGTTGTACCCCGTCCTCGAAAAATTTCCCCCGTCCTTATTTGAAATTGCCCGTCCAAATGACGGGTGGACGGGTCTCTAGATAAAGCTATGTTTGCCAGTCACACACATTTTTTGGAGTGAACATGTGGATGTTAACTGATATATAGACCTGCCACTTGAGATGTGTTTTATTACCTAAAATAAGGTTCAAACACACTGACAATATCTATGATTTTTGAAGACTCCTGCATTTTTGCTAAGGTACTAATTGTTATACCCACCCACTACCCATCCACTAATATTTTTACCCATCCACAGTGGATTTTAACCATCCAAATGATGGGTGGATGGGTTTCTGCATAAAGCTATGTAATTGAGAACAGCAAAGGTTATGGCTTGAATGAGATGTCCGTATTATATATTTTGTACTTATTTTCATCTGAGATTACGAAAGAGTTGTCTGGTGTAATACAATTTGCATGGGTAGTGGGTACCATTCTCCACATGGAAACATGATATAAAGCGAATTAGGCTAATTTGTGAAAACATGATTTGTCTACAAAACTCTACTCTAGTCAGTAGTGAACATCAAGAGATAGCGTAAATGTAAACATACATATTTAAACTATTCATACCATCAAAGCTAGAGGCCAGTTGCCAGATTTCAATGCAATGTCCTTGGGAATATAATGCTACTATTTTATATGTATTATATATCTGTTTTATTAATTATTGTTTTGTTATGTTACCTATTTAGTTATTTGTTAGTTAAGTTTGTGGAATGAGATGGGACATGAAATGTCATATTGTGGGCGGAAACTGCTTAAAAACTGCTTTGGAACCGAAATTAAATAACAATTCAGTGATCATAAATGTAACAAAGTAATCATAGAAAATAACAAAGTAATTAACGAAGAACTGAAAATCTGTATTCTAAAACTGTACAATTGAAAATGAACTCTAATTGCACTCATTAACCGGTACTTGCCACTCTACCAGATATGGGGCAGCCTGCCATTAAACTATTTCTATAATAATTCTGAAAATTTACCTCATATTATTGTGTTATAAAAACTGCTCCTGTATTAGGAAATCAAAATATCACACTATATAGAAAATTAACTCTGTCAATCACACATGTTTTGGTGTACACATGGATGTTAACTGTTAAGCCAGTTTACAAACTTTAAAATGTGTCGGATGACCTGAAATGGACTACAAACACACATGTGACACCATTTACACTCACTTTTTAGGCATAACTGACAATTTTTGATATGTATGGTTTTAGAAGATGTTTTTTACCCGTCCACCCATATTTTTACCTGTCCAAATGACGGGTGGACGGGTCTCTGTATAAAGCTATGCCCATTGCATGGACAACTTTTACCAGGTAGCCTTGCCAAAGAAAATGCCATCATTAATCAGTAATTGAAGCTGACACTGATGTAGCCAGTTATTTACTGGCAACAATACATCAGTAGTTTAATCACTTGAGATTTAGTTACCTCTGGGCAAGTGGATGTGTTACTGTTAGAGCCATTGTGAGTACAAAAGGTTGATTGGCTACTGTGGGGTGGGGTGGATCTCAATCTGAATGGGGTATATTGTAAGAAGCCAATATGGGCTATTGTATATGAGGGGGCAGGGTGGTGTGCACATGTTATTGAACATGGGTAGATTGTAAGAAGCCAATATTGGCTAATGGCCTATTGTATATGATGGGGCACATGTTATTGAACATGTGAGATGCAAGTCAGGTGGCTGAAATCAATCATGGTTTAAGCCTGAATGGATGAAACGTTGACCTTTACTAGACCTGGTAGACCACCAGACTAGTTAGTAAGAATGTTTACTAATAGTAATATCTTTACTAGTGCAGGGACGAGCAGACTATGGGTATTTCTACCCCTGTCAGGGTTGTGTCCAAATACACATTTTGGGATCAAATACAAATACAACTCGGCTAAATCAAATACAAATATATTGCTTTTCTAGATTTCAGTTCAAATACCAATACAAATTTTCTATTCAAATTTAGTTTGCAGTTTGCAGTGCTTTACCTTTTGTTGTTAAAATGGTAATTGTTATATTTATTTGATTGTATTTGCAAATACTTTTCAAATACAGACCAAAAATCAAATACAAATACGCACCCTTTAGTGATATTCAAATACACCAAATTTTGGTACATACAAATGTATACGTATTTGAACCCCACCCTGACCCCTGCCCTATATTCCGTGATATGTAGAGCCAGAGTAGAGTGGAAGAAATGACAAACTAGTATGTAAACATGTGTGTAGCTTTACTTGTAATTAATCAGCAGGAGCACAGGAAATAGTTATCAGGTGGCACTGTCGGCATATTTTGGGCAAGGTGGCTTAGGAAAAACAACAGTGTTGTACTTCAAAGTACGCAGTTGAAGCAGTTCTGCAAAATCATTGATGTGTTTAATTGTCATCCACCCATACCTTTATGCAGAGACCCGTCCACCCGTCATTTGGACTGGTAAAAACCAATGTGGACAGGTAGAAATATGGGCGGACGGGTAGTGGATGGGTAAAAAATGAAGGCGCATAAAAGGTCTTCCAAAACCATAGATATATTGTAGTTATGCCTTAGAAGTGAGTGTAAATGGTGTCACGTCTGTTTTGTAGTCCATTTCAGGTCGTCAGACACATTTTAAAGTTTTTAAACTGGCTTAACAGTTTACATCCATCGCCCAGTTTCATGGGGCGTACTTAAGATGTCAAAGCGGGCGATAACCCGTCGAAAGCCTAAAATGTTGTAAAGTTGCGCTAGTTGCATTTCATGAGTCTGCCCCATAGTTGCACTTAGCTGCACCATGTATTTAGTAGGTGTAACTTTATGCTAGTTGAAATATTTACTGTATGCTCCCGAAGTTGAAATATGTACGGTATGCTCCCGCCAAGCCCACTGTCAACATAAGTTTTTTATATTTACACTGGATATTCTTTACATTCATCATAGCTTCCCATTTGCAATACGAATGACAGAGGCGGCAGCTAGAAAAAAAGGTTCTTCAGACACAGCACGAATACAGGTATTCCCCACCGCGACCTAACTAGGTCAATTCCAAGTCGATTTAGTGGTGCGAATGCTAAATCGGTCTCATGAAACCGGCCATAAGCTGCATTGACTATTCGCTGTTAGCTGCGACCAGTAGACGCAGGGCTGTAGACGCAGGGCTGTAGACGCAGGGCTGTAGACGCAGGGCTGTAGACGACGTAATTGCGCGTAAAGTTACATGGCTTTATGAAACTAGGCCCATGTGTCCACCAAAACATGTGTGACTGGCAATAATTTTATCCTGCGTAAAGCTCTGCATCCACCTGCATGTGGGGAGCGGTGGTCGCGTGGTAGAGCGCCGGACTGTCAATCGAGGGGACGGTGGTTCAATCCCACCTACCGCCATTTCGAAACTTAGGCAATTTCGTTCACCCCACATTTGCCTGTGTCTTTCGGAAGACACTACTAAAAGCTGGTGGTCCCTTCTATCTGGTGTCTATGTGTAACCTGTAGTGGACTCATTAATTCTAGAGAACTCAAGCGTTAGCCCAAGTTTGGGCTGTTTGGAGGAAACCAGCTAAGAATTAAGAACTTGCTTGCAGTCGGGCGTCTGTACATCAATGAGACGGCCCCCAGTTGGGAGGAGTTGGAGAGGAACCACAGGGAGCTGCAGCCTGGAGGTCGCTTCAGTCCTCCCAACTGCAAGGCCCTACATCGCGTCGCGATCATCATCCCGTATCGTGACCGCGAGAGTCATCTGCGAGTGTTCTTGAATCATATGCACCCACTGCTACAGAGACAGCTGCTTGACTACGGCATCTTTATTATTGAAGAGGTGAGTGGGTAGATAGATCGTTCCCCGCCTCTGAAATGATCTACGCGCCTAATAGACTCACTTGCACTTTTTAAGTCCAACTTAAAAACCTATCTTTTAAGGCCGCATTTATAAACTACTTGTAGGGTATTTCATAATGAATTTATTTTAACTGTAATGATAGTTTTGCAATTTTTTTACTTGCTTTATTATTAAGTTATTAATGTGGTTTATTATTTATTAATTATTTTATTTTATCTATTTATTGCTGCTAAGTTTGGCTTATGAACTACCCCCAGGTAGGACTTTTAGAAGCTTTATTTAATTTAACATTTCGTCTTTGCGTGCAAGTTTAAACTGATTATGAATATTTTAAATATATATATGTGTTACAACGTATTTTATGCGCCTCTGAGTGGAATTTTTTCCGGAGATACGGCGCTTTACAAATAAAAATTATTATGAGTGCATGTCTGTGCATGTTGGTTATGGTTCAGTGAATAGTGCTAGTGCCAAAGTCTATACTAGACTGTATAGACTTTGGGAGAAACGCCATATTGGTTATCCTGATGCTCAAAATACGGTTTCTATCACACCATAGCTGACGGGTCGAAACGTTGTACTCGTCAACACATTTTTGCTCTGAAGTAAGTCAAATCATACAGTAAACCATTATTGGAGCCATGAGCAATATATTTTATATAAATTATGTTATGGTTTGAGGTTGTAAGCAAATAACTTGGCAAAAAACAACCAATCACTAAAACAGAAAATCATACCAAACATACTTTTAGAATGATTTGAGAAAAGAAAATAGTAAAGCATGATTAACCACAGAGCAGATAAGCTCATGTAGAAACTATTGATGTTCTTCACAGATTTTCAGGTAGTGTCAGGATGAGTACAATATTTGTAGTTCATCCATTTAATTCATCCAGTGCAGCTAACCCAGGTATGGATAGTAAATATATTGTTCATGGCTCCAAGAATGGTGTATTGTAGTATATATTAACTTATTTTGGAGCTTTATATCGAAGCTGAGTACGACGTTTCGCTCCGTCAGCTACGGACCTTGTTCACTGGTGTCACGTGTGTTGCCGCAGATTTCGGCTGGATAATTTGGTTATAGATGGCAGGTATGGATGTCATAGCAGTTGTGAAAAAACGTTTTTGTTTGGGACTCAGGCTGCAGGGTCAAAGTTCAACCGGGCGATGCTGATGAACATCGGGTTTGTGGAGGCGAGTAAGCTGTACAACTACCAGTGCTTCATCTTCCACGATGTCGACCTTCTGCCGGAGGATGACCGCAACATCTACTCGTGTCCAGACCAGCCTCGACACATGTCAGCAGCGGTCAACACCATGGGCTACAAGTAGGTGCAACGACAGCAAGCTTTCATGCATCATCATCTCTTTACCCCTCCAAAATGTCTTATTAGACCAGGGGCCGGTTTCATAGACCCTGGTTATGACGTCGTAGCGGGCGATAACTTGTCGAAAGCCTAAAACGTCGTAAAATTATGCTACTTGCATTTCACGACTCTGCTCCATAGTTGCACTTAGGCTGCCCCATGTATTTAGTAGGTATAATTTTACGCCAGTTGAAATATTTACGTGATGCTCCCTAAGTTTGTTGATGCTCCCGACATGTCCACTCTCAACTTATTATTTTTAATGTTTACACTGGATATCCTATACATTCATCATAGCTTGTCATTTGCCATATGAACAGCAAAGGCGGCAGCTAAAGTGAAAAAAGATGTGTACAGACACCATAAATACAGGGATTCCTCACTGCAACCCAATTAGGCCAACTCTACGTCTATGTATTAACATGAATGCTAAATAAATGATTGGTCTCATGCGACTGGCTGTAAGCTACACTGAATAGTCGCTGTTAGCTGCGAGCAGTAGACCGCATAATTGTTCGTAATGTTACACGGCTTTATGAAACTGGGCCCAGATGTGATGTCAGTATCATGAAGGTTCACAATCAATCTACAAGATGTATAGTTCTGTTTAATTGTTCATGTTGTTCCTCAGACTGCCCTACCCGGAGATATACGGGGGAGTGAGCGCCCTCAAGAAGGAGCAGTTTGAGAAGGTGAATGGCTTCTCAAACAAGTTCTTTGGTTGGGGCGGCGAGGACGACGACATGTGGGTGAGGTAGGTCAGCTGGGGGTTATAATAGTATAAGTGTGTGTGTGCGCATGTCTCCTCCTCCTCCTCATCCTCCTCCTCCCACCTCCTCCTCCTTCTTTTCTTCCTTCTCCTTCTCCTTCTCCTTCTCCTTCTCCTTCTCCTTCTCCTCCTACTCCTCCTCTCCTTCTCCTTCTCCTTCTCCTTCTCCTTCTCCTTCTCCTTCTCCTTCTCCTTCTCCTTCTCCTTCTCCTTCTCCTTCTCCTTCTCCTTCTCCTTCTCCTTCTCCTTCTCCTTCTCCTTCTCCTTCTCCTTCTCCTTCTCCTTCTCCTTCTCTCCTTCTCCTCCTCCTCCTCCTCCTCCTCCTCCTCCTCCTCCTCCTCCTCCTCCTCCTCCTCCTCCTCCTCCTCCTCCTCCTCCTCCTCCTCCTCCTCCTCCTCCTCCCCCTCCCCCTCCCCCCCCTCCCCCTCCCCCTCCCCCTCCCCCTCCCCCTCCCCCTCCCCCCCCTCCCCCTCCCCCTCCCCCTCCCCCTCCCCCTCCCCCTCCCCCTCCCCCTCCCCCTCCCCCTCCCCCTCCCCCTCCCCCTCCCCCTCCCCCTCCCCCTCCCCCTCCCCCTCCCCCTCCCCCTCCCCCTCCCCCTCCCCCTCCCTCCCCTCCCCCTCTTTCTTGTATATGTGCATGTGTGTGTTGTGGTCGAGTTGTGGTAGATTATATAATTGCATTACTTTACACAGGTAAAGCCATAAATAATTCCTACCTGTCTTGAACTAACAACAAATGTTACTTTTATGCATGTGAACTGCTTGCAATGAAGCCATTCACATAAATCACAACCATTATTGCCCAGTTTAGTTGTTTACTGACAGAGCAGTGCCATTTATTGTTTACTGCTGCTAATGATAGAGTTTATGGTGTGAGCCTGGAGGTATTGATCAATATAGTGGCCAGTTGGTTTCTCAAAATTCCACAGGGTCTGTCTTATCAGTTGTAATTATCTATGTATCTTGAGCAGTCATTTGTGTGTCTTGATGGTAAACAGATGGGTCTCAGGCAAAACCCCTGGCCAAATTCAATTGAGCTACTCGAGTTACTCGCGTAACTCCAATGTGGTATCCGGTTTATGATAATTTAACTGCGCGCGCAGTACTACGCGCGTAATCCAACTGAACACCGATGATCGTGATCACGGACATATACCCCTTATGTAAATAAAAGTAAAGTAGACAGTTGTTTAGTGTGTAAATTGTGACGTTCATCTTCTTGGACTTTTATTATAATTCATAGAATGTGTTGACTTTAACTCATATTTAAGTCCTTAAATGATTGTGTCACGTAATAGTTAATAAATTTCTTATGTCGTAGGGGGCCTACGTAAGTTATTCGAGTGAATCCAGGGCGGCTTTACCCCAGATTAGGGTTGAGACGCTGATTGGCTCTCAGGCCAACTATGAAATAAAAACTAAAATAACGATATACTTTTACAAGATAATGATATCCTATGAAAAGTATTCAACATTGAACTTCTATTAACACAAAAATAAGTAAAAATTCAAATTTACAGTTGTTTATAAAATAATTATTGGATTAACCAATATCCGTGAGGTGGCAGTATTGTTTAGCCCCACACGAATAACACACACATTAAATAAGGATACCTTTTTATTAAATAATGCTGTATTATAAAAACTATTCCAAATTAAACTTATATTAACACAAAATAAATAGAAATACAAATTTGCAGTTGTTTATAAAAATAGAATTTACAGCAGGATTAACCAGTATCCGTGAGGTGGCAGCATTGTATAGATCACACAGATAAATATTCAAAAGCCGGGAGACTCGCCAGACTGTCTTCTCGGCGCAGTTCCGCAGCCAACCATACTTATTCACATTTGTACAAAGGAATTGCAAGCCTGTCCAGTAGAATCATTTTCAAAAACCTTTAGATATGTGCAAAAATATTCAACACCATTAAACCATACGAACATACATTTTTAGTAAACTTTGAAGTTTGAAACAAATCATGTTTAATGTATTAAAAAAGCCTTAAAATAAGTGCAGGCCACACAATTGGTCCAAGCGAATGTTTACTGCTAGGCATGCATGGAAGACAGCCACCTTTTTGACTAGTAAAACATGACTACAAGGATCTCAGCTAGCAAAGATTTCATGCACTGAGGCAAAAGATATATGAATTTATAAACTGGCCTTTTTAATCTAAGGTTAATTTTTAGGATAAACTGTCTATTCTTAAAAGAACTATGTATCATAGCTAGTTTCATTATCATAATAAAAAGGAAGATCAGTTGTTACTAAAAAAATATAATTTAAATTAGTAAAGATACATTATAAGAGGACTAAAATATCCTTTAAAATTATATATTCAATTGTAATTGTAAATATAATTTTAAATGATATTTTAGTCCTCTTATAATGTATGTTTACTAATTTAAATTATATTTTTAGAAGATAATTTATATATATATATATATATATTAACAAAATGAAAGAACATTTTATATTTATTTATTTACAATTATTGTTAAATAGATAATCTATTATTTTAATTTTGTCTTTATACTGTATATTTATTATAGTAAAATAATTTCTATTTTATTTTTTTCATTTTAAAGAACAAATTATGTACATTGTATATCTTTCATTTTATTGTATATATATATAGGCACTATATGAGTCAACGCCAGACTACATTCCAATTCATCATGTAATGCACATTGAATATGGCAATAAAGCTTTATTATTATTATTATTATAAATGGTTCCATTCTCTATAACATGTTGTCAGCATCACATGATTGGACTCCAGGTCACACAGGTGTGCTGTTGTAGGATAAAAAACGCGGGTCTGAAGGTGATCCGCTACCCTCTGGACATTGCCCGCTACACAATGCTGGGCCATAAGAAGGATGAACCCAACCCAGAAAGGTAACCCAGTTACCCCATTACCATTTTGGCTACCTGATGATATGAAATGGGAAAGTTCCAATAATCTAGTTCTGTTTGTGCCGAGAGTAAATACTAACTTTGGGACTAGGGCCTGTTCTGTAGAGCTTCTAGTGAAACCTTTTGTCGTGATGTACCTCTGGGTATGGTTTCCAAGGCTTTAGGCACAATTAGGATTAATGACGTACGCAATCCGCGACGTACTGGATACATCAAATACCATTGGACAGACATAGGATGTTCGAACCTGCATGCGCCAGTGATGTAAGTGGTTTACATCACTGGCGCATAAGTCTCAAGATGGCAGCGCCCTGAATCCAACATGGAGTGTTTCTGGTACAATTGCACTATAATTAATTGTTTATTAACGATCTATGTGCACGATTACTATACACAACCAATATATTATACAGATGTAAGTAAATGCTGTGAATCTCTCACTGACTGGAGTATCCCTTTAAATGGCTACAGTTTTGTCATACAGTTGGGTTCCCAGTGCTCAGATGTGGGCAGTCTGTTGTCATCTGTGTTTCTGTGTAGGTATAAATACCTGTACTCAGCTGAACGGAGGCTCAAGACAGACGGAATCAACAGCCTCCTATACAAGCGACTGGATCTACAGTTCAGAAAGACATATACTTGGGTATACGTGACATTTAACGAAGCAGATGTTTTAGCGGTAAGTCACCGGACTATTATTGGTAGTAAACACACAAAGCTATAACATGTATGTGGCAGAAACACATATCAGGTTTCTGTCAGAAAACACCATTTCACCTGGGTATGTTATGGTTAATTTTTATATACAACTTCTTGGTTATTACCCAGGTTTAGGGTGACACGCTGACAGCTTGATCAGATGCACGTAAATTCTGATTTGATGCAATGAACCTACCCCATATCCGAGTGCATATATGGAAATATGCTGCCACAACAAGGCTGCATATGGGTTTTTATGCTGGCAACAACGCGTGATGAGTGGTGATGAAAGATGGCCAAACTAGTTACGTTTATTTATTATAAAATTGTTAAAAAGAAAGAGAAATGTGAGCTCTACTTCCCAAGGCCAGGCTTATGACAGAGCCTCATAAACGTCACCTGTCCCTCAGGTTGACAGATCCCACATTTCAACATACAACATATGGTAGCATTACTGCTGTGGTTATAAAACCATGTCACCTTTCAACATACGTGTAATATTATCATTACTGCTGTGGTTATATAAAACCTTGCCATTAATAAGTATTATAATATACTAATCAATCACACCGTTCATTCACACTAACTCTAATCTACACTAACCAGATAGTTATTTTACATATAATTATTTAGTCTACACCTAGAAGTGGGGCAATTACGCCACCGGTCACCAAGCCACATGTGACCCCCCCCCCCCAATAAAACCCACTTCTAGGTGTAGGCTAAATAATTATATGTAAAATACCTATCTGGTTAATGTAGATTAGAGTTGGTGTGAATGAATGGTGTGGTTGATTAGTACATTATAATATTTATTAATGACAAGGTTTTATATAACCACAGCAGAAATTATAATATTACATGTATTTTGAAAGGTGAACTCCGTCTTCATCACTACTTTTGACTTGTGTTGGTGCTTGCATAAATTGTATCACCACGTGAAAGTCATGGTCAGGATTATAATTACGATTATTTTATAAATGTATCAGTTAGTATTGTCAAACAAAGTAAACAATAAGTTTATAAAACAATGTAGTTGAGTGTACATATGTAATTACTCTGGATTTGTCAGTGGTTACTCACAATTACTGACTATGATTCCAGTGATGTCTTGTTTGATTACTATTTATCAATGTGTTGAACCTCATGCTTGTCTCCTACCCATGTTGAAGTTTCCCACTTTGTTGATATATCAGGAACATCAGACCAATATGATCTGTCCCCACTCACGGCCCACTATATATATTGCCTGCACCAGTTCTGTCATAAGTATTATCTTGGTTTAATTAAACAAGTTTCTTTTAAATTTCGGTAAGTTTTTCTTATCACCCCTGTATATTGTTGGTGTAATCGTGGATCCCCAGATATGATGTTGTTACTCTAGAACAATCGGTTTCTATTTGTTTCTGTTTTCAGAATAAAACGCCACACCCACTGACGAATCCAGTGACAACAACAACGCCGATAGTGACAACTACACGGCCTAGGACATTTACAACAACAACTGCACCTTTGTCAACCAGTGCAGTGCAAAGGACGACAACTGTCACAAACTCACGCATTTTGACTGCACTGACTAGTCGGGAACCAATTAGTCATAGTAACATCACCGTTACTACAAAACCAAAGAAAAACCGATGATAAGTGACAGTGTCTACGGTTCTGTAGCACTATACTCCTGAAAACTGCCAGAACATTCCGAGAGATACCCGCTGATCTGGAGCGCCGCACGATGCCTCCTATTACTGCTGATGTTTGCCAAGTGTCATGTGTCGTCAGAAACGCCCATCGGATGGTTGAGAACGAAAAAGGTGTTTATGTTGGTAAAACACATTTATATGAACAATTTACAAAAAGTGCAACATGCTTTAAATTATTACTATTGTGGTCTCTTTGATTGCTAGAGACCACAAGAGATGCAGTTGACACCATAATGGTCTGTTTAAGACCACATTATTTACTGTTATTTACATCCAGGATGCTTTCAGATTCACCTGAAAGTGACTGTGAAGGTAAGATAGTCGAAGAGTCATCAGTACACTGCTTTGACACAAGCCATGTCAGACATAAGCAATTACCTAGGAATGCTGGGAATTTATGTGAATGTAGTACATATACATAATGTTGCAACTAACTGTGATCACACATTATTATATAATTATATACATAAAGTTCCTCCTCAGCTACAGCCATGTCATGCTGGCTTGTCCTTGTAGACTTGTTTAGAGAGCATACATATAGCATGTGACCTAAATACAGCACGTGACCTAAATACAGCACGTGACCTACATACATGTGACCTACATAAGCACGTGACCTACATACATGTGACCTACATACGTGTGACCTACACACAGCACGTGACCTACATACGTGTGACCTACATACAGTACCTGCCACAGTGGGCTGTTATTAAGTCTTGCAGGCCTATTTCGCATACCAGCTGAAATAGCATTTTACATAAATTTTATGATTTTGGCAGGAATACTTATCTTATAACCTTCTTTCAGTATCCTGTTTATTTTCGTAGACAAACAATAAGATGCATGTATTTGATATAAATTTTCAAAATGTAATTTTTTATTTCTGCTTCATATTTAACAACAAATCCAAACCTACTGAAGAGATTTCAGAAATAAGGTTATTTTACATGTGGAATGAATAGGCACAAAACTGAATTTCACAATCTTGCGACTTGACCCACTTAAACTCCCTTGCTGTGGCGGGTCACAGGTCACATGGCATGCGAAATATAAAAAATCAACGTGCCTGATTTGGGATGGACACAGTCTGTTGAGGATGGAATCTTAAGATAGGATATTTAATCAATTGCATAATGTGTACACGTGTACTTGTAATATTTATGTAGATGTATGTACCCAATATAATTAATCAGTGAATGATTGTATGTATTGTAGACAAGATATTACTCAACACAGTTATATTTGATGCTATGCATTGAGTGTTGAACAAGTCATATATATGAATGCTTAGTTATACTATATAAATTGTATATAATAAAGATTTTCACATATCAAAATCTGTGCGATTATTTACAACGGAAATGCATGCTTGCAGATTGCTACAACATGTTTGTAAGATTGGCTGCTTTATGGGATTTACTAAAATGTATTTATGCGATATCATTTGCACAAAGTCTTGCAAGTAACATTTATTTTGCAACGCAAAACTAAAGTTTAATATTAAATTGTCAGCATGTTGCATTGCATGGATGTCGCTTGACTTAAAACCATTTTCCAGTGACACCATCATCATTTAAAATAGCCATCATTACTATAGATATATATATACGTTTGTAGTTTTACAACAAAAGAATTGTCAAGATCAAATTAAACATATTGTCAGACATCACCAAATCTGTACTAAACATGGATATATAAAGTAGTTTGTTACAGCTGCTGGTGATATGACTGATATCTGACAACGATCCGAGAAAATTTAACCACTGTTTAAAGTAATCCCAGAACGTTATATATTGGCAAGTGTGACCACAAAGTTTAGTCATTATAAACGAGCATAACTGAACTTGTTAGTCATCTTATATTTACAGTAAATGCTGCCAAAAACAAACTCAAACTGAAGAACTGTTCAGATAATATGGAAATTTAACATACACTTACATTTTTAATATAGGCACAACCATACTGATCCTTTTCCACACACGATATATACAAGTTTACTTATTGGCTACCATTACAGATTTTGTGTAATCATTATGGAAATTGCCCTCGGATGGTGGTGTTAATGGAAGCTGCTCAGGACATATCAAGCAACAGAAAACTATACTAATAAAAACTACTAAACTTGTCACACCCTGTGATCATGTCCAAGAAAATGTTATAATTGACTTTTTGCAATTTATCAGTGAATGGAGCCATGACTGTTGTGGGGATTCTATTACATCCAAACTTGTGAACGTGCTGGCTAGTCACTATGGCTACTTCTGAGTGACTTTAGTCATAACTGCAGTGGGGCAGAGAGGAGGTACTGTCTATAATAGTTGTACTGTGGTTGTGCGGACTTCAAGGGTAATTTTTGTACTGAACCTCCCCAGATCAAGAGCCAGCATTATACAAACATTCCCCATAGACAAGTGTATCATTTCAAGGAACTCTCCCTAAGACAAGGTTATAATTTCAAATTTGGCTACAAGATGTGTTCCAACTCAAGACAACCCCTCAAACAGATTGAACAGAAAATGGAAATGACGTCACACATTTGTCCCTTGATGAAAGGTTTATTTGTTGATTTAGGAAGTTCTCACTTGCATGCATACACCATATAATCCGCTCATAATTTTTTCAATATTGAAATAAATTTTATAAAAATTTCGATACTGCATGCTGTAAAATTTCACATGCTCAGTCTTATATACTGTCTACTTTTATAATCATAATGACAGATATGATATAAAAGTATATAATTATAGAGGCTATACATGTAATGCAACCATGGATAAAACAATCCCAAGCCACATGCAACAACAGGCAATTCACTCAAAATTGCTTGTCAACGTAAACCTGGGTTGCAAAGTGCTCGGCTACAGAGGAATGTCACAAAATAATGTCTGAAGTATTGAAGAAAAACATTGTTAACACATACATCTGTGAACAAACACACTTTAGTTCACTAGTTTATTGCATTCAGACAGTCTTCACAAAATGACATATATAAATTATAAAACAAACTTCCTGTATCATGTCCACTACTACCCTGTCTGATACGTCGTCAGACGATTGAGATTGTTACAAACTTAGATTGAAATACTTCACATAGAAGCGTCTATGAGATCGGGAAAATACTTTGAAATTATCACATATAACGTATAAAACTGGCACCAACTTCATTCACATTCCTACCACCAGGTGACTGGAAGTACAGTGAAACTTTTTATTTACTTGAGTGTTATCTATATATTTAATGTATGCAACAGCAAAATGAATACATAAATTGGTAGCGGGCCATAAGTCCCATGACTCACGATAAAGAATTTGCATTTTGAATCACACCATAATTATCATACTTCCCTATTCATGTTTCAAATCATACACCACTCAATCTAAAACACTACTTCAATACAACAATTCCAATTGTCCGAATGGAGAACAATTTCAAATTGCCTTTTTAAAACTAGTGGCAAGTTATTTCATTGCGTCTCAGTAAACAAAACCACCTAAAATCGGCACCTTTACATAATTATGCAAACATACGTCTTCTCAGTTTTGTGAAATGTTCCTAGCATTTACAACATTTTCATCACAGTTTGTCATGATTTCTACCCCTATAAACTACACTTCTCGAGTCGTTGCTGTCTACGGCGTAGCAGAAGCCATAGATTGTGTGTTGCCATGGTTATTGTAATACTCCTGCAGTGTTGTGTGGTACAAGGGCTGACCTCGCAACACTTGGGATGTTGCAGAAGTTACCTGCAAACACAACATATTGAATCAATAAATTACTGAACATTCTTTGTGACATTTTGCTGAGTTTTCTTGGGGATTTTTCCTTTTTATGCATACGATTGCTCTCCGACATATCAAGAACCCCATTTGGTGTGTCGTCTTACCACATACTATGTAGGTGTAGTCTTTCTAAACCATAACGTGTCAACTTCTTCAGTACATGTGGCATTATTGTACATGTGAGATATAAGTAAAACCAGGTAAGTTCTTATATAGCACAGTATCCAGTCCTCAGGATTGCTCAAAGCACTTTACACATTACTTCACTGACAGACCTGTTCAATCAGACACCATCTCAACTTCTCTGAGAAGCATCCAGCCATATGCTGAAATTAATGCACGAAGACTGCTCATACACATATCCACCACAGTCTATAGCCAGATACTCATTTATACAGCTGAGTGAACTGGAGCAATATAGAGTGAAAAAACTTGTCGAAGGTTTTAAAACTGCACCACAGAACACGAACCCAGGTTCTCTTCTTAGTCGAGAGTCCGAAGCTCGATGGGGTAGAAGGCATAGATAGTTTGTAATTTCCTTCATCTTGACTGACTGAATATTTGGCTTTTCTTATTTATAAGGATTCTTTTGCGTTAAACTGTTGTTCTGTTGGACTTTTTGTCTATTATATTTGTTCCCTCCCAGTAAATTATGTGATTTTCCATTGTTGTGTGGTCGATGACAGCAGATTTTATTAATGGGCACACCGACCGATCTTTAACAATTATTAGAACTACCATAGGTATATCATTTCAGATCTTATAGATATTACAGCGTGCTTGTTAAGTTGAGTTCTTCAAACGTAAAACATTAACATTCTAAAGGTGAGTTTAATAATGTGGCAAGTAAAATACCTTTACAACGACGTAGTCTCCTGGTTTGATGCCGGAATGCATGGCTCTTCCGTCACCGTTCATTTGTGACTCGACACTGTGGTGTACAATTACTCTCGTGTTGAACTCATTTCTACCTGCCCAATCGTCGGCACAGCGCTTGCTTTGCTGAAAAATCAAGACAACAAATATTCAAGTTTTGTATAGTTTTAATATATGGCCCTCCACAGCTTATAGTATAAAGTAACACAGGTCAACTTTGCACAAGAGACAAAGATGATGATATGACAGCATCTGTGTTGTTTTCCCATCCTAAGTCACCAGATGTTAACATGCCCAGAAATTTGAAACAGTCCACCCTTTAGATAGGTCCATAATTAATAATAATGGGAACAATTTGGGTTTTCTTGTTCCTAAAATCCACGATCCTCTCCCATCCCATCCAAATTTTGGACGCATTCAACTGAAGCTTGATACTATCACACCACGACAGCGGCCTATTCACTTCAAGGCGGTATTCAGACTATTCTGAGTTTATCACCAGCCCTTCTAATGTGGTGTAATTTACAAATTTTACAATTGTATGGAGGAGTGATGGAAAACAGTCATTTGTGAACAGGGAGTGTAGAAGAGGGGAAAGGACACATCCCTGGGGAGTTGAAGGTAATAGTCGTGGAGAGAATATCATTCATTTTAACAACCTGTGGTCGCTGTAAAAGAAAGTTGAGAAGCCAATAACATATTGATGCGTCTTGTGACAGTGGATGCAGCTTGTCAAATATTTTTTGAGAGATGACCGTGTTGAAAGACGCATAACTGTAATCTACAAACAGGATGCATGCATATCTGTTTGGAGATTCCAAGTGCTGCATCACAAAGTACAGGGCCAAGGCACCAGCATTGGTTGGCCCAGTAGGGGAACTGGAGTGGATTCATACTGGGGTAAGTGAAAGACTTGAGACATGAAAGAACCAGTCGCTTCAACAACAAATACACTTATTAATACACATATATTAAAACAATACACATATATTAAAACAAAATACATAGGCTGGTGACGAACTCAGATGAGTCCGAATACCACCATGAAGTCAACTGGCTGGTATCGTGGTGTGACAATAACAACCTTCAGTTGAATGCGTCCAAAACTCAGATGGGATGGGAGAGAATCGTGGATTTTAGGAACAAGAAAACCCAAATTGTTCCCATTATTATTAATTATGAACCTATCTAAAGGGTGGACTGTTTCAAATTTCTGGCCATGTTAACATCTGGTGACTTATGATGGGAAAATAACACAGATGCTGTCATATCAACATCACAAATTTGATAGATTTTTGTCTCTTGTGCAGAGTTGACCTGTGTTACTTTATACCATAAACTGTGGACGGCCATATGTTAAAATCATACAAAACTTCACATTTAGTTTGTACTGTCATCAGTGAGGACGTACTAAGATATTCAGGTGACGCAAATGTGAAGTGACAGTGGTGCACCCTAGGGAGTGGCTCACTCATAACAATAAACACATACAGTTTGACTCTGCTCACTTCCACGGTTTGCAGACACAATCAGCCATGGGTACTGCAGTGCAGCACAGTGACCCTTGGCTTGCAAGGATGGTGGTATATAAAAACTTGCAGATGAGGATTCATCAAATTGGAATCAGGAATCCAAACTTTTTTCATAGCCCTTCATTGATAAGAAATATGGTAGGAACAAACACACATATTACTTTCCAAATATAAGACTTACAAAATAATGAACAGTTTCATTCCCAAGTATAAGACATAACAAAATGAACTTACAACAAAATGAACAGTTTCATTCCCAATTATAAGACTTACAACAAAATGAACTGTTTCATTCCCAAGTATAAGACATAACGAAATTAACTTACAACAAAATTAACAGTTTCATTCCCAAGTATAAGACTTACAACAAAATGAACAGTTTCACTCTCACCCCTTCTATGAGGACCAGATGGCAGTGTCCTATCTGGGCGTTGTTCATCTCTAAAGCGATTTCACGGAACGTGTCTGTCAACTCCATGTGTCTGCGAGACTTCACCTCGCTTGTGACATTGTCCACCAGCGTGTGATGGGCATGTGTCTTCTGTAACAATGTAATAGTGTAACAGTGTAACAGTGAGTACCTTTACTAGTCCAGTTATTATTTCACTTCACTAAAGAAACACAGGAAATAGTAGAGATGATGTTGCAGAAAATGTAAGATGAATAATAATGCTAACTGCTTTTTAGAAAGGTGTCAATCAAATTTACATTTCTCGTGCACAGTAACAGTACCCTAAAAAACAGATCTTCAATGGTTTCTGAGATCTCAGAGCTAACGGTGCACCATGGACGATGGACACCAGACACAAAGTGATGCCATAAGTCCATTGGACTTTGGCCCAAAGGACTAATAATTAATTCAAATTGTTGTGAAATGACGGACACTGGTTTAGAATTTCTTTTTAGTGTTATACACGTTTTAATCAGTGTTTATGTTTTAGATTAATGTATAGATAATTTACAGATACACAGATTTAGTAAATGTTTTAATTTTATATTTTATATTAATTTATATAATTTACAGAGGTTTAGTATTATACATCTTTAAAACAGTGTTTAATTATTTTAAATTTATTTATATTATTTATACATACAAAGGTTTACTAATATACCTTTTAAAAACAAAATTTGATTTGATTTATATAATTAACATTTATATTTATTAATTCATTTATTATATGTACAGCGCATAGATCTGCCTTGCAGGAATTAGTGCTATAGAAAAACAGTTTTATTATTATTATTATTATTATAAAACGAAGCCCTGAATTATCGCAATAACCACCATGAATTGTGGTCACAGACGGTGAGGTGACTGGTCTGAGACGTATACATAATAGACTTACTTCTCGCATACTGTAGGGAAAACAGTAGGCGAAACTGTAGCGCACTCGTCGCAGCAACGCTAGAGACTCCTGGTGGTCAGCCTCGGTCTCACTGCAGAAGCCCGCGATGAAGTCACTCGACAACGTCACATCTGGGACGAGAAAGAAATTATACACATTCTTAAAATACCAGTCCTATCAGTTGGCCGAATGAACGTTGTAAACCTTTTAGATTTTTCGTGATTCCAATTTGCAGAATGGACCAGACAAGGAGAAGGATATGACTTAACCCATTTCATTCGGAATACGATTCTAGTCGTGGTTTGCACTTGGCATGGCTTCCCTCGTATGTTTTGGAATCCCACCGAATGACGTCACTGAGAACCCATAATTTTCATCCAATTAGTGTCGTTCTTTGGTTATTTGCCGTACAAAGCGGGTACCCCCAAGCTAAAGTGAAATCAAAGATGGAGTCGAGTTGCAAAGACCGTTAAATATTGACACATTTTGAAGGATAACTCAGCTAATTTCTAATGGTGTATCACATTTAAAAGTTAATTAAGAAATAATAAAGTTATGTCCATTTTAAATGAAGGCTCGTAATTTTTAATGGCGACAGATTTATTTTGTGGAAATGATCAGGAACTGGCTGCAACTCGTCTGGGCTAGCTTCAGGACAAAATGGGTTAATTCATTATGTACCATTTGGTCCATCCACCTGTCACATGGTATATGAGGTACTTAATGTGTAGTTCAGTGCCACCTGTGTTAACGCACTCACCCGGTAGAATGCTGTGAATGTGTTCCACCAGTGCCAGGTAGGTGTCGCTAGTGTAGCCTCGTCTCATTGCCTCGAGGACGTGACTGCTCCCACTCTGGGCCGGCAGGTGGATCGACCGACATATGTTGGCTTGGTCACGGATCACTTGCAACACCTGCACAGGTAACATGTAACAGCATGTAACACCTGCACAGGTAACAGCATGTAACACCTGCACAGGTAACAACATGTAACAAGTAATAGCATGTAACACCTGCACAGGTAACAACATGTAACAGGTAATAGCATGTAACACCTGCACAGGTAACAACATGTAACAAGTAATAGCATGTAACACATGCACAGGTAACAACATGTAACACCTGCACAGGTAACAACATGTAACAAGTAACAGCATGTAACACCTGCACAGGTAACAACATGTAACAAGTAATAGCATGTAACATCTGCACAGGTAACAACATGTAACAGGTAATAGCATGTAACACCTGCACAGGTAACAACATGTAACAAGTAATAGCATGTAACACCTGCACAGGTAACAACATGTAACAAGTAATAGCATGTAACACCTGCACAGGTAACAACATGTAACAAGTAATAGCATGTAACACCTGCACAGGTAACAACATGTAACAAGTAATAGCATGTAACACCTGCACAGGTAACAACATGTAACACCTGCACAGGTAACATCATGTAACAAGTAACAGTATGTGACACCTGCACAGGTAACAACATGTAACAAGTAACAGCATGTAACACCTGCACAGGTAACAACATGTAACAGGTAATAGCATGTAACACCTGCACAGGTAACAACATGTAACAAGTAATAGCATGTAACACCTGCACAGGTAACAACATGTAACAAGTAATAGCATGTAACACCTGCACATGTAACAACATGTAACAAGTAATAGCATGTAACACCTGCACAGGTAACAACATGTAACAAGTAATAGCATGTAACACCTGCACAGGTAACAACATGTAACTCCTGCACAGGTAACAACATGTAACAAGTAACAGCATGTAACACCTGCACAGGTAACAACATGTAACAAGTAATAGCATGTAACACCTGCACAGGTAACAACATGTAACACATGCACAGGTAACAACATGTAACAAGTAACAGCATGTAACACCTGCACAGGTAACAACATGTAACAAGTAATAGCATGTAACACCTGCACAGGTAATAACATGTAACAAATAACATCATGTAACACCTGCACAGGTAACAACATGTAACAGGTAACAGCATGTAACACCCATCATTTATTACTATTGTTTTATATATATTAATTAATTTATTTACATTAATTAATTTAATTTACAAATACATTTTATGTAACTTATTACTATTCTACATATACACTCCATATATAATTATGTACCTTATCTACATTTGTGGAGTTATATAAAATGTTCTTATAATAATCAGTAACCATACTTTAACTGACACATCAAAAGCAGCAATAAATTTAACTATTTACCCCATCTGGGAAGTCCTTTGGGTGGGGCGACGTGAACCGGATCCTCATGTCCGGGTCAATCTGCGACACTCGGTCAAGAAGCTCATCAAACCTCCGACCTCCCGTTTTTGGCTTGTAGATGGTCCTGAATCCCTCGCTGAGTCCCGTTGTCTCCCCCACGGTACCACTCCCAGGGAAAGACACCTCCGACGTGTCACGATAGCTGTTGACATTCTGCCCCAGCAGTGTCACTTCCTTCACGCCCTGGACAGTACAGCAGGTGCATGTGACGACAGGGTCATTATACAGGCAAAACCACAAAGGTAATTTTATACAAGAAACAAGACAGACAAAATAATAGATATGAAAAACACCAAATGGATGTTTGTATATTCTGGGTAACCAGTGTATATAAGCCTTTTTTAGCTCACTATTATGTTACTGCAACCCAATGGCAGCCATGTGCCCAAGCACTAGTGTCCTGAGAATTCGGCTACCAGCCCATCTGTATTTGAAAATGATAATAAATCAGCAGTAATATTCCTAAAACAATTCAAAGGAATATTTTGTGCAGCTGTGTAGTGTTGGTTGCACTGCTGCATGGTGGCCTCACCCAAACACAGCTGCGTGGTGCCTCTTTCTATCTATTCTTTCTGCCTCAAGTATAAACACAAGTCTCACTGACCTGGTGAGAAAGGGCGCGGACTTCCTCAAGTATTGAGGCGATGGGGCGACTCCGTTCTCTGCCCCGAGTGAAGGGTACAATACAGTAGCTGCACATGTTGTCACAACCCCGCATGATTGACCTGCGGGGAACACAAAGCATTATGGGTAGGAAACACTAGAGTTGCTGCCTTTCCCATAGAAAATATCTTTCCCCCTCTTAAATTGTAGAACTATGAAGAAATGCACAGTTAAATGCAATTGTATTGTAAATTTGTTATCAATTTTTATGGATTTGCACATTTAGATTATAGTTTAATCTATATCACTCCCCTCGACACAAAACGGTGACAAGTGGTGAGTTCATGAAAAAAGGTAAGTTCTTATATAGCGCAGTATCCAATCCTCAGGACTGCTCAAAGCTCTTTACACTTTACTTCCCTGACAGACCCATTCAATCAAACATCGTATCAACTTCTCTGGGAAGCATCCAGCCATATGCTGCATTTAATGCGCAAAGTCTGCGCGTACACATATCCACCACTGTCTATAGCCAGGTATTCATTTATACAGCCGAGTGAACTGGAGCAATGTAGAGTGAAAAAACTTGCCCAAGGTTTTAACGTTGCAGCAGCTACTTACACAAACGCTGACACAGAGTTGGCATTCATCCTCACTGGTCTCACATCTGCATAGGTCTCATCAAGAGACAGCAGCACATTGACTGGAAACAGAGACAGTGAACTCAATTATCAATAAAACTTTGATGTGAAATAAACATAGTATGCTCACTGATAACAAAATATTGACAGAGATATTTTTTTCTCGGTTAAGGAAGAGAGAAGGCCTAGAGGACAAGGAGTTACATTAGCAAAGAAGCAGTGTAGACTAGATATCAATTTTTTTATTTTCACAAAGAACAGTAAATGAATGTAACAGATTATCAGCTGATTGTGTAGGTGCTAGTACAGTGTAGTGTTAATATATTTAAAAATAAAATCGACATATACCTAAGAAGGGCAGGATATACTTAGCTAGATAGGTTGGATTCTCGATAAACCAAAGGGCTTCCTAGTCCACCTGCCATCTAGAGTTGAATCTCTAGGTGGCAATCTTGTTAAATCTTGTTAAACATTGGTTGGAAACAGAAACTGGACTTGCTGAAAATAACGCTGACAGTAAACTGAGAGATGGTGGAGACTTGGAACAAGGATACATGGTGTTCTTTAGTTTGGCCATTGTGGTCTTAGTGCTAATGTTTGTTGCTGTTAACGATATCTTGCTCGGTCGGTGCGGTTGCCATGGTTACCTGCTGTCTGCCCCGACTGCGTGAGGGCCAGCATGCGAGGGAGGTCGCGGTAGGCGTCGGGTCCACACACGAGGTCCACCATCTCCTCTCTCTCTAGCAGCTTCTTCTTCAGCCTCTCTGCCATACAGCCTGACGATGACACCACACCACATCAACCACGTCTCCTTTCTAGCACACTGCAACATGCTTATAGCGAACTACTTTGAAGTGAGGGTTCGTTATATCCGTGAATTCGCTATAAATACGTGACTATCTGCTAGGTGGCAGTGTTCCAAGTGACAATTTGCATCCACTAGGTGCCGGTGATTTGAATGAGTTTTTTAACTATTCGCTAATCTATCAAACGCAAAGATTTGTTGTTGCATAACATTAATTTGTGCTCATATCTGCACAAATATTACAAGTTAATTAGATTTGAAGAAGTCCTACATTTTTGTTTGTCTGGTATTGCCAGGCAGTTAGCTACAGGGTCGTCTGACTGCATGCGATATGACCATGACACTAAACTATTAACTATGGCTGGATTCAGCCATGGTAACGACGACATGCACAAAGTGACACCAGTTAATCTGCTCTGAAAAAGTTTTCCATTGATGTGTATTTGCTGACGACTAGGGCAGAAGACAAAAGAAATTCCTCCCTGTCCCTGTATAGCTTTCAAATAAATTATATGCATCTCAGCAAATATAGCCTTACCAAGAATACCAATATTGAATGGCGCTTTATGTTTTGATCGCTTCTTCTTCAAAGACTTGAGGTATTCCAGTCGATTCCAGATCTTCTGCTCAGCCCCATCCCTCACAGCACATGTCATAACCAACACAACGTCACTCTACAATACATAGTCACATCATAAACACAGTGTCACTCTTAGAGATATAATCATGTCTCATGTAACGTTTATATTCTTGAATCTTAAATTGAATGAGCAACATTTAATCGTATCATAAACACACAGTCACTCGGAGAAAAGTAGTCATATCACAAAGACAATGTCAATCTTTGGAACACAGCAACATACCATAGATCTACACAATATCTCTCTAAGGATCATAGATCTATACAATATCTCTCTAAGGAATAATGCTATGTTCAACAAGATAACTGATGCTTATGATAACTGTAATCAAGTGTAGGGCAGTGGTTGCTTGAAATGTATAATTATTACAAACATTATCACCTACTTGTGAATGTCCTACAAACATGTGCACATTCCAGTATGGCTCAACAGATTTCACTACTACTACTAAAACAACATATACCTACATAGGGGGGGGGGGGGGGGGTACCACACTAATCAGACACCAGTATGTATTGATGTCATGATATTAACAGAATTATAAACATCTCTGAACAGAGTCAACATTACTACTTGGATAAAGTGTAAATAAACGTATGGTTCACATATTATTCATTAATCACATAAAAAACTGTTTCAATACAAGTGGTTTCATAAAATATTCACCTCTTTGATTTCAGTTGTGCGTAGAAAGCCATTTTGCTTGAGGATAGACCACGCAATCTCTGTGTCACTTACATTCATCTGGCAGCCATATGTCTCAAAATAGACTGCAACAAAGACTCTGCAATGAACTACTGAAGGCACGCCCGCATGCACGCATGCACGCACGCATGCACCCACGCACACATACTGCTTCAAGCAGTATATTTTATTACAATGTATTATTTTTACTAGTCATATGTACATAAATACAGAAAAAACAAGAAGGTTCTGTGACAATCACATTATGCACAATATTAATTGTTGGTAACAACTCTGAAAATATAAAAGTATATCTAATGTGAACTGAAGTTTTTGGGGAATGTGCAAATTTATGCATGTCATGAACGAAACAACTGAATATTTAGAATAATTATGTCATGAATGAAACAATTGCATATTTAGAATAATAATTGCATATATATTTAGAAAAATCATGTCATGAACGAAACAATTGCATATTTAAATAATGTGTACAACATCAAAGCATTGATGTAGATGTGCAAAACTGACTTGACTCAGGAGTGGTTTATTACTACTGTTTCATTAAGCATAGGCTTTTTCAATCTGTTAATGAAGTATGTTTTCTGTCAAATTCTGAGATGGCAAATTAACAATTTACTTGTTAAATAAATTACCACTACCAGAACTTTGTTTTAAAATCTAATCGACAAGGTTGTAGTTACTGTAACTGTTGTTGTTTAATGTATTAATAGCAACCTTTTCTCTGATTTCCATCAAAGCTATCTTTAGTGAGATATGGTACAGTCGCAGTCTCTTCATCCGTCCCTGATTCAGTAGCAGACGACGTCGAATTCGCAATGAAATGTTGTAATGACGGACCATCACTAAAGTTCGTTTTTGTTGCTGGTCGTGTTCGTTTTGGTGACGGGTTGTCATCAGACAGTGAACTAAATTGAAAACTGCCGGTGATGGGCAAATATCGTGCATGTTGACGAAAGGCTTGCCTGCTAAATTTCGTAAATGAGTGAAGCTTTTGGCTTTGCAGCCGAACGCGAACGCAGTGGCAATGTTTACAAACGTTGACACCAAACGTGAAGGGCACGGCAGCACATGGTTTCAGTGCTGAATGTCTAAATGAGATGTCAAACACTTGTAACGTATGCTTAAACATTGTTAATACAATATCCTATACCAGTCAGACACGACAATTTATGCATCAAGCATCCTATTACAAGTTATTATCAACAAGACAACAGCTTTCCACGTTTTTTACGCATCGCAGATTTGCGCCATCTGTCGGCAACCTCTATCTGATTTTGTTCACGTATTCCGACAGATGGCGCTAGGTGCCGGTCGCCGTGGCAGAATCGCAAACGCCGGGCAATTACCTTTCATGGACATTTATTTGAATCAGTTATCTGAATTCTTGTGTATGAGTTAAACTGCTTTTGTAAATCACGATATTCTTGCTACAGCAAGAATAGTTGAAAATTCGGACGACTAGAAGGGCGACGGGCAGAGGCGTAACACGTGGGCGATAATATAACAATTTGTCTATTCTACCAACGTAAACATACGTGAAACTAACTCGATGATGAAGATGATTCGGTGGTTGCGTTGGGGGGCGAAACTACCCCTTTCCACGATTAAGCAAGTGGCACATTGAACGCCAGGATCAGCTACGAATGACATTCATGGTAACCACCACCTTACCCCAATGCTCCCCACCAGTACACGCCTACTAACAAGGTATTATCGACCAAGTCAAAGACCAAAGACAAAGTAAATATCAGATTATCCTACTCCTAGCTTGCATTCAGGTGTACAGCAATTCCTTCTTTCCACGAACTGTCTTCGGGTGGAATGCCCTTCCTGGAGTGGGAATGTCTTGGTAGCCCCAGCCATCCAAGCATTTAGGGTAGCGGCTTCACACTTCTAAGGCTAAGCTGTGGTCTGTGTTTTTACTCGCATCTTGTTTATACTTTGTCTAGCACCTTCACACCTGGCACAATTGTATATGGACCGATTGTATATACACACTCACCACACTCATCAGCATCAAAATCCAGACTGATGGACTCTGCTGATTAATCATCTAGACTAGTTGTACTCACTCGTGGGAAGAATCCAAGTTTAACTTTTAGTTTTGATTCATTTTTGATCTTCAGCTTTGTGACAGTTCAGTGACAATGTTGTTATTACTTTCTTGCCAACCATTATGGTAATATGGTTGATTTAGGATGGGGGGGGCAGTACATTTGGAAAGGTAAGTTGAATCATCCATCACATGGGCTGAACCCATCTGGAAGGTAGTGATCATTTGAATCCAATGTTGTACCCATGTGTTCTCTCTCATGTGTATGCATGTATATCCTTGTGTACTTATGTGTATTCTTGTAATTGTGTGTTATCTTATGCAGAGTTGGGTCCAAATATGCATTTGAATTTGTATATGAATACATAAATGTGGGATTTTGAATTGTAAATCACAAAATGGCATGTATTTAATATTTTATCTGTATTTGAAAAGTATTTGTAAATACAACCAAATACACATAACACATTACAAAAAATGGCAAAGCAATGCCAATATTTTCCACACCTTTGGTAAGTTGAATAGTGGGCAGGCAGCACTGAGAAAATTGGCCTACAGTGAAGCTGCTGGTCAAATTTCTTTATAAAATGTTGCAGTTTATTCAAGTAAAATGTAATAGGTGAACATTAAATATATATATATATATATATATATATATATATATCTTTTATACACACTATACAAGTTTGTTGGTTTTAGTAACATTATAGCCTGGTCTTCTACAAAAAAATAGACCATACTTTTGAAGTTGTATAGTTCAACTATACAACTTCAAAAGTATGATTTATTTTTTTGGTTCAAGCTGTATGTTTCGAGACAAACTTCCACCCACTATGATATACTTGAATGAACAATTAACATGGGTCATGTATCTGAATCGTATTTTAATAAAAATTGAATGTATTTGCATTTGAATTCAAACAGTTTATTTGTATTTGTGGTTGAATTGAAATGTGGAAAAACAATGTATTTAATTTGGCTGAGATGTATTTGTATTTGATCGTAAAAATGAGTATTTGGACCCAACCCTGTTTCCAATACTTTATATTGAAAAGTAGCAGATAAAATGGACCTTTTTTGTTGCAGTGGTGGGGGCTGAACCACAACGACGTGGACTTCTTGAAGGACGCATTTGCTAAACCTCGAAAACTGCTCAAGTGAAATATACAGATAGTATCTGTGTTACTGTGTCATGACATAATATTTATGCTACCAAACATTGTAAAATTGCATTTATGGATTAGTTGCATTAATATCTACAAAAACACCAACATTTAAAAGTAATTAAAAATAATACCTGTGTAAATTAACTTGTGGAATGGAATTTAATCTAGTCTACTTTGTCAACAACGAGTCTCGCAAAGTAATCATACATCAGAGGCACACGTAATACTGGTGGGAGCCTGACAGTTATGCAGTTGCACTACCCGACTTTCACTTTTACATATCACTGACACACAAAAACACACACTAGCATTGCTCAAAATATATTTAGAAGCATGTCGCAGAGTCCTGTTGAGATGGACTGCGGTCCAAAATGTCACTCAAAGAAGCACGCACAGCAGTTGCTTACAGCCGTGACGAAGGGAAACAACCGACAGATTCAATTGTTCCTGTCGAAATGTCACAATGTGGCATCACTCCGAGATGCGTATGGCCGCACCGTGCTGCATGTTGCAAGTTCATGTGGCAAGGTGGACACTGTCCAGTGGCTGCTGACCGAGAGAGGGGCTGACCAGTCGGTGAAGGACATTGAATCGGGCTGGACAGCGTTACACAGAGCTCTCTTCTACGGCCAGTTGGCAGCTGCCAGACTCCTCATTTCTGTAAGTATATTTTTACTTTAAATGTGCTTGTTTATTCAAGCATATGACGTTTTGTGTGCATTATTTCTTGATTATTAAATATACATGTGATTTTTTTGATGTTTTTATTGATTCTATATAAATTTAGTCACAGAATGTTTTGCTTGTAATATGTTATGAGTAGTTCATGGCATGGGCTTGTTAAATACAATGTGTAGTTTATATTCAACACAGAAAACACATACACAGACACACACATAGACACACACACACACACACACACACACACACACACACACACACACACACACACACACACACACACACACCTTATATAAATAAGTCATAATAAATTAGAAATGGATTGTACCTTTCACTTCAAAGGTACAATGTGCTTAACAAAGTTGTAATATATTTACAAGTATTACAATATGAAACAATGCGTTATCTGTGATTATATCAGTGCCATACTGTGGATTCAGCCAGTGTTTTATGAGTGGGATATGTTCAGCGTGGAGCGAGTCTGGAGGTGAAAGACAAAGAAGGCTTGGCCCCGCTTGACATCCTCATGAAGGACAGACTGCCACACGTCTCATTTGACCCAGCAGGTAGACAGTGAAATAATAACATTGATATTGACAATGTCACACACTATCCATTTGTCTTTGTAGTAGGTTGTCTGCAGACCTTTATATAGAGACTTTACCACGCTATCATAGACATAGCAATTTACGTAGTGCAGATAATAGACACGATTTTAGGCCGTATGTGTCTTTTACGGGATTTGCATTTTACATTGCTGTACGTTGTGGTTTCGATAAGCACTTATATCTGACAAGTTGACTAACTGCATATAATCATAACACATGTATACGCTTGCCCCAAACAGGTTAACTTATACTGCGCGAAAAATGGCACTCTTCATTATTAGTCAAGATCGCCAAACATAAGTAGTTGCCATTAATGCCATGACAACCACCATAATAATTGATTAAAATTCATGATTTCCGTGATCATTGTCACCGGCAAAGTGTTCCACTGCTTCTGCTTGTAATAATCCTTCGGACAGTATAACTGAAATACGCTATTTGGGAACAGTTCAATTATTACAAACAAAAACAAAACGAAGTCCTATACGTTAACATGGAGAATATGGACCAACTGCCCCCATCCTTGTTTTCGCGTGCGAGACTTACACGCCTTATTGTGTGTAATACCAGTGTCATCCTACTTGATGGTATTGTACCTGACAGGTGTGAATGATGTGTACACCTGGGGTGACAACTCCAACTACACCTTGGGGCAGGAGAATGAGCAGAAGAGGAAGACAGCCGAGTGTGTGGAGCTGTTCCGGAGGAAACAGCTCTCTATAAAGCAGGTGGGGTTTGTGCACATGTAACTAGAAAGAGTTTTAGATGGTGGTGCATAAACATGAAGCTGCTGTTATTTTAGCTGCAGTCGATGTCATGATATGTAACTTAAAACTGGATGGAATATGCGACAGTTGTCTGAATCGTTCTACCCAGTTTCCAAACAATCTACAGTGTACTAAGCAGTGTTGACATAAATTAATAGTATACTAGACAGTGTTGACATAAATTAACAGTGTACAAGGCAGTGCTGGTCTCTGTAGGTGTTACACATGACAGAACCTGTGCCATACATTAAAGTTGTGATTAGTCACCAGGTGGCCATGCTGTTCGTGTTAGTCACCAGGTGGCCACGCTATTCGTGTTAGTCACCAGGTGGCCACACTATTTGTGTTAGTCACCAGGTGGCCACGCTATTCGTGTTAGTCACCATGTGGCTGCGCTATTTGTGTTAGTCACCAGGTGGCCACGCCATTTGTGTTAGTCATTTGTGTGATAGTTAACTGAGTTAATACAGTTGGTATGCTGTCAACTTTAGAGAAAAACTGTGTCCCAACTTGAAAACTGCACACAATGGCTCACCGGTGTAGGCAATAAGCATGAAACTGCAGTATTTTTCAAACATGTACATTTTATTTAAGATGATTCAGTGAGATTGCCATCCAAAGCTAAGATCTAGTTGACAACATAGCCACTTATCAAGTCCGTGTCATCTGACAAAACAGATGTTAGTTGTAAAGTTTTGTTAACCCCAAACATTTACTCAACCAGCTGATTTTCTCCCGTTAATCTTAGGTCGTTTGTGAGAATTATTATTTCCTAATCTACACTGTTTTTCATTAATGTTACTTTGGTTGCATCTGAATTTAATTTTTGTATTTCTTTCAGGTCATCATCTGCAGATACCACAGCACATTTCTGACCACATCTGGTCTTGTGTACACCTGTGGAAATGGTCACGGAGGGCGACTGGGACACGGGGACCAACAGACGTGTCTTGTGAGTCGAACATTACCTCTCTAGAGGCCGTGTTGGATAGGTGTGTTTTGCGCATCACATGCAGTGTGGCTGAATGCTTCCAATAAGAGTTGAGATTGTCGTCAGGTTCCTGCTCACAGTTCTGGTAGCAGCCTTTGCGCTGTTTCTTAGAATTTCTATTCTAAAGTGTGTTATTTCACATTACGCCGCCATCCCTGTCATTCAATCATTGACGTTATAGTATATAGTTTTAGTGTTAATCATGGACTGCCTGTTTTTTATTTACTGTACTAATAATTGTATTGATCTATTTATTATAATATTTTATTAACTGATTATTTTAGCTCACAGTGTCGTATCCTTTACATTGCATGACCGTGAAATTTAATGTACAAATAATTTATTTATCTATTTATTATATTTATTTTAATTTATTCATCATTTTAATGTACACTTAATCTATTTGTCATATTTATTTTATTATCTTATTACTTTAGCACACACGTTACAATTGCAGGATAGTGAAACATCACTTTTTAGCAGTAAACTCTTGACGTCTTGACGTCTTGAAATGACTACAGAGTGTGTGATAATTATATTTCCAGGTGCCAAGACTTGTGGAAGGTTTGAAACAAGAGGTCTGTGTACAAGTCTCAGCTGCCAGAGACCACACGATGGTCCTTACAGAGAGGTAGGTCTGTGTACAAGTCTCAGCTGCCAGAGACCACACGATGGTCCTTACAGAGAGGTAGGTCTGTGTACAAGTCTCAGCTGCCAGAGACCACACGATGGTCCTTACAGAGAGGTAGGTCTGTGTACAAGTCACAGCTGCCAGACACCACACAATGGTCCTTACAGAGAGGTAGGTCTGTGTACAAGTCTCATCTGCCAGATACCACACGATGGTCCTTACAGCGAGGTAGGTCTGTGTACAAGTCTCATCTGCCAGAGACCACACAGTGGTCCTTAGAGAGAGGTAGGTCTGTTTACAAGTCTCAGCTGCCAGAGACCACACAATGGTCCTTACAGAGAGGTAGGTCTGTGTACAAGTCACAGCTGCCAGAGACCAAACAATGGTCCTTACAGAGAGGTAGGTCTGTGTACAAGTCACAGCTGCCAGAGACCAAACAATGGTCCTTACAGAGAGGTAGGTCTGTGTACAAGTCACAGCTGCCAGAGACCAAACAATGGTCCTTACAGAGAGATAGGTCTGTGTACAAGTCTCAGCTGCCAGAGACCACACGATGGTCCTCACAGAGAGGTAGGTCTGTGTACAAGTCTTAGCTGCCAGAGACCACACGATGGTCCTTACAGAGAGGTAGGTCTGTGTACAAGTCACAGCTGCCAGAGACCACACAATGGTCCTTACAGAGAGCTAGGGTCATTTCGGAGAGGTGCAAAATCAATGTAATCAGTTACTAAATGCAGTGTGTGTGTGTGTGTTGGATATAAACTAAGCTCAGATGTTTTCCTGTGTTTTCAGTGGCACTGTCTACAGCTGTGGCCTCAATGAGCACAGACAGCTGGGAGTCCTCCCCCCGCCAGACTGCTGCCTGCTGCCAAGACCTGTCAGTGTACCATGTGGTCTCTAGTCTACTATCTCAGTCTCTCTGTTGGTGTACCAGTTGGTCTCTAACCTATCGTCTCAGTCTCTCCCACTCTCTCCCTCATACTCTCTCTGTCACTTGCTCTCTGTCTTCCTTGGTTATATGTTTTCTTACTCCTTGCAGTGACACTATTGCTCTACACACTCCCTGTGTCCTCACGTACTCTCTTATCAACTCTTACTCATTCTCATACTCTTACTCCTCTTACTCCCAGTCTTGCTCCACTTACTCCCTTTTTTCTTCTTTTACTCGCTCTTCTGCTCCTCCTCTTTTACTCAACTTACTCCTGCTTTTACTCCATCGCTCTCTCACTTCCTGTCATACTTCCTGTTTTACTCATCTCTTTTTCCTTCTTTCAATCAATATCTGATTCACTTTCTTATGTCTCTCAGTCACATGTCAAATGTGCATTAGGAACACAAATTCATAACCTTTGAATATATTTAAAACAGATGGTAATTCAACAACGTGATTTATCTTATACGACAAGATAATTCAATAACAGGCTCAACTTAACTTCAACATTCATCAAACGCATATAGTCAGTAAAGATATACATACATAAATAAAACAGTTGATTATATTTTAATGGGATGTAAAACCTGCATTAAAACATCAGAATGTCCTGCCTTACTTGACCATGTAAACACAAGAATGAGTAACATTAAACTGTACATGTTTTTATAATAATAATATATTTATTTGGTATAGCGCCACATCCATAATCATTCGTGGCGCTTCACAACATATTACAATTTAAAAGACATATAAAAAAAATATGTATACAATAAGACAAATACTACTCTTTTAAATTAAACGTAAACAAATATATATAGGTATATAAATAAATCAAATTAGTATGGTATTAAATAGCGTAGCACTTATAAATAAATAAATAAATTATGTATTAGTCATAAAATACATAATTTTTGTTTGAGTACCGGGTAGATAGTGATAAAAATACATAATTTTTGTTTGAGTACCGGGTAGATAGTGATAAAAATACATAATTTTTGTTTGAGTAGATAGTCATAAAAATAAAAAAAAATTGTTTGGGTAGATAGTCATAAAAATACATAATTTTTGTTTTAGTACATAGTCATTAAAAAAAAATTGTTTGTTTGAGTAGATAGTCATAAAAATAAAAATAAAAATTTGTTTGAGTAGATAGTCATAAAAATAAAACAAAATTGTTTGAGTAGATACACCTGTAGTCATAAAATACAATTTTTTTGTTTGAGTAGACGTGTCATGTGGCATCAGTATTACACTGCTCCAGGTTGGAGTGAAGCAGCTGAGAGGTCATCACATTGAGTCGGTCCACGCCCTTCGTTTCCATTCTGTCGTCCACACCACTGATGCTGTCTTCACCTTCGGACACAACGCTGGACAGCTGGGTAAGTCCACTGACTGGACAGTGGTCATTGTTGACGTCACATCGTATTAGGAACAAGAGAAATATTTATTAAATGTGTGCTCATGACAGTGATGTATAAGAACATAATTATTAAAAAAAATGGCACTAAAAAATTGCAATCTGTTCACATTCACAATAATATGTTTGTATTTTTTTTTATTAAATTCACAAATTTGTTAATGATCATAGTAATAAGAAGAACATTCATAAAGTGCCATAAATCTAGAAATATCCATTCGGAGGGGCTGTACATGAGTACGTATACATGTGTCGTAGAATTATAATATTAAGTTTGTTAAGGTAAATAAAATACCTAAAATATGTATAAAATGTAATAGTAATAAATAATAAAATAAAAGTTAGCTAAAGATAATTATTAAAATAAATGCTATATTGCTAATAAAATAATGCGTATGACATTTTGTAAAAACAATATTTAAAACATGTAAAAGATAATAAATAGATAAAAATAAAATACAAATTAAATAAACTGACAAGTGTCTACACTTCATACACAGCCTGGAATAGGTGGGTTTTCAGTAGTCTTTTAAAAGTCACGAGGCAACAGGTTTTCTTCATCTCGGCAGGGAGTGATGGTGTATCACCTGTCTGCAGTCAGTACCTTTGAGAGTTGTTAACAGGAGCTCCTTGCTTCCTCCCACAGGCCACCAGAAGGTTCCCGGGGAGCAGATGATACCCCACCCCCGCCTCGTGTCCCCCCTCAACCACAGGGACACCTGCATCAGACTGGTGACAGCCTCGGACGCGGCAACGGTTGTCGTGACAACCAAGGGTGACGTGTTTGCATTGTACACGTACAGGTGTCGGAAGGTGGCATCCAGGTAAATGTAGTCATTGTAGTCCTCTGTTGGTATTTTTGTTACTCACATGCATTTTTTGTTACTTACATGTATTTTTGTTACTCACATATTTGTTTTATTCAGATGTATTTTTGTTACTCTCATGCATTTTTGTTACGTGTATTTTTATTACTTACGTGTATTTTTATTACTCACATGTATTTTTGTTACTCACATATATTTTTGTTATTCAGATGTATTTTTGTTACTCACATGTATTTTTTGTTACTCTCATGCATTTTTGTTACGTGTATTTTTATTACTCACGTGTATTTTTATTACTCACATGTATTTTTGTTACTCACATATATTTTTGTTATTCAGATGTATTTTTGTTACTCACATGTATTTTTTGTTACTCACATGCAGTTTTGTTACTCGCATGTATTTTCATTACTCACATGTATTTTCATTACTCACATGTATTTTTGTTACTCACATGTATTTTTGTTGCATGTATTTTTGTTACTCACGTGTATCTTTGTTACTCACATGTAATTTTGTTCCTCACATGTATTTTTGTTACTCACATGCATTTTTGTTATTCACATGTATTTTTAACTCACATGTATTTTTGTTACTCACATGCATTTTTGTTACTCACATATATTTTTGTTATTCACATATATTTTTGTTACTCACATGTATTTTTGTTCCTCACATGTATTTTTGTTACTCACATGCAGTTTTGTTACTCACATGTATTTTCATTACTCACATGTATTTTTGTTACTCACTTGTATTTTTGTTGCATGTATTTTTGTTACTCACGTGTATCTTTGTTACTCACATGTAATTTTGTTCCTCACATGTATTTTTGTTACTCACATGCATTTTTGTTACTCACATGCATTTTTGTTATTCACATGTATTTTTAACTCACATGTATTTTTGTTACTCACATGTATTTTTGTTACATATATTTTTGTTACTCACATGTATTTTTTTATTCACATGTATTTTTTTACTCACATGTATTTGGTCTTAGTTTTGATATTCATCTATTAAGTAGAGGTGTAAAATGTATACAGTAGAACGCTTCATAATCCAGAGATCTCTGTCTACATACACAGTACACATGAGCGTGATCTCCAGTAGCAAATATACTATGTTATGTGCATGATTCAGTTATCCAGAAAGTTCATTAATTGAGACAAATACAGTAGAAACTATTTGGAAATGGAAATGTTTTGGAAACTATAAAAACATTTGACCTCTATATAGTATAAATATAGTAAAATGCAATGGCATTTCATGAAGGAAATGAAGCCATTAACAGTAATGATTAAATAATAAAAGTTTTCAGTTTCATTTATAAGTATATCAGCATAATAGAGCACTATAATTAGACAAGATGAACTACTGTGAATATTTGAAATATTGCCCCGTAGCAGTTGTTGCAAGAAAGAAATTCATGTTCTGTTCACTGTCATGTTAAATAACTGTTTAGGTAACGTTTGTGTCGTTGTTATTTAGATGTGAAGACATCGTACAAGTGGCAGTGACCGGCGGTTGTCTCGACTCGGAAGTGGTCAGTTTACAGGAGAAGACAGGCCTGGATCTGACTGTCCTTCTACTTAGTTCATGTCACAGGGTCAGTTTGTATAGAATTAGTACAATATAGTAAAAATAGGTAGAAGTATCTGTTGGCTATGTATATATGTATATGTTGTCTTTGTAGATGTTTATATATATATATATATATATATATATATATATATATATATATATATATATATATATATATATATATATATATATGTGTGTGTGTTGTCTTTATATATATATATATATATATATATATATATATGTTGTCTTTCCATGTATATATATATATATATACATACATACATACATATATATATTATATGTTGTTTTTGTAGATATATCTACCTGTTGTCTTTGTAGATATATGTATCTATTGTCAGTGTAGATATATGTACCTGTAGTCTTTGTAGATATATGTATCTATTGTCAGTGTAGATATATGTACATGTTGTCTTTGTAGATATATATATATATATATATATATATATATTGTCTTTGTAGATATATATATATATGTATCTGTTGTCATTGTAGATCTGTATCTGTTGTCATTGTAGATATATGTACCTGTTGTCATTGTAGATCTGTACCTGTTGTCAGTGTAGATATATGTATCTGTTGTCATTGTAGATCTGTATCTGTTGTCTTTGTAGATCTGTATATGTTGTGTTTGTAGATATATGTATCTGTTGTCTTTGTGGATATATGTACCTGTTGTCTGTGTAAATCGGTATCTGTTGTCATTGTAGATATATGTACCTGTTGTCTTTATAGATTGGTATGTGTTGTCTTTGTAGATATATGTACCTGTTGTCTTTATAGATTGGTATCTGTTGTCTTTGTAGATATATGTTGTATTTGTAGATATATATATATATATATATCTGTTGACATTGTAGATATATGTATCTATTGTCATTGTAGATATATGTATCTGTTGTCTGTGTAGATCTGTATCTGTTGTTGTCATTGTAGATATATATATATATATATATATATATATATATCTCTGTTTTGTCGGTAGATCTGTATCTGTTGTTGTCTGTGTGTGTGTGTGTGTGTGTGTGTGTGTGTGTGTGTGTGTGTGTGTGTGTGTGTGTGTGTGTGTGTGTGTGTGTGTGTGTGTGTGTGAATGTGTGTGTATATATATATATCTGTTGTGTTTGTAGATCTGTATTTGTTGTTGTCATAGCAGATATATATATATATATATATCTGTTGTGTTTGTAGATCTGTATCTGTTGTTGTCATTGTAGATATATATATATATATATATCTGTTGTGTTTGTAGATCTGTATCTGTTGTTGTCATTGTAGATATATATCTGTTGTCATTGTAGATATATATATATATATAAATATATATATATATGTACCTGTTGTCCTTGTAGATATGTATCTGGCAGTCATCCTCCCCAGGTCTCCGGTGGTGTTCCTGGGCTCTGCGTCGTTCCCTAGACATCTGTCAGTTCGCTGTCGGTGACGCCAGTATGGCATTTGTCACCTTGGACGGCGATGCGTTTTTGACGTCGGTGTCAAAAATTCACGAGAGAAATGACGACTTGTCGACAGTCAGAGGTAAGCAGAGGCTAAATATGTTCAAAGACAAATGTATATATGATCTTATCCACATTTGCTTTGTGATATTACATCATTAATCTAGCTGTTTATGTTATTATTTGCAGTGCTTTGTTATATTTATCAACATATTATTAATGTTGAGATGTTGGTCAGGAACTCCCACCAGTCCGGATTGACACCTGTCATGTGACATGACACCTGTCATGTGACATGACACCTGTCATGTGACATGCTCACAACATAGCCAGTCTGCCGATATATGTCGTGGGATAGAATCAAAATAATACGAGGTGAATCTCGTTTTTTCTAGAAGTGTTAGAAGTAAATAGTATGTGACTAGACTCACCTGTGAAGTGTTGACAACTTGAATACTGTACATTGCCTTGATGTGCCTCTATCAAGTGACTGTTGCAGTTCGTAAAAGTGAGAAGTCAAAACTAGAATCGTGCCAGCCTCAGAAGGCAGGTGGCGCCACTGGGGACGGCCCGGCTCACAACAACGCCTTCATCACGAAGGGCTCAGACGCACTGAGTCGGCAGGACACAGAAGAGATTTCTGTTACAAAGTTACCCATGGTGCATCGGGCCACGGCCATTGCCCTCGACAAGAAAGCAAGGAACTTTGCCGTGCTACAGACCCAGCCTAATGCCAGGTGTGTTTCTGGCATTTCTGTTCTTATTACTGTGATATTCAAGTCTATAAAATATTGCAGCTAATTATTATTAGATTAGGTTTGTATTTGTTTGCAGTGATATGTAAATTATATTCCTTTTTAATCATATATAATTCTTAGAACTTGTTTTTACTGTACTCTCTTGTGCAACAAACTTTAGTTGTTAATAATTTTCTTTTATCTCTGAAACATTACAAAGGGAGTTTCCCCATAAGGGATAAATAAAGATATTTAATTTAAGTCCTGAATCCACTTATACAATTATGTGCTTTAAATAAGACAATTTTTTTTGTTATATTTAAACGTTACCAAGCCATTATATCCTAAATACAATAATCAAATAGCTTTTTTATAACCATTATAAAAAATTAACAAAAACCAAACCGTTGAGAGAAAAATGGATAGGATGGCCACGGACAGAAAACGGTGGTGTTCCTTGGTCGATGGCTTATGCTCCCAGCGAGCAAAAAGGCATAAGTAAGTAAGTAAACCGTTGTGTATATGTCTGTAGACACTATGGTTGTAAAGATGGGATGACCGAGGACTTACACATATTGTTCCATCCCAGTGCCTTTTACAATAATAAACAAGTCTCAGGATCAAAATTCTTTGCTTGACAGCAATTGCATTTTTCAGTCGTAATATATACATGATAATATATCTACATAATCTAAGATAACCTGTATTTCACATGTCTTTTGTGTAATTTTGTAGCCTCACTGAAATCCCACTTGTCAGGGAATCAGGGATGACTGAGGACTTCTGTCACCTGTTGGAAGAAGCTGACATTGCTGATGACATTCATGATGTCATACTTCAGGTAAATCCAAAACTACCCTATCTAAACTTTCCAGGTGTTAGTATTTTGAAAGAAATAAGTATAAAGCATTAACCATGCAAGGAAAGTGACATATTTATGTTACTCTATAGGTGTGAGTCAAAATACAGTAGGACAAAGTGACATATTTATGTTACTCTATAGGTGTGAGTCAAAATAGAGTAGGACAAGGTGACATATTTATGTTACTCTATAGGTGTGAGTCAAAATACAGTAGGACAAAGTGACATATTTATGTTACTCTATAGGTGTGAGTCAAAATACAGTAGGACAAAGTTACATATTTGTGTTACTCTATAGGTGTGAGTCAACATACAGTAGGACAAAGTGACATATTTATGTTACTCTATAGGTGTGAGTCAAAATACAGTAGGACAAAGTGACATATTTATGTTACTCTATAGGTGTGAGTCGAAATACAGTAGGACAAAGTGACATATTTGTGTTACTCTATAGGTGTGAGTCAAAATACAGTAGGACAAAGTGTCATATTTATGTTACTCTATAGGTGTGAGTCAAAATACAGTAGGACAAAGTGACATATTTGTGTTACTCTATAGGTGTGAGTCAAAATACAGTAGGACGAAGTGTGCTGCTTGCTTCTTTAACCAAATTATTCAGTGAGATAAAATGTGTTTGTGTTGAATATTTTCATGTAAACAAAGTGGAACAAATTCTTAGATCTCATCAAGACTGTATACACATGTCATGTCGCAGATATTCGTAAACTGATACACCAATGCAATATTGGAAAATAGTGCCATCTGTTTGTCTTTAATTGAACTGTTTTATTCTGTTTAATTCTGCACATTTGTCTCAACAGGTTGGGCCCAATTGCCAGCAGGTGGCAGCACATAAGTTCGTTCTGGCGAGCCAATCTGAGTACTTTCGTCACCTGTTTTGTGACGACATTACAAAGGACGATCAGATGCAAGATTCACTGGAGACAACAGTTGTAGTGTTAGAAGACGTCGACTTCGACTCCTTCTGTGAGATCCTTCGCTTCATTTACACCGGAAGATATCAGGTGCCTACAAGTAAGATCTCTGGGAACCAAAGCAATGCCTCCGAACTTTTGCCAAATATGTCACATGACCCTATGCCAGGGAAGGGTTCGTTGGGAAAAGTGTCGGCCTATAAAGTCTACAAGAACCAGAATGCGGAACGAGAGAAGAGTTCAAAGGTCAGGCGGTCAAAAGACCCCAACGTTGTCAGTCCGTTGAGGTTGCTGCTAGAACTTGCTGGTCGTTTCGGAGTGAAACAGCTAAAGAAAAGGTAACTGACCAGCAGATTTCATGATTCTAATTGTTTTGTTACTTCTTTTTATTGTGTGCTGCATGTGTTAGCATCATTACTGGATTATATATATATATATATATATATATATATATATATATATATATATATATATATATATATATATATATATATATATATATATATATATATATATATATATATATATATACCTGATCTGGTCTGTGTAGTTTTATATATAAGACATTTGTTATATAAAAGAAACTGACCAATACAGTTTTATAAGGTGCACAGTACGATAGGTAACGTTGCACCTTGTTACAACTAAATGTAATATCTAAGATATATTAGAGTGAGGATTCACATTTGTATACATATGCCCACACGCACACGCGCGTACACCCACAAATACATACATACACATACCCACACACAAACACACATACATATACACACACTCTTTTTGGTGACTGCAAGTGGATTTAGTTACAATAAATCATACGTTTAATGTAATACTAATAGTTTATTCTTATACTGCACTGTATAACGATATAGTTTTGTTTCATCGCAGACTTGAAGTCCAGTGCGGCAACCGTTCTGCAGCTGGGAATAAAAGTCTGTCTCCACCAACTGTGATGTGTAACAGAAGAAGCCAGTAAGTGCAGTGGTTGGGTGATTTCATAAATCACTTTGGTAAAACGACAAATGATCTTGAAATGTGACGCCTTGGTTCAACTTTACCGATATGTTACTTCTTCTCTTTTTCTTCTTATGGTTAGCTCATCATTCATCACTCTATGTTAGCCACATGTTTGTGACTAAAGTATTGTTGAGCTTGGTTTTCAGAGTGGTCCTTCTCTAAAATTAGTGAGTCCACTACAGGTTACACATTTACCCCCTGTGTGGGATCTTTTACTTCCCCTGGCATAGACACCAGATAGAAGGGACCACCGGCTTTTAGTGTCTCTTCCAAAAGACACAGGCAATGTGGGGTGAACGAAATTGCCTAAGTTTCGAAACAGTGATAGGTGGGATTGAACCACCGTCTCCTCGATTGACAGTCCGGCGCTCTACCATGCGACCACCACTCCCCACTAGTGTTAGTTCTACATATTCATGCATTTTACCTGATACGTTTTCCATCATTGCTGAACAAAATCGATAGAAAAGAACGTTTCTTGGGCTTCTGTGAACACTAATTTTCATTTCCTGGCATCTCTTTATGCCAGAATGGGAAGCATTAAGCCATCTTGCAGTTGTTACACAAATACTGTACTCAGGGGAATCTACCATTGATTATGGCCACCTGCTGATTTGCAGTGTCTGTATGACATAGAAGACCTCTCTCAGATAAAATGTCACAAATGTGTTTGTTCCAGTCAATGTCTGTATGACATAGAAGACCTCTCTGGGATACAAAGTATGACATAGAAGACCTCTCTCAGATACAATGTCACAAATGTGTTTGTTCCAGTCAATGTCTGTATGACATAGAAGACCTCTCTCAGATACAATGTCACAAATGTGTTTGTTCCAGTCAGTGTCTGTATGACATAGGAGACCTCTCTCAGATACAATGTCACAAATGTGTTTGTTCCAGTCAGTGTCTGTATGACATAGGAGACCTCTCTCAGATACAATGTCACAAATGTGTTTGTTCCAGTCAATGTCTGTATGACATAGCAGACCTCTCTCAGATACAATGTCACAAATGTGTTTGTTCCAGTCAATGTCTGTATGACATAGAAGACCTCTCTCAGATACAATGTCACAAATGTGTTTGTTCCAGTCAGTGTCTGTATGACATAGAAGACCTCTCTCAGATACAATGTCACAAATGTGTTTGTTCCAGTCAATGTCTGTATGACATAGAAGACCTCTCTCAGATACAATGTCACAAATGTGTTTGTTCCAGTCAGTGTCTGTATGACATAGGAGACCTCTCTCAGATACAATGTCACAAATGTGTTTGTTCCAGTCAGTGTCTGTATGACATAGGAGACCTCTCTCAGATACAATGTCACAAATGTGTTTGTTCCAGTTAATGTCTGTATGACATAGAAGACCTCTCTGAGATACAATGTCACAAATGTGTTTGTTCCAGTTAATGTCTGTATGACATAGAAGACCTCTCTGAGATACAATGTCACAAATGTGTTTGTTCCAGTCAATGTCTGTATGACATAGAAGACCTCTCTGAGATACAATGTCACAAATGTGTTTGTTCCAGTCAATGTCTGTATGACATAGAAGACCTCTCTGAGATACAATGTCACAAATGTGTTTGTTTCAGTCAATGTCTGTATGACATAGAAGACCTCTCTGAGATACAATGTCACAAATGTGTTTGTTCCAGTCAATGTCTGTATGACGTGTGTATAGAAGCAGAAGATCATTCCCAGATACAATGTCACAAATGTGTGCTGGTCGCCCGACTTGATTACTTCCGCAGTATGCTGGGCAGTGGATGGATTGAGGTAAGACGTCTCGCTTAAAGCGACATAGTCCGTTCATGGATTTTAATTTTTATTGCAAAATCGTGTAAAGACAGTCAAAATATGTTTTCACGTACCATTTAGGGGTTGAAAATAGACGCAGTAAGGGCACTTAACTCTGTGTACACATCGACCACGAGGCATTTTCGAAACCGTTGTCGGCATGGCGAAAAGCCCAGAAGGAAATGCATGATCACGGATGCAGTATCACGTGAACACAAGTTGACGCCACTAACGCCACACCCAGCCAGGTGCACAGCTCCCAGTTGGTAAAGGTCAAAGGGCGGGTGTCACTCGCGGTGATTTGAGTGACTGCGTCAGGATTCTTATAAACATTCGGCGTTTAACATTACAAAGTCAGTTCTGTTTCGATAAAACATTTAGTGGAGGTCAGGACGCTACAATAGTAATAACTTATACTGATTAACATGATTTTGCTATAAAAATAAAAAGCCACAAACTGATCATGTCGCTTTAAACTCTTCATTCATACAGTTTTTCTAACAAAGATAGATAATAATAATAGTAATAATGACTGCTTTTGTGCTAATATCCTTGAAGATCAAGCTCAGCTCAGTGGTATGACAAAACTATGGTATTAAGCAATCTCGTAATCGCATAACAGTGCGCGAGTCGTCAACGGATGGATGAAGGCGCTAAGAAGCCAAGAAGGATAGGCAGCTTTAAAGAGATAGGATTTTAGATGCCAGTGGAATGAAAATATATATCCTTCTAATATAACACTGGCAGGAAATGAATTCCACAGAGTTTATGCGGCAATAGAGAAAGCCTGGGTCCCAGCTTTTGTTTTCACCCGAGAAATGTAAGAATGTTTACTACTGGTTGAACGTAACTGTCTGGGATTTCTTGCTGGAGTGAGCATTGAATTAAGATATGCTGGTTGTGTTGATGAGAGGGCTTCTGGTAGTAGCATGTGTAATGCGTTGTACGAAATATCTTGTAATGCTCAAATATATACAATTATTATAAACAGAATACGGTAAAATCCATTACCTATATCGGTACATAACTAAATTATTAAACGCATTAATATAAGACACAAATTAAGACCATGATAACAAATAATTTTTATTTATTTTAAAATAGCCTTTAGGTTTATGTAATCATAAAATTATTCTGCGTATTACCTTGTATTAATAATTTGTGATTTCTTTAGCTGTTCTTTTGTATGTTACAGGCGTCAAATACCAAGTCTCTGTCGTTACCTGTCTCCAGGGACGTGCTCAAAGTGGTCATTGACTACCTGTATGTGGACAGTACTACTGACCTTTCAGGTAAGTGAATGTCACACTGGAATAATTTAGAATCTCGCAGTGAGATTTGGGTCAGTTGCATCAATTCTGCCTTAATTTCTTCATAAGACTATGTACATCATAATAATACATTTTTTTAATCACCAGAGGTCCGTAGAATAACTTTATTAACATTGTTATTTTAATTAGTTAATACAAATTTTGCTTTTATATTAACTGTCTTAAGAGAGCATACATCGCCCCCCCCCCCAAGTGCACAAACTTTGATTGGACTTTTAATGCCCGGAAACGGCCCACTCCAGTACATGGAAGAAGAAGAAGAATTCACAATTTTAAAATATAGTAAGCATCACACACAGGGGTTGTTTTGTCATCATGGGAAATAAATTTCATATTTGAATGTAATGACCCTGTTTCTTGGTCCAGTGTAAGTAAATGATTTACCTCTCAAAAAACGTTTTTCTTTGTTTTCGTGTATATGTTGATGGCCTCTTTGAATTTCCTCCTGAACCAGTTCTCTTCAAGGTCTAGAATTGTTACATCCCTCATTGAACACTGGTGGCGTGTGTTCAACTTGTGTTCACTTACTGCCGATAGAATAAATAAATTGTATTGCTAGAATCACCAGGGCTGTGAAGGGTGTAAAATGATGCTAATAGCCATTTCGGCTTCATCCAGTTGTCAAGTACCACACAATGATACACATAACAATTATTAGAAAACATTTAGTATATTTAAAATCACATGCCAGCCAGTCGAAATATTCAATCCAAAATATGCATAAAAAACACTCAAGATATTTATTGGAATTTATGTAATTAAAACTGGTAATCTTTTGTTTTTTCTTATGACAAGAACTAGAGATCTGTCACAAATGTGTGTTGTTAGTATTTCAAATACGAATACAAATACACGTATTTCAAGCTAAGCCTACAAACCAGTATATACTGGTATGTATTGTTGATGTATCATCAACCGTTGACTTATGGTCATCAAACGGCCCACAGTCATCAATTGTTGACTTGTGATCATCAACTGTTAGTGGTTGATCCACAGTCATCAATTGTTGACTTGTGGTCATCAGCTGTTAGTGGCTGACCCATAGTCATCAATTGTTGACTTGTGATCATCAACTGTTAGTGGTTGATCCACAGTCATCAATTGTTGACTTGTGGTCATCAACTGTTAGTGGCTGACCCATAGTCATCAATTGTTGACTTGTGGTCATCAACTGTTAGTGGCTGATCCACAGTCATCAATTGTTGACTTGTGATCATCAACTGTTAGTGGCTGACCCATAGTCATCAATTGTTGACTTGTGATCATCAACTGTTAGTGGTTGATCCACAGTCATCACTTGTTGACTTGTGATCATCAACTGTTAGTGGTTGACCCACAGTCATCAATTGTTGACTTGTGGTCATCAACTGTTAGTGGCTGATCCACAGTCATCAATTGTTGACTTGTGGTCATCAACTGTTAGTGGCTGATCCACAGTCATCAATTGTTGACTTGTGATCATCAATTGTTAGTGGCTGACCCATAGTCATCAATTGTTGACTTGTGGTCATCAACTGTTAGTGGCTGATCCACAGTCATCAATTGTTGACTTGTGATCATCAACTGTTAGTGGCTGACCCATAGTCATCAATTGTTGACTTGTGATCATCAACTGTTAGTGGTTGACCCATAGTCATCAATTGTTGACTTGTGATCATCAACTGTTAGTGGCTGATCCACAGTCATCAATTGTTGACTTGTGATCATCAACTGTTAGTGGCTGACCCATAGTCATCAATTGTTGACTTGTGATCATCAACTGTTAGTGGTTGACTCACATTCTTCAGATGTTGACTCAAGATCATTAACTGTTGACTCATGGTCAAGAACCGATGACCCTGGATCATCAACTGTTGACGCATGGTTATCACTTGTTGACTTATAGCCATAACAGTTGACCTGTGGTCATTATCTGTTGACCTACGGTCATAACAGTTGACCCTTGGTCATCAACTGTTGACCTGTGGTCATCATCTGTTGACCTATGGGCATAACAGTTGACCCTTGGTCATCAACTGTTGACCTGTGGTCATTATCTGATGACCAACGGTCATAACAGTTGACCCTTGGTCATCAACTGTTGACCTGTGGTCATTATCTGGTGACCTATGGGCATAACAGTTGACCCTTGGTCATCAACTGTTGACCTGTGGTCATCACCTGTTGACCTGTGGTCATCACCTGTTGACCTACGGACATAACAGTTGACCCTTGGTTATCAACTGTTGAACTGTGGTCATTATCTGGTGACCTATGGTCATAACAGTTGACCCTTGGTCATCAACAGTTGACCTGTGGTCATCATCTGGTGACCTATGGTCATCAACAGTTGACCTGTGGTCATCATCATACGGTCATAACAGTTGACCCATGGTCGTCATCTGTTGACCTGTGGTCATCATCTGGTGACCTACGGTCATAACAGTTGACCCATGGTCGTCATCTGTTGACCTGTGGTCATCCCCTCTTGACCAGTCGTTTCTGCCTGCAGACTGCCCCAGTGTTGACCTGCTGTGTGGTGTCCTCACCGTGGCTGACCAGCTGTTGATTGGCCGCCTCAAGGACATGTGTGAGGTGGTGCTCACCAGTCTCTGTGAGTAGACACTGGGTCTCTAGTAGTTGTGTCATCGGGGGTGGAGACTTGTCATCTTAAGAAAGAAGTCTTCAACACTTTGAATGTGGTTTTTCAATCTATCAGCTTCACTGTAGTCAGACCAGTGAACTGAACTTGTCCATAAGTCAGTGACATTGTAGCGCTTAAATTTTTCCGGTCGTTATATATGTTCCGATTGATGTTTCTGCGCAGGTGCGATAAATGTAAACTCACCAATGTGCAGCGAAAGGACATTGCATTTGTGGTATAAATACTACGGGTTGTTCGATTTTATGTATATAACCTCTCAGCAAAGTTATTTGTCGCAAATTAACACGAGGCAAACAAGTTTTGAGGCATGTTTTGATAGCAAGCGTAAATCACTTGACTGTAGTGCGCCATAATCTGTGACAGTGATATATACAAAAGTAATGTTTTATTGTGTTAAACAACGTCTTAAGCAACTCTTCACGGTAATCATCACGTGTGTTCCAGTGAATCTGAGGAATGCCTGTGAGTTGCTTCAGTTTGCGAGTGTGTACAGCGCCCACCAGTTGAAACAGGCCTGTCAACAATTCATCACCATCAACATGGCGGCTCTGCTGGAAACAAGGTGCAGCTTTCACTTTGTAATAATAAAAAATAATAATAATAATAGCAAGAACATTTATAAAGCGCCAAAATCCAGATAATATCCATTCGGAGGCACTGTACATGAATATGTATACATGTATCGTTGGAATTATAATATTAAATTTGTTAAGGGAAATGAAATACATAAAATATGTAAAAGGTAATAGTTATAAATGATGAAATAAATCAGTTATAGATGGTATATTGATAATAAAATGATGTGTAAGACATTTAGTAAAATTAGTATAAAGCATGTACAAGAACTAAATAGGTAAATAAATAGATAATTAATAAACTGACAAGTGTCTACACTTCATACACAGCCGGAATAGGTGGGTTTTCAATAGTATTTTAAAAGTCACGAGGCGATAGATTTTCTTTAACTCAGGAGAGAATTCCATACTTGTGGACCAGCTACTGAGAAAATTCTGTCACCATATCGATGCGAGTCCTACAGAATATCTCCTTGAGCATTTCAGTTAGAAAAGTGTGTTCTAAAAAGGAGCTTAATCAAAACCCGTGTTTTCTGTAATTGGTAGTGCAATTTGTGAATCTGTTCACCCTCTGGACCTAGAATGGCTGACAGTAGTCAGTTCACCCTCTGGACCTAGAATGTCTGACAGTAGTCAGTTCACCCTCTGGACCTAGAATGGCTGACAGTAGTCAGTTCACCCTCTGTACCTAGAATGGCTGACAGTAGTCAGTTCACCATCTGTACCTAGAATGGCTGACAGTAGTCAGTTCACCATCTGGACCTAGAATGGCTGACAGTAGTCAGTTCACCCTCTGGACCTAGAATGGCTGACAGTAGTCAGTTCACCCTCTGGACCTAGAATGGCTGACAGTAGTCAGTTCATGCTCTGGACCTAGAATGGCTGACAGTAGTCAGTTCACTCTCTGGGCCTAGAATGGCTGACAGTAGTCAGTTCACTCTCTGGGCCTAGAATGGCTGACAGTAGTCAGTTCAACCTCTGGACGTAGAATGTCTGACAGTAGTCAGTTCACCCTCTGGACCTAGAATGGCTGACAGTAGTCAGTTCACCCTCTGGACCTAGAATGACTGACAGTAGTCAGTTCACGCTCTGGACCTAGAATGACTGACAGTAGTCAGTTCATGCTCTGGACCTAGAATGGCTGACAGTAGTCAGTTCACTCTCTGGGCCTAGAATGGCTGACAGTAGTCAGTTCAACCTCTGGACCTAGAATGTCTGACAGTAGTCAGTTCACCCTCTGGACCTAGAATGGCTGACAGTAGTCAGTTCACCCTCTGGACCTAGAATGACTGACAGTAGTCAGTTCACGCTCTGGACCTAGAATGACTGACAGTAGTCAGTTCACGCTCTGGACCTAGAATAGCTGACAATAGTCAGTTGCCCATTTTCTGGAGTTGCCACAAACTTTGACAATGCATAGAGGTGGCATCATTTTTTGGATACCTTTGAAACGTTTCTCACTGGATCCTTTAGTGTATTTCCAGTGTGTTAAAGGCATTTTGCATATGGTTTTATATTAGAAATTAATGAGTGAGTTTTTTTTTTAATATTAACTGACATAATTCTTAAATACATGTTACATTCTACGCAATACAGAGAGTTAAAAATGTAAAGAATCCCTTTTAAAATCATGATTGTTTTCTTACATATACTGAATTAATAAAAACATATTTACCAGTCATCAAAGTGTTGAAAACATTTGAGGGAATACATTTGATTTTTATGTTTTTGTTAGCAAAATTCAATAGTCAAAACAAATGTTTATCAATTGATGGTTTACTGTATTTCATGTTATCCGTATGGATTAAAATATATTTAAATGTATATTCGCATCTTTTAGATCACTGGATGTTTTAAGTGATGACGTCATAGATGAACTGGGCATCTATTACAGAGAGACAGTAAGTCATGTGTTAACATCAAATATCTTTAGAAAACTGCAAAGTTATTTTACAGGTTTCATCATACAAATGTTTCAAATAAATCAAGGAATTCTAAAATAGCATCCAGTAATGCTGCGAATGACTAGTTCTCTTCAATTATAGGTATAATTGTTCTACTATTTACTTTTGACTTAGCAATGTACTTGTTTGCCTGGTGGAGTCTCCATAGCTTTGCCTTCTGTCATGCCTAATGATGTGATGTAAAAGAAGCTGTATCGATAATGAAGACCAGAACGCCGATAATTGGAGACAGGATAATTACAGTCAGTCTCACATCATTAGGTACTGAAAGGGTGGCATGGAATGCAAACGAACGTCTCTACTAGGTGAAATTTGTTTTGGATATTCCAAATAAATTATTTTGAATAAAAAAGCACAATCTCGAAGAAAGTTCAGAAATCACATTTGATCTTATGTTGGTATACATATTCTTGTTGGTGTTGTGTTGTTTATGGGGAAAAGTCTGCTTTATTTTTATAACAATATTGTGGCTTATACATGTTACAAATATATATAACAAATATTTGGCATTGAATACACTGTATATTGTTCATGGCTCCAAGAATGGTTTATTGTAGTATAATTAACTTACTTTGGAGCTTAATTGTCGACGATTAGTACGATTTTTCGACCTGTCATCTACGGGCCTTGTTCATGTACTGGTGTCACGTGTGTTGCCTCAGATTTCAGCGGGATAATTTGATTGTAGATGGCAGGCAGATGGTATCCCTGATCTCTGTTCATGGTAGGGGCTCTCTGTCTGATGTATATGGCCTCCTTCACTTTCCTCTTGTGCCAGTTGGATTCATGGGTCAGTACTTTAGTGTTCTTCATGGACACTGAGTGTCCTGTGGCCCAACGACAATGCCAAAATCTGACGCAACACACGTGACACCAGTGCGTGAATAAGGTCCGTAGCTGACGGGTCGAAACATCGTACTCATCATCGACAATTAAGCTCCAAAGTAAGTTAATTATACTACAACAAATATGTGGCAGTTTTTTATTTTACATTTTGCTTCAATTTCAATCACTGTCTGTCATCTGTCATCACTCACTAGGTGCCTGGGATGGGTCGTCGGATGTTGACGCCATATGACGGCTGGCCTGACATGACCTACTTGGAGGCACTGGAGGCGGAGCTACAGGACGTCATGATTGACAGCACTGCATCTGGTGGGCGGGGCCTAGTGAAAGGGGTCAAGAGGTCGAAGAAGCACAGAAGAACAAGATCAAGTCAAGGTACGTTGGAGTTCACTAGTTGTAGATTTGTCAATGACGTGATGTTGTGATGTATAGGGCCTGTAAGTGGGTCACGATACATGGCAAGACTCTGCGCGACTGGAGCTGATTGGGGACTGGACACAAGAATAATATTATAAGGGTGGATGATGGTTGTAGCTTCTGACTGATGAATTCTAGAAAAATCAGGTCTTAAATAACTACTTGCCGCTAATGCCATGGCAACCACCATAATAATCGATTAAAATTCATGATTTCCCTGATCATTGTCACCGGCAAAGTGTTCCATTGCTTCTGCTTGTAATAATCCTTTGGACAACATAAATGAAATACACTATTTGGGAACCGTTCGATTATTACAAACAAAAACAAAACAATATGTTAACATGGAGAATATGGATTTCCTGCCCCAGCCTCATTTTCACCCACAAGACTTACACGCCCTATTAATTTAATCTGATTAAATCTAAATTATTACACGGACTAGCTGGCATAGCTCAGGTGGGAAAGGCTGTCATATATGTCTGTTTTAAGACACATAGGAACTTACAGTAGGCTTCTAAAGTCACAATTTTCCTAAGTTAGGGACCGGCAAAAACATTTAGAATAGATTTATCAAGTTTATGATGGTGCATGTCGATTGTATGTATAATATGTAACAAGATACCATTTACAGAATTTAAATATCTTCATGCAGTCAAAAACTATGGCCCTTTTAACTTTCATTTTTTTTACCAAAGTTGTGACCACTGCACAGCCTGCTGTGTAGCATATGTTCATATTCACTCGTCAAAATTAAATAACTCACCTACAATTTCACAGTTCACTCGTTGGCATTTCTTATCATCTTGGGTCTCAGAAAAATTTGATTTCACCGTCATACGATTAATACCAGTCTGTTAAAAGGAGTTTTCCCTCATGAGTAGAAAAGCCTAATGGACACAAATGTCAACTAATCTACCCACACGCCCCTAGCGGATTTGCCGGTCCCTACCTACGAGGAGGGGTGATTGTGAAGATTTGACCAGGCAGGAGACACTGATTGAGCTGTTGACTTGTCTGTCACTGATGGGGTGTAAAATCACGCCAAATGAGTCCACACCACCCACATAGATAAAATGTCACCAGACAATGGCTTTGTTAAAATAAACTTGACTTCTACAGATGTAAGACCACATTTGACTTGTCCATAGGCAGTGAATATATAACGTTTCCTTCATGATTACGTCTGTTATCGAAAATATCACAGCATATTTAACTTCCATCTTCCACTGGTAGACAGGCCTTGGAAAATTCGCGAAATTCTAATACCTCAATTTCCCACAAACCATTTTTATACCTGACACCCCTTTATTCCTCATAGAATCAGACAGTGATCTGTCGTGTTGACATAACCAATCAAAATGACACCAGTATCAATATACAGAAAAACACTGACTGTCATAATTTGACAGCTCTGGTGCCACGCTGCACAAAAATATAATTTCATCTCACTCGACGCTACGTATGGCCTCACAGAAATTCAGACAACTTGCATAATGCTATTTCTGTAGGTACTTGTTTGTTGGGTAATGGCAGAGGAACTCTTCACTGTGGTCTACATCTACTGAAAAGCAGGGCTTTATGCAGGATACAATTGTTGCCAGTCACACATGTTTTGGTGGACACATGGATGTTAACTGTTAAGGTAGTTTACAAACTTTCAAATGTGTCTGATGACCTGAAATGGGCTCATATGACACCATCTACACTCACTTTCATGGCATAACTAAAAATATCTAGGGTGTTGGAAGACCTTCTTTTTGCTCCTTCATTTTTTTACCCGTCCACCACCCATCCACCCATATTTCTACCTGTCCATATTTGTTTTTACCCATCCAAATGACAGGTGGACGGGTCTCTACATAAAGCTATGCTGAAAAGTGACATTGTTTCAGCCATGTCGTGATGCACCAACATGTCAGTGTGTTGCAGCATCTACGTTTCACTGACCGTCTGTTTCACTGACCGTCTGTTTCACTGACCGTCTGTTTCACCGACCGTCTGTTTCACTGACCGTCTGTTTCACTGACCGTCTGTTTCACCGACCGTCTGTTTCACTGACCGTCTGTTTCACTGACCGTCTGTTTCACCGACCGTCTGTTTCACCGACCGTCTGTTTCACCGACCGTCTGTTTCACCGACCGTCTGTTTCACTGACCGTCTGTTTCACCGACCGTCTGTTTCACCGACCGTCTGTTTCACTGACCGTCTGTTTCACTGACCGTCTGTTTCACTGACCGTCTGTTTCACCGACCGTCTGTTTCACCGACCGTCTGTTTCACCGACCGTCTGTTTCACCGACCGTCTGTTTCACTGACCGTCTGTTTGCAGGAGACGAGGACCCAGGACCAGAGAGGACCTTGAGTGGACGGCTGTCTCTGTCATCAGACCCTGGCGACATGGCTGAGGGGGAGGAGGAGGTAGGGGAGGAGATAGGGGGAAGAGGAGGTAGGGGGAAGAGGAGATGATGGAGGAGATAGGGAAGGAGTTAGTGGGAGGGTAGAGAGGAACGACTAAAGGGAGACTGTCCATTCCTCTACCTGAATTAGCCAGTGTTGTACTTTGTAACAGGAAGTCTGCTGTGTTGAACGTGGGACACTGGGACATCTTTGGACATCACCGGGTGTAGCAGTTAACTCAACCTGTCTCAGTAGTATCACTGATAAAACTAGTTTTTCAAATTGTTATTTATCACATAATAATAAAAACGTTTCTATAGCGCCGTAATTCCAAGTTACCCTGTTCGAAGGCGCTGTGGGTTTGAAACAAGCTGTGGGGTTGAAACAAACTGTGGGGTTGAAACAAGCTGTGGGGTTGAAACAAGCTGTGGGGTTGAAACAAGCTGTGGGGTTGAAACAAGCTGTGGGGTTGAAACAAGCTGTGGGGTTGAAACAAGCTGTGGGGTTGAAACAAGCTGTGGGGTTGAAACAAACTGGGGTTGAAACAAGCTGTGGGGTTGAAACAAGCTGTGGGGTTGAAACAAGCTGTGGGGTTGAAACAAGCTGTGGGGTTAAAACAGTGCTTGTGCTTATTAAATACAACACAGATGAGCAGTGAACCTTAACTGATTTATTGTAATCACAGCAAACTTATACTAATTACGACACAATACATATCAGGTACTCTTTATACAGCTGAGTAAATTGGAACAGCACAGAGTTAGTGAACGTGCCCATGATTTGATATAGCAGAACAGAATTCAACCGCTGTTTATCTTGGGAGACTGGTGCTTCACTCACTGTGCCACATCACTCTACTGTATGTATGTGATAAACTGCATTATTACAGGGCCACCAGGATGTGCCTCTCACGGCCTGTATTGAAGCCATGACCATCTGTCAGCATGGACTACAGGCAGACGTCGGCAGACCACAGAAAGATGTCAGCACGCCGCAGAAAATTGTCAGCACAACACCCCTGAAGGATCTCATCAATGTCAGCAGTGGCCTTAGAGACATCATTGCTGACGAAGAGAGAAAGTGTGGAGATGTGTCCAGCTCGAATCTGTGGTGAGAGTTGGGCTGTGTATGCAGGGGTGTAGTAGAAGAAATTCAGGCATCAGAGATTATTTGAGCTCATGTTTCTAGTAATACATTATTATTATCATCCAATTAATCTTCATATGGATGTTGTCCATTGTGAGCCACTGACAACTGGTAAATGTGCATGATGTATTTAGGAGATTGCTTAACACATACACACGCACGCACGCACGCACGCACGCACGCACGCACGCACGCACGCACGCACACACACACACACACACATGCACATGCACACTCACACATACAGTCACACACACACACACACACACACACACATGCACGCACGCACACACACACACACACACACACACACACACACACACATACACACACACACACACACTCCCACACACACATACACACTCACACATACATACACATATATACCCACATACACATGCTCACATACACACTCACACATACACTCACACACATACGCACACACGCACCCACGTGTGTGTGTGCACACACTCGAAAAACACACCCACATGCACTCACACATGTACACACATGTTCACCCACACTCATACATATGCACACACATGTACACACACCACACTCACACACTCACACACTCACACACTCACACACTCACACACTCACACACTCACACACTCACACACACACACACACACACACACACACACACACACACACACACACACAATAATTTTCAACATTTTATAAATCCATGTCACATAAAAAGGATGTTATTGAAAGCATCATTTAACCCTCCTGTGACAGTCTGTTCCTTGTGTCAGCTGCCCTGGTCCTGGCAACAGTGCAAGGAAGCCTGGCCGGATATCACAGAAACAACGCAAGAAATTAGCGAAGGAATCTACCAGCTCTCTGACAGAGGAAGCCAAAGACACTCCATCCAACCCACAACCAGCGACAAACCCTTGGTGAGATAAGACATTTACATCATTGCTACTTCTGTTATTATGACCCAAAAGCTAAACTTGTAGATGTGCTTATATGCACGAGAAGCAATATTCATGATGCGAACTATGTCAACGATGAAGTCACGATATCATGTGATCACTGACGTAATTAAATCTCACTTTTCTGCAGGAATCGCTATACACTATTTAAAATTGAATTGATCACACAAATATATTATTCTGTACTTTTTTAACGTTGTCAAATGTTATGTACAATGTTAAACATTGTGTATACCTGAAAAATGAATTTTAGCTAATGCCTCGTTTTTATTTCCTTTATGTTTTATTCTTTTCTGACTAATTGAAGACATATTTATGTATATTATCAATACACAATTGTTCTCAGTTTAACACAAAAACAGTAAGTAATACAAAATGACCTGTCTGAATTAGGCCCTTATGTAGAATTCGGACCCACCTAAATTTTGCCTTTATAACTGTATATTTGCCTATATTAGACACCTCACACAAACTCTAATTCTAAGCATGATCAATCAGCATTCCCAGGTGTATTTATGTTTCACAAATATTGCATTTTGAGACCCAACTAGCACTCCGATTTGTGCCAGTCGCAAGTGCAGCAGTGCATGTGTTACTGCCCCGTGCACATGGAATGAGCGGCATAAACAGTTTGTTTATGCCGACCGCGCTGTCTTTTCGACCTCAAAAGTCTGCTAAGACACGCTGTTTATAAAAAATAAATGTGCGCGGGATGATGTTAAATGATTAAATTAACAAAATCAAGTATCAAATGTTGACAAAGATACAGTTATAATGGCAAAATTGAGGTGGGTCCGAAATCTACATAAGTGCCCTGAATTATTGTGTTGTACAAAGATACTCATGGATGTTTCCGTTCTAGGGGCGTGCCTCAAACTGCTGCGGTTGTGAAGTCCTTCAAGGAACTACAGCTACAAGAGACAGACAAGACGGAGGTGAAGACTGCCACAGAGAGGAAGTCTTTCCGTCGATTGACCACAGGGGGCAGCACTACAACGTACGTCCGCAACTGCACATATTGTTAAGATCTCGTTCAGAGAAGTTTTATGTTATTTTACTGTTACAAAACAGTAAAATAGGGTTCAGAGACTCATCAGCGACTTGTAACGTGAAGTTATAAGTGAATGTCCTGGTGTATTTATGGATAGTATATGTATGTCACTTAATATATTTCTGTTTACATTTCATGTGCACACTGTGTTTGTGATTGTGAGTAATTGATTGTGTTTGTGTGTATGTTTGTGTGTGTGCGTGTGTTTGTGTGCGTGTGTCATTCTATGTGTGTGTGTGTGAGTGTGTGTTTTAACCCTTTTTATACCAGATACGCACCGATGCGTAGTTGCCGCATCTTACCAGATACGCATCGGTGCGTATTTACCAACGTGTCCGCCCATGCGGCCATGTTGTGGCCATATTGAATAAATTAAAATCCCCCACTTCCATCATACGAAGAGAACGAGGCTACACCACACTTCCTGCAAGGCAGACGCCATTTTATTGCGGCAATTTCAGTGGTTTTAAACGTGTTTTTGGAAAGTTTTGTTTTGTGTTGTTCGTCGCGGCATTTAAAAATGGCGGACGATGGTGCTTCACACAGCGAAGGCAGTGATATTTCGGGAGTTGACAAGTTTATAAACGAGGATTTTGAAGGAGAATTAGCGGGAGAGAATGTCGACCCACTGCCCTGGATCGAGTGCAGGATGGCGGCGACGAAACCAGACCGCAGTGGATTGACAATTTGTTTCACGAATCCAACGAGTCTGGGGATGATTTATAGGGTTTCCACCCCGACTGGGTGACTGATCCTCGCCGCTTTCGCCCTGTCAGTGCGCCAGATTGCTCCCTGGATGGCACAGGCCATGAACTATGGTTGTAGTGAGTGCTCTGTGCCTCTGCACCAGAAATGCCTGAGGGCACACATCAACCAGTCGAACATTGGCAGACAGGGTTGTCATGTAAATCGATGGATCGTTCTGTAGTTCTAGTTGTCGTTTTGTAATAAATTTATTGTTTACACATAGCATACATATTTCTGGAACTCATTTTGTCAGTAGGAGAGATAGTTTTGACTGCTGGAAGGAAATAATATGATAATATCCATTGTTGTTACTTGTCATCTTACAAAACTAATATTTTCGGACTGACATACCTGATGAATATTGCTCATAACATTCCTTCTACCCGTCACACAGGTATATTAGCAAAATGTAGCTATTGAATTTTTCTACAACTCTTGTAATTGAAGTTGCTTTCTATTCATGCAAAAAACAGTAGCAGAGTTATTATTGACTGCTGGAAGGAAATAATATGATAATATCCATACTTGTTGCTTGTCATCTTACAAAACTAATATTTTCAGACTGACATACCTGATGAATATTGCTCATAACATTCCTTCTACCCGTCACACAGGAATAATTCTTATAGCAAAATGTAGCTATTGAATTTTTCTACAACTCTTGTAATTGAAGTTGCTTTCTATTCATGCAAGAAACAGTCGAAAAGTTGTGCTGAAGTTCAGTCATGCATTTTGTAAAAAAAATCAAAAAACTTTCCTCTGATTTCAACTTATAATATCATAGTTGAATAAACAGTTCTATTTATATGATGCACATCAATGGAAAGCTGCATTTCTTAGCTTTCATTTGATATACAACACTTGTATATATGTTATGTAGTTGCTGAGAAAATCAAATTTGACACACACCATGTAATTTTTTTTTCCATATCCGTTTTTTCTCCCAATTGTTCTGGTAACATGGGTATAATTTCTGGGCGGACGTCTGGTATAAAAAGGGTTAAGAGGGACAGAGAGAGAGAGCAAGAATACGAGAGGAGAGAGAGAGGGAGAGAGACAGAGAGGGAGGGAGAGAGATAGATAGAAAGATAGAGGGAGAGATAGAAAGAGAGAGAGGGGGGGAGGGGGAGAGAGAAAAGGAGAGAGAGAAAAGGAGAGAGAGAGCAAGAGAACGAGAGAGAGCAAGAGAACGAGAGAGAGCAAGAGAACGAGAGAGGGAGAGAGAGAGAGAGAGAGAGAGAGAGAGAGAGAGAGCAGGAGAACGAGAGAGACATTGAAAACAAAGTGAGGAGAAAAAGAGCAGGGGAAGGAGAAAGTGGGGAAGAGGCCACATATATTATATGTGTACCTGTTGACAATTTCTTCAATCGTCTTCACTGTGTGGTAGTCAATCGCAACTCACAATACAACATTTCCCTTCCAGTTGGGGTCTGTCAGCCACAAGTGGTGGGCCAAAGCCAGGGGAAGTGACCAGTGAACCGGTCAGCCCACTGTCCCCCGTGTGGTCATCAGCTGACCAGATGTCCCAGGCGGTCAGCAGTACTGTGTCGTTCACAGAAATAGTCCAAGACGAGCAGGAACAGAAAGAGGCTTGGCAGCGAGCAGCCAACAAGCCACTCAGTCTCATACAGGTGACATGTCAATTCTACTCAAGTCAGTGTATGTATGTACAAGGGAATAGTAATCATTTCCTTTTTGACTGTTGCATGTTTGGTGTAATGTTTTCAGATGTTTGTCTGACCCAACAAAAAAACAGTAATCCCATTATTGTACAGTAGTATCATTTAACTTACTTTGGAGCTTAATGTCGAAGATGAGTACGACGTTTCGACACGTCATCTGGTGTCACGCGTGTTGCCTGAGATTTTGGTGGGATAATTTGGTTGTAGATCTACAACCAAATTATCCCGCCGAAATCTGAATCAACCCACGTGAACAAGGCCCGTAGGTGACGGGCCGAAAAGTCATACTCATCTTCGACATTAAGCTCCAAAGTAAGTTAAATTATACTACAATGTTTTATTCACTCTCATGACTACAGAGGGAAGCAGACAGAAGTAAGTAGTTGTGTCGTTGTGTTTCAGATAGAGGAGCAGGCCATGCAGGAACTGCTGCTGCATTACAGGGCCGCGGCCCAGGGCGACTGTCACGTGGCAGTCGAGAGGGTGGCCACCTCCCTCGCCTCACCTGTCTGGGCCAAACAACAGTGGCATGGGCCACACTAGGGGGTACTGGGGTAAACAACAGTGGCATGGGCCACACTAGGGGGCACTGGGTCACACTGGGGCAAACAACAGTGGCATGGGCCACACTGGGGCAAACAACAGTGGCACGGGCCACACTAGGGGGCACTGAAGCAAACAACAGTGGCATGGGCCACACTAGGGGGCACTGAAGCAAACAACAGTGGCATGGGCCACACTAGGGGGCACTGGGGCAAACAACAGTGGCATGGGCCACACTAGGGGGCACTGGGGCAAACAACAGTGGCATGGGCCATATTAGGGGGCACTGGGGCAAACAACAGTGGCATGGGCCACACTAGGGGGCACTGGGGCAAACAACAGTGGCATGGGCCACACTAGGGGGCACTGGGGCAAACAACAGTGGCATGGGCCATATTAGGGGGCAGTGGGGCAAACAACAGTGGCATGGGCCACACTAGGGGGCACTGGGGCAAACAACAGTGGCATGGGCCATATTAGGGGGCACTGGGGCAAACAACAGTGGCATGGGCCACACTAGGGGTCACCCGGCCACACAACAGTGGCATGGGCCACACTAGGGGGCACTGGGGAAAATAAGGGTCACAGAACGGTTCGTTCGGTCACAGTAGGGGTCATTTTGTCACAATAAGGGTTCTCTGGGTCATAGCAGAGGTTCACCAGGCCACACTAGAGGGGCACTGGGCCACACTAGAGGGCCATTGGGCCACAGTAGTGTTTCTCAGTGCTGGTGATTCACTGGGCCACATTAGGGGATGTGTTCATTTTAGCCACTTTTAGGGATGTGTACACAGGGACACACTAGGAGACGTTTCTGAGCCATTTTAGGGGATGATTTCATGCTGAGAGTATTGGGTTTGAACACTGCGATGATCGTCATTATTGTGTATGTACATAGTTATATGCGATTTATCTCTCCTCTTGTATTTTACAGATGAATGTACAGGGATCTTGTTTTGTGAATAATTGAATACAAGGCGTTTATGCTAGTGTTGAGAAATGTCATTTTGTTAGTGTGTACCATTACAACTGCCAGTCTAAGGTGTATTCATTATCACAACTGATAACTGTATCGGGTATTTCAGTGCCAACTGATAAATGTATCGGGCATTTCAGTGCCAACTGATAACTGTATCGGGTATTTCAGTGCCAACTGATAAATGTATCGGGCATTTCAGTGCCAGCTGATAACTGTATCGGATATTTCAGTTCCAAGGATTTCCAGTGAATTGTTTCTCATTTCACGTGTACTGTGTATTATAATGTACTCAGTTTGCCAAGTAGTTAGGCTGTGGACGTCTTGTGATCTTGTGTATGTGTATATTACACGTGGCAATCAAGTTGATATTGTAGAATATACCACCCTGCAGCAATTGTTTTACGATGATTCATATAAAGTTGTATAATAGAAAATAAAAAGTTTGTTCATGAACCACATGTGCAAGTCTAGACATCATTATACTCAACACACAAATCAAAATTGGTAAAAATGGCATTCTTTAATGCATACATATAATGAATAGAAAACTATCAATGTATAAAATCATCAATGTTTATACAGAACGTATTTGACTGCAATTCTGAAGAGGTTTCACCGGCGTGCAAAGTATAGAGCTCACATCTAAAATGTATATTGCAAGACATAAACGGGCAAATCATATATTACATACACAAGGTATACATTTCCTCCTTTATAAATATCCACAGTGGCAGTGTAGCATTCTCACCAGGTGAACTGGTGAAGTAAATGTTATTGTCATATTACACACATTGTACCAGCACTCCTGATCCCTTATTGCGATATAGGCAAAATGGTTTGCCATTTGGCGAAAATAAATTAAAACTCTTCGCCAATTTGGCGAAATTTAATTTTGGTCATTACTACTTACGTTATCAGCAGTACACGACTGCATAATTCACTACCCGCATCCAATGATGTTGACTAAACGATTGCACATCAAACCAGATACCCTCCCAAATAGCCAGTCGGCTTGATGTACCAAATAGTTTGCTAGTCCCTCCATTTTGCCACTCACAGAAAATAGCGGGGTTTAATTCAATCAACTACCATGTTACCTGTTGACACTGGTTATAAGTACAACGCTGTATCTGATACGTTCCCTATTTACAGTTGGTACAGGCGAAGTCACATGGTGAAAAATAAATAAAAAGCCATGAACGGACCATGTCGCTTTAATCGATGTGCACATTTCATATGGAAAGATGCATGTCAAGAGCATGTTTTAACATGTATAGCCAGCGTTAACTAATTTGGGGAACTATTCTATTCAATAAATCAGTTACTGAGCAGTCGAATGATGTTTTAACATCCACATGTAAAATAAGTAATGTTCTGTTTGAAACAATCACCTGAATCAAGATTGAAGTGGATTAAAACAAATAAACTGAGCATCATTTAATTATGTCATGGTGAAGATGAAAACTGAGATCGTCGTAATCTTATTATATAAAGTCTATAAAATAATGTTTCACTATTACCCTGTTATAAGACATTTATCATATATTCATTTTATATAATTGAGAAGTATTTTATACTTACAACAATTCTCTGGAATTCCATGACAATCACATAAGTACTGACTGAGCAAATTAATAGTTTGACGAATAAACAGCCTAAGTCATGTCTTGGATTAAATGTACCCACTAAGTCATTATGATATGTATACACAACTAAGGTAGGTAAACAAATAAAATTACAAACGTTAATTTCAACCAGTCCTCACCCAAGAATTTTACATATAAAGGCTGATCAATTTGTATTGTAAGATTGTGTTAACTTTACGTTTTATAGCATCTAGACAGCCTATTAATGTATATATATGTGTTAACATACCTGTACTTCACAGTTACCCCATTACCATTCTATATTAGTCAATTTTACTGTCTTAACTGAAAAATGTATAACCACATATATTACAACATTAACAATTCAGCAAATTGTATTAGTACTTAGTATAGCATTTTAAATAGTGTAAAACTTTCACAGCTACACAATTAGCAAATGGTTGATTTAATTACTAAATTAATTACTATGTAGAAGTAAATAGCATGAAGAGTATTAAATCAGACAGCATTACAAAGTATTTTGCAGTTAGTGACGTGGTCGATACAACTTACAGTGTTAAAGCGACATGGTCCGTTTGTGGCTTTTTATTGCAAAATCATGTTAATCAGTATAAGTTATAACTATTGTAGCATCCTGACCGCCAATACATGTTTTATAAAAACAGAACTGACTTTGTAATGTTAAACGTCGAATGTTTATATACGCTGTCACTCAAATCCCCGCGAGTGACACCCACCCTTTGACCTTTACCAACTGGGAGCTGTGCACCTGGCTGGGTGTGGCGTTAGTGGCGTCAACTTGTGTTCACGTGATACTGCATCGCGTGATCACGCATATCCTGGGCTTTTAGCCAAGCCTACAACGGTTTCGAAAACGTCTCGTGGTTGATGTATAAACAGAGTTAAGCACCCCTTACTGCGTCTATTTTCAACCCCTAAATGGTACATGAAAACATATTTTGACTGTCTTTATGCTATAATAGGTATAATTTATACCGTATAACATGATTTTGCAATAAAACTAAACAGCCACGAACGGACCATGTCGCTTTAATCGTAATTTAGCTGCAACATTATCTGCCAATCAGCGAGAAATGTGAATCGTTTTGTGACTTGTTATATCTGCGATTCCCTCGACTTGTTCAAGTTGGAGAAGTCAAAGAGAGTCTGTAGTGGGGCTGTGTTCCTGCGTGTGGCGTACGCATGCGGCCGCAGAACCACACTTCCTGTCTTGCACGCTACTTGTGTCACCAAATCAGTGGCAGTCAACGGTGTCACTCTGTCAATGTCGGTCTTGTGTCGTTTTCTCCCAAGTTGGTTTTCAACGTCCACGTGATCCTTGCTGAATATAAGACAACGTACACATGTCATATAGTAAATCTGGGATATAATGAATTGTTTGGGATTGACCTATTTATTCATTAAGTAAGATGTTTTATATCTGAAGTCGATCACAGACGCATAGTAATGATCTTGATATTAATGAATTAGAAAGTTACAAACAAACATTTGATCTGAGTAGTAAGACATTTCTGTGAATCCAGACTTGCATTTTGTTTATTTTCACATCACTGATTCATTATATCTGATGATAATTCAATGGATTCTGGCATACGTGACAGACAAAACTGTTAATTATATTAGGAAATTGTTACGAAATGTGTTATCAATGCTGAAATTCATCAGAAATTAAGTAGTAAAATGATGACCAATAAATGTATTCCTCATGTATGAGAATTTACATTGCACATTCTACAGAATGTTCAAGAATGGTATCTCAGAACCATTGTTACAAATACATTTTATATCTTTTTTTGATAAAGAAAATGTTGTCAATACATGACAAGTAGTTTTATGATAAGAAAGTCAATTCACAGATGACATTCCAGTGCCCCACTTAATGTTGTGAGGTCACCCTGTGAGCCTCACCTAACCTCACTGGGTCACCGGCTGATAAGGATCCACTGACCATGATAGTAACAAGTGCTTTGTACACAAACAGATGACCACTTTACTTATTTGGTCTCCAGAGTTCTATATATGGTTCGAGGTCAACAAGCAGTGATTAACCTTCCATGGGATGGTTCGATAAGATATAGAAAACAGAAATGTAGCGAGTGGTTTGACAGGGCCATCAACCTGTCATTTCCACCTGTTTTGGGGCCAAACCATCATCAATGAACCAGATATTAAAGAGGAGCTGAAATGCTTGAACAAACATTTTCCAGGCATAAGAACAAAACATTTAGAGGATTATCTGAGGATATGTGACCATGATTTGATGTGCATTGAGCCAATGTATATTTTAAATAATTTTTTTCAATCTTGGATATTAACCTGCCATATTATGTTCATGATACATTTGGCTTCACTAGCGCCTATCTATTCAATGTAAATTTTCGTTTTTTATTTACTTCATCAGTAGAAGCATAAAAACAAGAATATGGCGTCATTTTATATATGGTTGGCGTTATATAGATAATCAAATTATCTTATGCAAGTTCAAAGTAAAATGTTAACTTAAATTATGACGATTTATAACCAATGAAAACATTTCAAATGACATAACTCAAAAACATAGCAATCAAATGATAGAAATATTGCTGTATTGCAAAGTGTACTGTACATACACAGTACACATGGTACACACACAGTATACATATGGTTCATACACAGTACACATATGGTATGTTCCCACATCTACATTTTGTTTGCTTAGAAATGTTATATAATCTCACCTGCACATTTATTTTAAACTCATAACCCTGAGGAAGATATTACAATGTATATATCTATTGTACAAAGTCATTTTAAATAATAAACAGGGATGCAATTGGAGATGTGATAAGAAATAGACTGAGATGGTATGAGTATGTAGAGAAAAAGAACAATATGGATTGGGTAAATGGCTGTACAGTTTTACATGTAAAGATTATGTTAGTTGTGTAATAAAATATCATATAGATGGTGTTGCTTTTCATGCAAGGTATTCTTTGCAACGTATGGTACATATCAGAAGTTTAAAAAATTACTATGCTAATATTACAGCTAGAACACAAGTAAACTACTGAACATTATGTATTGATCTATAACCATGTCTTCTTTTTAAAACAACAAACTGGAACATACATTTTTATATGAGATTAACAGTGATTTTATATATTAGGGGTAATAAGACTGGTAAATGAATTTTTTGGTTAATGTCTTTCCTTTTTTTGTAATATTATTCACATTTATGGTTAAAAAATTCTGTCATAAATAGTGCGCACACTTAGCGTATAGAGCCAAAAACAGTGACTAAAAAATTATGTAGATGAGGGGACACCTGCAATGTAGGGACACTTGCTTGGATACAGGAGTGTCCACTGAAGAGAGGGACTACTGTACATATCTACACATTAAATAACGATAATGATGACACAACTATAGTCACCAACTCCTCCATAGTTACCCCATCTCTTCCCCTGGGTTCTCGTTCAGCCGTTCAGCCACCCTGGAACCTGATTTCTTCCCAAAGGTTGAGAATGTCCTCTTGGGAGTGCGACTGTGTTTAGAGACGAGCGTCTCCTCGGATATGGAGCCTGGTGTCACTGTGACGCCATCAGGGACTGCCCAGTTGCCCTGTGTCTCAGGGGTGCCAGCCGCCCAAAGGGCATCAACTCCACGGTAGTAACGCTAGAACACAAAGGACCCGTTTCAATGTTAATTTTTAGTTAAATGGTTAGTTTTTCATTTAATATTATGTTCTCATGACTACAACATGCATGTTAAAGGTTTACTGCCTGTCAATTGTGTTTAGTTACTTTATTCAGCTCGGAACAATATTCGGAATTTGTAAGATTCGACCTGTAACACGTTCAAATGATAAACAAAACATCCAGTTAAAAAAAGAATTATCAATAAGCAACAAGCAGACTTAACCACAAAGCCTTTGATGTTTAACTTTCCCACGTTCTAGACAGCAGATGTCCTGTTACAAATCACTGCTCAGCGAATTCTGGACAGAGGAGCTGGCACCCTGCCAATAAACTATCATCTTTTTAATTCAAGAAAGTATCTTATTACCTTAAGTTATACAATATTTACTTGCTTAATCATATTTATGCAACTATTGATACAACATGTTAGTATCAGTAACAAAAGGAATAAGCATCAGTTTATTATATGTGTAGCGTGATTCGTAAATTTGATGTAAATACGGAATTAAATGAAAAAGTGAATCAAAATTTAGTGTGATCATGTAGCATCATATTTGATAGACAGTTCCTCTATACTAGTGCATGCTGACATGATGTTCAAAATGTCACGTGCCGTACAGACATACTAATCAACGAAACTGATAACCAGGCCAGTTCAAGTGATATTTAACACACGGACTGGACTGATAGGCAAAAGACATTTCTGAAGAATGTGATAACAACTGACCAAAAATAAACGATTACCTGGTATACTCTTAACCGGATTTAATTTTACTTATAGACAAAATCAATAACATGTTTACTCCTGCATCACGAACTTTATGTGGTATAAAGTATCTGTTCGTCAGATTATTGTGGACAAATTTAGAAAAATTACTGATATCGTTGATCACAAAATAAACAGGAAATGTTCTGGCCTTAGCTGTGTGTTCTATTTTTGGGTCGAGCTAGTCACACGTTGACATGCCCATGTCTTGTCAACACTTCACCTTTGCCAGTTTCTTTGTATTCCATTTCTTCACAAATTTCTTGAACAGAACTTTTGCTTTCGTCGCGCTCAAGGATTCAAATTGAAGTTCTTTCTGTGTAGGAAAGAGTGTTTTTTTTTTATTGATTTTCCCATGTTTGATTCCTTCCCACTTTCTCATTCAGACCTCTCCCTTCCCATATTACAACCATGTCTTCATCTTAATTTTGGTCAGTTCGATCAAATACTCAACTAGATTTATTATTTAAAAGCATTATATGATGCCAATATGTACTGGTGTTAGCAGTGTTGTCAGGAATACATCCCTCTTTGTGATGTATGTGTTATGACGTTTGTGTTCAATGTTTGTGTTCACCTCTTTTAATGCAAACCTAAAACGTTTTTATAAGAGAACAAGAGAACAAGTTGTTTATTTTGACCCCAAAACAATTACATTAAATACTAGCAAATAATATGCACATGAACAAATGTCACCATAAGTAATTAAGAATACATATGAAATTGGGGTCAGTGACTCCTGCTAAGACTAAAAAGTCACTATCACAGGAGCCACTCGGATTATTACACATTATAGTATTTGTATTCATTCAATACGATGTTTGTCTCTATATGTGTTAATCTATCCATAACACATGTGTACAAATTGAAATAATGAAATGACAATACTTACAATACATAAGAACATATAACATTAGTTTGTATCTATCCATCTATAAGTATATTTGAATTCTAATGATTTTGAAGATTTATCTGACATACGTAACAATCAGATATTGTACATGCGTTGTGATATCTTTGCAAAAGACTTTTTTTTTAAGTAATACGCAAACCCATGTAAACTGTGGGTAATAATCTTTTCCAAAACTAATTCTGGAGTATCGTTCATAGTATGGGGCAAATTGTGTTTAAGGCATGTTTTAGTAAATTCATGTCTTGTCATAGATGTATGTATATTTTATATGTCTCATTTTGCAAAGCTATTACTTTTCACAGAATGCTATGTTTATTACCAGTTAAATAAGTATTAGACACAAACATCAAAATCGCATCAACATTGTTTAATTATTGGATATATATATATTAAAATAATTGTGTTATACTTAAATAAAAAGAAGCATTTTGCAACATACTTCTGTCAGATATGAATGTTTAATTACAAACTGTATTATAGACATTCATGTTAACCGTGTTTAGGCAGAGTAAAATGTGAATTGATGACCATGCCGTAACATATCTCATTCTCACTGCCACTTACATACTCATGGAGCCATGCCTTGAATTCTAGGCTTTTGTTGTAAAAGTCATCTTTGCAAATCTTATCTGAAATAATGGACACATTGTTTGTTAAAACATTTGCTGCAAAGAGCAGACAAAACAAAACAAGGCACTTAAAGGCAGTGATCGTGTCATATCACAGAACTATTATTATTCAATTAAGATAATTATAAATGCACAACACAAACATTTATCAATAATTATAACGGTAATAATAAAAAACACGAATAATGGCTAATACAGACATAATTCTTTAAAAATGATTACAAGGTTTAAAATGTCTGTGCAGTTTTGTGGCAATGTTGTACTAGATGTACAATGAAACTGATATAACTTATTATGATTATAAATTACAGATAATTGATATGTATAATATTATTTATAACTATACATTGGTTGCTTCTTCAGTGGTGTAAATTTACAAGTAAATGTAACTCCTTACAAATGGGACCATATATTTTTGGAAATTAAATCAACGTTGTAACGTTACACATCAAATGAATCAGAGTCTGATATTAAAGCACAACATTGTAAACATCTAACCTAGGCAGAGAAGTAAGTAAAGTATCCACATGATATCAATTTAATTAGACAGCTATTGCGTGTGATTTGGAAGCTACGTTGGATCTTTCAAAATAGCAAGTTGTTCTTGTAATAGCACTGGTCCAACAGATGATGATTGGAACCAGTAGAAAATGCAATTACGTTTTTCCAGGACTTATGATACCGTGACCCACTTTTCAGTTTCCTCTCCTCCTGTTTCTCTAGTTTCTTCTTCTCCTGTCTGCGACGTCTCCAGGTAGCTAGTTGACTCCTCTTGGAGACAACACCTCTCTGCTCAGCTGTCAACACAGTTCTCAGAACTGATCTACTAGCCCACTGAGACAATCACAACAACACAGTGCACACTTTCGTTTAATAAAACTAAAAATAACCTAATAAAGATTGCTTTGATCACCAGTGCAGGTAATAGGCCTAAAACAGGGATTTATTTTTGAGATGACAGGACATTTTTGTTGTTGTGCATAAAACTACTGGGTAGTTTAATTGACGATTTCATCAGAAGAAATAAATATATATAACTGGTAACAGTTGCACATAACTGATATAACTTTATTAAGTACATCACTTAGACACTGTAAACAGTAATGATCTTAGTTGTTAATTTGCTTGTAGGTGAATTATTTGTTAGAATTTCCTACTTTGACACTGTTAACTTAGTATACAAAAGCATATTGATTTCTATTTGAAAACCAAAGTAACAACATCTTTGTTTGACAGACTTCTTGAACTTGCTTTCTATCGTTCCCTCTTATTAAACACTACTTGACAGATAGCAACACCCTGTCCAGGAAGTTGATTTCCTTTATCTATAATCTTGTGAAATACCTCGGGCTCACCTATTTCTGAGAATGATGGGGATGACGTTGACACTGACACAGCGTCACTTTCTCTGCTGTTGACGCTTGTGTCGGCCATGGAGCAAATAAACCTTTGAGATTCCTAAATGTACATAAATAATAATATTGATAATTACAACAGAACTAAATACAAAAAATGTCTAATCCTAAATGTACTTTAACAGTTTAAATGTACAATGGATGTTTCCACATTATAACAATACATCAATACTCAGTATGGTTTATAATTGCAATGTATTAATTCATAAAACATAATAAATTTGTAAATAAAGCTGCCTGCTCAATGTGTTCCATCTCCCACTTTGGCAAACAAATTATTATTTATATGTTTTTAGTTAAATAGACTAAATAAATACTGGTAGAAATAAAACGTCATACATTTTTCACATGTAAAAAAAAAGTTGCAATTGAAAATTAAACTTAAATTACATGTTTGCGGTTATCTGTGTATATGTGGGTGTGCATGTACTCATTATTTATCCATCGTATGTTATATTCATCTAACCTCTTACACTGTATCTTCAAAGTAAACAGTCATTCTGATCATTATCACAACGCAAGGTAAACATCCATGTGCACACACAATCAGTGGTGGTATTACTTGAACTTATATTTGGACTGTTTATATCTCTCTGCTCGTGTACACAGAGCCCTACATTTCAGCATTTACTGTTGGTTATGTTGATAATATTATTTTAGTGTCATCCCAGCATACAAGGAACCATTTCTGAACCAGTTGACACGTGTCATATTGGTATTGCTCCACCAGTATGTGTTTTCTTGTGTATTCACGTGAATACACATGTTCTGCCTGTTGTCATAAATTTTGAACGAGTTTGACACGAGTCATACTGGGTCAGAACTGGTAGGGTTTCAATGGCACGTGTCATCCCATGAAAAACTCATGATTTCACGGTAAACACTTGTCGACACACCAAATTTGTTCACATAATCCAGTGAATTCACGTGAATTGAGCCAGTTGTACTCGTGAATTCACTTACAGAACGGGTCGTTGTATGCTGAGATTCCCAAACACTCAGTATACGTTGGAATACATCCACAGACAAGTCTGTTGCGGGTAGTCTAGATCTATACAAATTTAAACATCATTGAAAACATCTGTATCTGTTACTGGCAAAATGTCCTGGGGACACATCACGCCAGTCACGTCAACATCTAAAGATGGAGATATCTTCATTTCTGGAGTATCCATAATAATTACAACTTGGTGTAAATAGCTAAATATTAGGCCTAGAAAACAGCTGTTTTGTACATCTTTCAACATGCACAAACTTGTCCATACATAAATAAAAGGTTATTTATGTAAATATGGACTATCTTCTCTATAGGCCATGATATCAACTAGTGCTTATCATTAATCTAAAGGCAGTGGCTACACATACGTGAGCCATACGTTTAGGCCGCCAGTCTAAAATTATGGCATTCACTCTGCGCATGCGTATGCTTTTATTTTTGGTTATTTTTAGCATCGATTGTCTAAAGGTACGGCATTCGATAGGCGCATGCACATGATTTCCATACGTGAGCCTTATCTTTAGTAGCTGTGAGTGTCAGTTCCAAAAGTATGTGAGTTTCACTACCATATCTTTAGCACTCAGATTTAAAAGTATGTCGAAACATCGCTCCCTTGTGTCATTCCGCTGTATCGATGCGACAAGATTGACGCAACTTGCGTACGCATCCTCAGTTAGGTTAGGCCACGGGTCTAAATATACGGCTTACATACACATAGACACTTCGTAATCTTAAACATATCTAGCTGAGTATTTAATCAGTTCTAATTCAAATGTTTTGGACATATACCTGTTTTGTGTAGGGTTTCATACAAAAGCCAGGCATGCATCATCATGAACAATTTATCAAAATAAAATCTGTTATGTTTAATTAACATGTAAACGTAGGCCCTTACAGTACTATTCAATTTAATGGATATAATCATTAATAATCGGCTAACTGATTTTTTGTTTTATGTGACGTATTTGTGGTGGTTGAATGCTTTTAAATAATTAACAATAACATTAACAGTGAGTTTGATTTTCTGTCACACACGACAAGAGAAGCTGCCCAGCACTTTAACATGGCCATGGGCACACCATCCACAAGGTCGGCACATCTGACCGTACTCGGAAGTGATTGACCAGAAGAAGGAAATGTATAAACATGGAATCACAAATTCTATTTCTAGAGACTAGACAGTAGACTAGAGCCAGTAGTGGACAACTCTGAAAACCAATGCCCGAGCATTACCCTAAGCTGAGATTCTTAGTAAGAAGTGGCTAGTCGTTCCATCTGAAATAAATACTAACCTATAAAAATTATGATACATGTAGATCTAAGACTACATTAGCCGCATGTCATGAATGCAGAATACACGAAACGCAAACTTTCAAATCAACCGCGTTTTGTTTAGCGTGGGCGAACACCTGTCACTTCCGTCTTCGAGTGGGATGAGATAACCGCGCGACGGTTTGAGGATGGCCTATAATATTCTGCAACGCTATGTGAAATGGTGTAATAGGCCGGGAGTCAGGACCAGCTATCGGGATGTTTTTGCTATAAAAAAATTTCACTAATATTTCCTGATAACTGATATACTGGGACATTGCAAGTTCATAATGACCATTCCGAACCCGGGGGCTTGACATTGGTCTCAGAGGGCTTGAAAGCCCCTTTTCGTGCTTGAAATGGAGTAAATTCACATATTTTGTCATTGTGGGGCCAAACATAGTTGTACAGAAAAAAAATTGGCAGAGACATAGGGGAAGGTGGCGGTTTATGATATAGGGGTTTGCCCCAATTCAATTCCAGTGTGAACCATTGATCGAGTCCCTCCAAAAATGAATAAATCGTCCTCCGCCTGACAGGTTAGTATGTGTCATACATGAATATTTACGTCTTTTTATGTAACAAAATGGCCATTTTGTCACATAGAAAACTTCCCACTGTCTTTATCTTCGATTTGATACCAAAATCGACGATCTGTGTCTCGAAATGTAGGCCCCCTATACCCGCTGCAGGTGAAAACCTAACCACGCGTACCCCCTAATAAATAAATCACTGACATTTTAATTATCGCATGTTGGGTCTTCTAATGCGCTACTATCATTATTGTACTGATATATAATAATCATAATCTAGATGTCGATTTAATGTTCCACAATTTTTTTTCAGTTTGGTTGTACGCATTTAAATTATATTGAAGGTCAAGGTCAATGAGAAAAGTCAAGGTCAATGCGTACGTGTTATCCCGCGTGAATTGACTGCGCGGGCGGGCGGGCGGGCGGGCGGGCGGGCGGGCGGGCGGGAAAATCAAACTAGGCTTGACGATATATGGCATGTGGTATATCATTTTGAAGCTCTGCGTCTCTAGATGTCGAATCTTGAACTTTGGTTCTAACTATACGCCCGCTGTGGGTGAAAACCATAACGCGCCCCCTAAATCACAGAAATTCTTTTTACCGAATGTCCGGTCTTATAAAGCGCTACTATCAGAGCATCGACACTAACAATGATCTTGATTTGATGTTTTTTAATGTTGTTAAGTTTGATTGTGCACATTGCTATAGGGGCCTGCATGAATTATACTGAACGTCAAGGTCACCGATACATTTCAAGTTCAATGTGTTTTCACCCCGCTCATGGACTGTACGGGCGCGAAAATGAAACTGCTTGACCATGGCATGTAATACCTCCGTTTGAAGTTCTGCATCTCTACGTGTCGGATATTGGACCTTGTTTCTTCATATAATTACGCAGGATACTCTTGGCATAAAGTCCCTGGATGTAATACTGCCCCCACTATATCTGCCAACTTATCGAACACGAAATGTGCTTTATACGGTGGAGACTGATGCAGTCACTTACTGGATACTGTTCGCGATCATATAGCCAAATACCAGGAGCTCAGAGAAGCAGTGAGGAATGGGGAACATGGAGAAATTGGACGTTTCTGGATCAAATACATGTATGGATTGCATTGGCTCTTCATGTAATTGAACAATGCAACGGAAAGATCGAACCAGATCGGTACAAGTATGTCATAAGCGGAATGCCAAACCCGTTTTTCCGTGGCAGATCAGCAGAATTATGCTTGATTTATCACATACTACAGACGTTGAGAAAACGCGTCCTGGTTCAGAGAAACTACTGAGTGCTAGGGTTATCAGTGTTCCCATATAGTGAACCCCATTCAAATCCTGCAACACTGAATTAAAATAATAGAAGAAACAGCTATGAAGAGGCTAAAGACGGATCGGGTTCTGTTAGAATCGGTGGTATCGTCATTAATGTTGAGTGAGCCAACTTTACATCTTGATTGCACACACCAAGGGAGAGTTTGTGGAGGCTGTGTGGAATTAACTATTAATAATTATCGCGTAGTTTAACATACTCATCTTCTACCCCTGTTATTGAAGCGACATGGACATAATCTGTCATTGAGTATAGATCTACGTCTGAACTCAGATTGCTGTCTTGGTTGGTTTTCATAAAGTGCTTTCTTTAGAATTTCAGTTGTATTTTTAGTCGTTTGATAACAGATATGTCACTCTGTAGTTCTTGATATCTTTATTTCCTTTCTTGTGGATTATCACCATCTTCCTATTTTCCGCAAAAACCAGCATTATAATGAGCACATATGAATCCAAACACACACATATGCATGATTATATTAGGAGAAAACATACAAAATTTAAATCTGCAGATACTACATGCCACATGGTCAAGCATATAACGTTTGATTTTCGGGCCCATGTTGTCAATGCTCGGGGGTAAAACACATTGACCTTGACTTTTATCGTTGACCTTGACTGTCAGTATAATTCAAATGCGTACAATCATACTGAACAACATTGAAAAGCATTCAATCAAAATGAGGTACTACATGCCACATGGTCAAGCATATAACGTTTGATTTTCGGGTCCACGCTGTCAATGCTCGGGGGTAAAACACATTGACCTTGACTTTTATCGTTGACCATGACTTTCAATATAATTCAAATGCGCACAATCAAACTGAACAACATTGAAAAGCATTAAATCAACATGAAATCATGATTATTATTACTTAAATTAAGATAGTAGCATATTAGAAGATCCCATATTCAATAATTAAAATTTCAGTGACTTAGGTGGCGCATAATTATACGAGGAAACAAATTCCAAGATTAGACACCTAGAGATGCAGAGTTTCAAAATGAGGTATTGCATGCCATATGGGCAAGCATTTAAATTTTCGCGCCCGATGAGCGGGGTGAAAACACATTAACCTTGAAATTTATCGGTGACCTTGACTTTCAGTATAATTCGTTTATAGTAATGTACACAATAAAACTTAACAACATTAAAACAACATTAAGTCAAGATCATCGTTAGTGTCGATGCACTAAGATGAAAAGACAGTAGCGCGTTAGAAGACCACGAACATTTGATAACAAGAATTTCTGTGATTTAGGGGCGCGTTATTGTTTTCCCCGAAAGCTGGCGTAATTATACGAGGAAACAAAGTTCAAGATTCGACACCTGGAGATGCAGAGCTTCAAAATTATATACTACATGCCACATTGTCAAGCCTAGTTTGATTTTCCCGTCTAGTTTGATATATATATATATTATATATATATATATATATATATATATATATATATATATATATATATATATATATATATATATATATATATATATATATATATATATATATATATATATATATATATAATATATATATATATATATATATATATATATATATATATATATATATATATATATATATATATATATATATATATATATATATATATATATATATATATATATATATATATATATATATATATATATATATATATATATATATCATATATCGCCGCCTTCCCCTATATCTCAGGATGTTTTCTGCCAAAGTGTGTTCCTCTACAGCTATGTTTGGCCCCACAATTAAAAAATATTTGAATTTATTTCATTTCAATCCCGAAAAGGGGGTTTCTGGCCCCCTGACGCCAAAAGGTCCCGAGTTGGAAGTGGTTATTACGAACTTGTTATGGTCCAGTGTATCAGTTATCAGGAAATACTAGTGAAAAAAACTATGCAGAAAACATCCTGAGAGCTGGCCTGGCTCCCGGCCTATAACTAGTCTAACTACCTTCAAGACTTCAAGAATATACTGCTAAAATGTGACACTTCACTAGCCTGCAATATGTAATGCCGTGTTATATAATATGTTGCTAGCTCTAATTAATTATTGTTTGTGTATGGTGTGTGTGTGTGTGTGTGTGTGTGTGTGTGTGTGTGTGTGTGTGTGTGTGTGTGTGTGTGTGTGTGTGTGTGTGTGTGTGTGTGTGTGTGTGTGTGTGTGTGTGTGTGTGTGTGTGTGTGTGTGTGTGTGTGTGTGTGTGTGTGTGTGTGTGTGTGGGTATGTGCATATGTGCGTATGTGCTTATGTGCGTATGTGCGTATGTGCGTATATATGTGTATGTATATATGTACGTACGTATGTATGTATGTATGTATGTATGTATGTATGTATGTATGTATGTATGTATGTATGTATGTATGTATGTATGTATGTATGTATGTATGTATGTATGTATGTATGTATGTATGTATGTATGTATGCGTGTATGTGTGTATGTATGTGTGTGTGTTCGCATGTATGTGTGTTCGCATGTATGTATGTGCGTACGTATGTGCGTACGTATGTGCGTGCGTATGTGCGTACGTATGTACCTATGTATGTACGTATGTATGTGTGTAGGTATGTACGTATGTATGTATGTATGTATGTATGTATGTATTTATGTGTTTATGTATTTATGTATGTATGTATCACGAGGACATCCACAGTAGCCGAGCCATGTGTAGAGCTAACTGCTGGACCGATCAACAGATAATTATGTCAAAAGTGGCTATCAGAATACGATAAAAGCACAAGAGGCAAGAGACATGTAAGTCAACCAAGCTCAACACAGCAAAAGTAAGTACCATCAGCCATAGGGAGAGTCTTGAGCAGGAGATGTACAGTGCTCTCGCCCAATTGGATGAGAAGGATAGCTCAATACCAGACGAGGAATGGGCAGCTCTGCAGCAGGTCGTATACAACACAGCCAAGACATGTATTGGCAAGTCAGACAGAAAACACCTGGACCAGGTCAAACCCAAAGACCAGGAGCTACAGACTCTTATGAGCAGAAGAACCAAGCCCACCAGAGAGTGTTGCAAACCAGGAGCACCAGATCCACCATTGCAGCATACAAAGGTGCCTGCAGACTGCTATAAAAACGCACCCGTGCAATGAAGTCAGACTGGTGGGAATGGAAGGCAATGGAGCTGCAGAGAGCTGCTGACAGAAACGACATGAAGGGCTTCTACAATGGACTGAAGGAAATGTGGGGACCCAAGAAGAAGGGACCTGTTCACCACCTGAAATCAACAGATGGAATGGAGACCTTCTCTGATAGCAAGTGAGTTGTGACAAGATGGAGTAAACACTTCCAGAAGCTACTCAACGTCCCTGGCGACATAGATAATGAACACATCCCGCAGCGCATTACCAAGAAAAGCCTCGATGAGTTTCCAACTATGGATGAGATGGCTAGAGCAATCGCCGGCCTGAAAGATGGCAAAGCACCTGGGGGAGATGGAATTCCTGCTGAAGTATGGAAGCACGGAGGAGACAATTTGTTCAGCAGACTGCACCAACTAATCACCAATGCCCGTGAGGTGGGTTCTGTACCACAAGCATGGAAGGAAGCCAACATTGTAACCATCTACAATAAAGGTGATCGAACAGACTTTGGGAATTATAGAGGAATCTCTTTTCTTTCCATAGCAGGCAATTAAGATCTTTGCCAAGATCTTCCTCAACAAACTATCTACCCACATAACACCAGAGGTAGTTCCGGAGACACAATATGGCTTCAGAGGTAACCGGAGCACCGTGGATATTATATTTTGTCTCCGACAGCTACAAGAAAAGTGCACTGAGCAGGACCGACCAGTGTACATACTATCTCTCGACTTCAGTAAGGCGTTCGATAGAGTTGGGAGGACCGGGCTATGGCAGCTACTGAGGAAATGTGGATGCCCAGAGAAGTTCACAACTATGATCGAGGCTTTACATACCGGAATGGTAGCGAACGTTAGTGTTGGTGGTGAAGTCTCGGAATCGTTTAGTGTTACAAATGGAGTCAAGCAAGGTTATGTACTGGCCCCCACGCTCTTCTTCATCTTCCTATCAGCAATGCTCGACGAGGCTTTCCGAGACATGGGGGATGGCGTCAACATACAGTCCAGACAGAGCGCGGACCTATTCAACGTCGCACACTCAAAGCGAAGATCAACACTAGTCGGATACTGACGAGAGAGCTGCTATTTGCAGATGACAGTGCACTGCATGGTTGCCCACTCTGCTGAAGAGATGCAGAAAATAGTGGATGCTTTCTCCGATGCGTCAAAGAAGTTCGACCTGAAGATTAACATCAAGAAGACCGAGGAGTTGTACCAACCCAACTCTACAAGAACCCGAGATTAAGATATCATGGTTGATGGAAACAAGCCGAACTCTGTTCTAGAATTTACCTACCTCGGAAGCACTATATCAAGTGATGGATGCATTGACGATGAAATACAGAGGAGGATGGCCAAGGCTAGTGCATCTTTCGGCCGACTACGCCAGGGACTCTGGAACAACCACCATGTGTCCATGCGGGTTAAAGGCAAGATATACCGTGCAATCGTGCTGTCCACCCTCCTATACGGAGCCGATGCCAGGACAGTGTACAGGCGACAGGTGGAAAAGCTGCATGCCTTCATGATGCGACATTTCCGTTCGATCATGAGGATAACCTAGATAGACAAAGTGACAAACAAGGACATACTCGAACGGACAGGGCTGCCATCTATGGAAGATCGTCTGATCAGAACGAATCTCCGATGGACTGGACACCTCATGAGGATGTCACCAGACAGGCTACCAAAGCAGATTTTCTATTCTCAACTGTCTTCTGGTCACAGAAAGAGAGGGCGCCCTCGTCTATGGTTCAAGGATACCATCAAGAGAAACCTGAAGCTGAGAGACATAAAGACCGACTTATGGACATCACTCTCACAGCAGAGAGATAAATGGAGAGAAATAGTGAAGTGATGGAAGCAGTCTTTGTCGCATCGCGACCGACAGCATGATGATGATGATGATATATATATATATATATATATATATATATATATATATATATATATATATATATATATATATATATATATATAATTATATGAATAATAATAATTATATATATATTTAAAATTATATATTATGTACTATGTATATATAATTGTAATATATATATATATATATATATATATATATATATATATATATATATATATATAATATATATAATATATAATTTATACACTATTAACGTTGTCAAAATTAATAAATGTTCACTATCTAGTTAAATGCAATCGAAAATATAACGTCTAATAGCGTATACGGATGGCGCTACTTATGCAGTGTGCAAATTGAAATGGTTTCATCTTGCTAGTCTTCCATATTCTATTGTTCAAAACACATAAACAAAACAATTCTTTAAGCCCAGCTCCTTAAAACAAAGGTCTGATTTTCACATGTCCTCTCTATAGAACATGTGACCCTACATGGCTACATGCGTTTACAAGTGTATGTTGTTAGCTGTGTGCAATGCCAGGCGCCACGCCTTGCATACTTGCCACATTTTTGGGATGGCAATCGGTAGTTTTGACCTAAAATTTTGTAAGAATCCATATCAATCCGTATCATTAATCAGATCTTCCAATCAACTGGCCTAAGTTACTAAATATATGGCCTTTTCAAAACGGTTTTCCACAGTGTCAGTGTTTTCGATTATTGACGCCAGTTAACTGGCCTCAATAAGGCCAGTTAACTGGAAGATTACCGAAGTTTCATTTCACTTCAGCACGTTTAAACTGCGAACAGCAGTTCGCGCGTATATCGAAGTTTCACTGGCAACCGTCAACATTTTGAAATCAGAAATGCAGGCGATTTCATTGAACTCGTCGTCGAACTCCATTTCCTGTACTGCATTTTATAATCGTCACGTGCCTGCCACGCGCCCCGTTCCCACCCCTTTGAGCCACCTGCCGCAGTTTTCAGAACTAACATTTACCAGCACGCCGTGTAATCGGTTGTTTAGTTCGTTCGAATCGATTTACTTAGTAACAGTAAACAATTATTCCATTATGCAGTATAGTTTTGTGACGCATACAAGGCATGATGTGGCTAAAAATAATGTCTCCATAAATTTAGTTAAAATCCGTATCAAAACGGAGTAAACTTACGGCCGTATCACTTAAAAAACTGCCAAACTCCGTATCGGATACGGGTAATCCGTATCATGTGGCATGTCTGCGCCCTTCAGGATATCTATATATTGTGGTATTACGTGTAATTCTACATCGCGACAGCGCTGCTAAAAATAAGCTGCCTTTCGACCACCGCCGTCCAACCTTCACCGTGTCACAGTTATAATTAACGCTTTGGCGAGTTCCTTCCGTCTGTCCCTGTTCATTATAGCTCTCTGGGAGTCAACGAACTACAGTTCTGTACGCCCAATTCTTTGATGTTTTATTTATACCTCTTCTTCTGTCTACCTGTAGCATTTCGAGGAAAAAACGATGCTAGATGTATGCGTTCTTAGGACTAGTCACTCGTGTGATCGGTTGATTATAAAGAACATTTTATATTTTAGCAGTTATAAATGTTAGCGCAACGGGTCGAGTGCACCCCACAAAGAGCAATTCCCAGAAAACAATTACACGATTTCGCCAGTCGTTCAAAAAAGTGTACTGGTTCGTGGTATTGCTCACATATGTGATCAGTGGATTACGAATCTTTGTACATATAAGACAGCGATAAAACTAAGTTATGAAATGATCTGGCAGGCTTAGAGACAAGCACACTTATAATTAATCATGATGCATTTAATAGGCGAACGTACGTGAAGAGTACACACGAGAAAGCTAAAGCTGACATGTAACATGCATATTTATTCAATTAATGTGCCTTACCAAAGGTGTACAATTGTTTTGCGAACAACACACATAGCCGCACGTGCACTCACGCACATGCATGCGCTGATATATTATACATACACACAATGCGCACAACACACACACAAACGCACGCACGCGCGCGCGCATACATGCATCCATCCATACATGCATACATGCATACATACATACATACATACATACATACATACATACATACATACATACATACATACATACATACATACATACATACACATTACCAACAACAAGCGCACACACGCGCGCACGCACGCACGCACGCAAGCACGCCCGCGCACACACACCCCATACACATACATTATATAATTGTGTGTTCTGAGTGAGCTGAACACATACAATGAATATATTTGTGAATATATTTACGATGGCATGTCGTTGTTTAAATAATATATATATATATATATATATATATATATATATATATAATATACACAACGAAATGCCGACTTAAATATATTCACAATGCTACTTTTATATAAATAATTGCATAGGACATAACGCGCGCAGGTATGGGCGCTTTGCCCCAACTCACAGGTGGGCGCTTTGCCTCATTGGCGACTATGCTGAACAATTTAGAGTCATCACATTTTCTGTTATTACTCACCATATCTGAAGGCATGGAAATGCAGTTATATACCATAGTTTAAAAACCCATTCTTAGCTTTAAAAAATATTAAACATTTAGTGAGAATTTATTGATAAATAAGAAAGCAATCTTACAACAAATGGCAAAGAAATGGTAAATTGGTCCTGGTTACATCGTGTTCGGTTCTGTAAAGGGGTACTAAAGCCGCAGTACGTTGGTGTGTCGTCGGCAGGCATTAATCTTGCCTGTAGTTGTACGCCTATGGCCGTAGCCTATGCCACGATTTGTTGTCGTATTTGTTGACATAACCCAGCGAGCATCGCTCGATCGGTGTTGAAATTATCAACCGTATAGGCTACTGTTGTGAAATATCTTTATTGTGTCAACATAGAAGCGATTACGTCGACGCGTGTTCCGGGTGTTTGCCTCTGTGCGCACGCGTGCTGGACTAATATAAATGACGCTCCGAGCAACCCGTTGCAAGCAAAACGGGATAAAGCAACTGAGCCAAGATGACGGAGCATCAGTCGCCGCGGAAGTTTTCTCTAAACAGTTTCGATGCCATTGGCTTCGACATGGACGACTGTCTCGCTAGTTACAACTACCAGGCGCTTTTCTCGGTCAGTAAACTTTATACTATCAACAAACGGTAGTATCTTCCAGAGTACGTTTGGTGATAATTAAGAGTTATGTCGTGGCCGTACCTTCGGCCGATTACTATTCCTGTATAATTATGTAATCCATAGACCTCACATCTTTATGAAACTTAGTGAGCTACTAGTTAAATTAAGCGATCTACAGAAACAGGCATATTGTCAAAGTAAATTGCATTTTTACTGTTTTTTAATGAAAAATACAAAAACAAGACGGCATAACATGCACGTCTGACGCAAACCAGTGAACATTAAACAGTTCAGTGTCCTATCGACCTTCAGCAAAGATCACATCTAAAATAGTCAACGTACATAAATATCCTATAGTGTGTAACCATTATTCACAGACGTTACATATTTTGAAACTTCCGTTGGTCATTAAACAGGTATCATGTCTGGGCAAAACGGGGTGATCCCATTTTGCCAGCATCAGTATATATATCCCATTTCCCCCGGAATAGGCATGGTTTAATCAAACTGAGATACATTATATTAAAAATTACGACACCGGTAGGCCTACCATTCACTGTTACGTACACCAGGTATATTGGTGTGACAGCTGGAGTAGGTCATGTTGCTACGTTGAATGAAGACAACATAATAAAAACGTGAATAACTGCATTGTTCCAAGTCCCGTCCTTCTCTCTCCGCGCCAAGTGTTATTTATGAAGGGTTCAGTGGCCGTTCACCATTCATTTCATGACGACACGTCTTACATCGTGACCCGGTAGGAATCGCCACCCAACATTCATCATTGATTCACTGTTGATGGGACTCTTGCGTCACACTGTAGACACGAACCAAATAAAATTATATGGGCGCACTAGGTACAATAGGTTAGCGGTTTCGTCTATGAGCAGGAGGAATGCATTAACCCATTAGGACCTAGGATTTTGTGATTCTGAATCGACGCTTTTTATTCACATTTGCCCATTTACACTTGACTGTCATTCCGTGTCATCTAAGCGAATATGGTACAAAGACAAACGGTAAACCAGACAAATACGTACATCAATAGGAAGCGTTACAAGTGAGCAACTGAGTAAATCTACCGTGCCAATTTGCAGCAGTTTAAATACAAACAAGTACATTTGCTAAAATATTAACATAGACATTAGTATTTGCATTTAGATTGATCTTAGTAAGAGTCTCCCATTCCACAACAATATATATATATATCGCGACCAAATTCACCACCGACGCGTCCAAAACCTCTCGTCGACGCGTCCAAACTTCCCGCCGACGCGTCCGAAACGTCTCGCCGACGCGTCCAAACTTCTTGCCGACGCGTCCAAGGTTTCCCGCCGACGCGACTAACAACGTGTATTTATAAGCATAATAAGTAAGTGCATTTTATTATAGAATCAAGCCAGCATTAACGTGACAGCATATTGGAATCATTGTTTTACAAACGTCCTTCATTAGTCAATTCCCCCTTAACTGCCGCTCCGCCAAATCCATAAACACACACCATCGACATACCAGTGAAACGGATGAAACCTATCTGTCTTATCTTTGCATACTTTAATAATAGAGTCGATGACATTTTATTAGTGTATAGACCCGATAAGTTGTGTACATTATTTACAATAACATTTCACATTAATGGCTGTAAATATCTCAATGGAGGCGATGCAGGGGATCATAATTCACATTGAAAAAGGCATTTCACATGTGACGAGGATATCAGTTTTTGGTTTTCACATTTCGCACTAAAACACATTGACACACCTCTGTAGAAATATTTTGACGATTCTTATATATCATGCTTTGTCCATAAAACAATGAAGCGTCGGATCAACTGAGATTACCTTTACGGCTCCTCGATGTTTAGAGACGTAGAAGTTATTGTAATCAACTGAAATCATATCTGTATCGGGTGACAGATAACATTCATTGTTTGTTTGCGTGTGTGCGTGCGTGTGTGCGTGTGCGTGCGTGCGTGTGTGCGTGCGTGCGTGTGTGCGTGTGTGTATGTATGTATGTATGTATGAAGATCCTGGAATCGCCATTGGAAGTGGTGCGCGTATCTGGGTAATTGTTCAAGGCCGATGTAATGCCTGCTAACAGTTTAACAGCAATAAATATACGCCAACCTCACCACTCGCTCCATATAAATTGCAATTCCAAGAAGAGCAATATGCTGTAGCAGTATGGCAGCGGTCGGCAACTTGCGGGTTAATTAATCCTTCGGGGCAAATATGGCCCGCGGAGCTATTTCATGTGGCCCACCGACTCTGAAACGTAGATTGCAACTGAAAACATTTGCTGCTCGATTCATCAATACAAAATACACGCGTGATCCGCTGACATTGTAGTACTTACTTTGTCCTCCGCTGCCGTAAAGGGATCAAGGGATCAACCACAGCTATGATCACAAGATGTACAGGTTATTTTTACATTTTAGCAGCTATAAATGTAAGCGTAACTGGGGCACCTATACCACATAAAACGCGATTCCAGGAAAACAATTACCGCCCTTCGTTCAAGAACGTGTACGGGTTCGTGGTATTGCCCACAGAAGTAATCAGCTGATTACAACGAATCTGACCGCGATAAAGGTGAATTGAACTGATCTGACACCGTTAAATGTGGCATGCTTTAAAGACACCCTCTTTCACCTATTTGCACGCCTTCTAACCCTCTTTCACCTATTTGCACGCTTTCTAACACCACGGTTTATTATCGTGATTGTTGACATAACCCAGCGAGTATCGTTCAATCGGTGTTGAATTTAACCACCGTGTAGACTATTATTGTGTAATCATTTCATTGTGTCAACATAGACGCGATTACATCACACGTGTTCCGGGTGTTTGCCTCTGTGCGCACGCGTGCTGGACTAATATAAATGACGCTCCGAGCAACTCGTTGCAAGCAAAACGGGATAAAGCAACTGAACCAAGATGACGGAGCATCAGTCGCCGCGGAAGTTTTCTCTAAACAGTTTCGATGCCATTGGCTTCGACATGGACGACTGTCTCGCTAGTTACAACTACCAGGCGCTGTTCTCGGTCAGTAGACTTTATACTATCAACAAACGGTAGTATCTTCCAGAGTACGTTTGGTGATAACTAAGAGTTATGTCGTGGCCGTACCTTCGGCCGATTACTATTCCTGTATAATTATGTAATCCATAGACCTCACATCTTTATGAAACTTAGTGAGCTACTAGTTAAATTAAGCGATCTACAGAAAACAGGCATATTGTCAAAGTAAATTGCATTTTTACTGTTTTTTAATGAAAAATACAAAAACAAGACGGCATAACATGCACGTCTGATGCAAACCAGTGAACATTAAACAGTTCAGTGTCCTATCGACCTTCAGCAAAGATCACATCTAAAATAGTCAACGTACATAAATATCCTATAGTGTGTAACCATTATTCACAGACGTTACATATTTTGAAACTTCCGTTGGTCATTAAATAGGTATCATGTCTGGGCAAAACGGGGTGATCCCATTTTGCCAGCATCAGTATATATATCCCATTTCCCCCGGAATAGGCATGGTTTAATGAAACTGAGATACATTAATTATCGCTCAGTCTCACGAAAACACTATTATACGCTGAAACACTCATAAACGAATACTACATCCTCACGACAATCGAAGTATAAATATGACAAGTTGTTACTTAGCAAACTTAGATGGATCGTCAAACAAAAAAATTAGCAAAGGATCAAAGCTAGGGATAATTAACGATTGTTTCAATCCACGCAAAAAATTGCAAACCAGTTGGTGTGTATAGTAGTCAGCACATGCCGCTACGCTAGTTGGAAGCGAAAATACTCTTTGAGGCAGCACTATTCTTTGCGTATATTTCCCATATTACCCGAGTATCCAGTATTACCCGGGCTTCCCCTACCTGTTTATATATATATTTAACGTTTTTTTTTTAATTATAATATTTAAGTCGTACACGAGAACAATTTGTAAAGTAACATACATGCATAAGTGATAATGACAAGATTGCCAATATTAGATATAACCATAACAAAATGTGTCAGTTCCGACGTTTAGTTGAATCGAGGATAGCCATTTTTTAAGAACCTGCCAGGTGATAGGTCATCGTCATGTACTGTCCGCGTCCTGGTAATATATCTAGTACGCCATAAGCAGCAGAGCGTGACGGTACGCCACATTCTTTGAAAATATGTCGGGTTGATGGTACCTTAATGCGGAGGAAAAACAACAACAACAACAACAACAAAATATTTAATTACATCGACACGTATTCCGGGTGTTTGCCTCAGTGCGCACGCGTGCTGGACTAATATAAATGACGCTCCGAGCAACTCGTTCCAAGCAAAACCGGATAAAGCAACTGCGCCAAGATGACGGAACATCAGTCGCCGCGGAAGTTTTCTCTAAACACTTTCGATGCCATTGGCTTCGACATGGACGACTGTCTCGCTAGTTACAACTACCAGGCGCTGTTCTCGGTCAGTAAACTGGATATTATCAACAAACGGTAGTACCTCCCAGAGTACGTTTGGTGATACCTAATAGTTATATAGTTAATTTAAAAATAATGAAATGTTTAATATCGTTATTTTCAACTCAATCGATAATGTTACGTCAATGTTATATTCTACCACTGTCTTGGCAGACTACACTAAAAGTAACACCGTGAATTAGCTGTGTGCTTCGTCTCTAACGTTTCACCTTAGGAAGCTTATTTCCAAACCAAACAAACGTTCTCGAGAACGAATGACTGTTAGTTAAAGACTGTTGAAGAAGGATATTTTGTGAAGGACAGTGTGCTAACAACGTGTATTTGTAAGCATGATAAGTAAGTACATGTTATCATAAAATCAAACCGACATTAACGAGATATATCATATTGGAATCATTGTTTTACAAACGTCCTTCATTAGTCAATTCTTCTTAGCTGCAACTCCGCCAAGTTCATGAAACACACACCATTGAGATACCCGTGAAACGGATAAACTTTATCTGTCTTATCTTTGTGTACTTTATTAATATAATCGATGACATGTTTTATTAGTGTATAGACCTGATAAGTTATGTACATGATTTAGAATAACATTTCACTGTAATGGCTGTAAATAGTCCAATGAGGGAGATGCAGGGATCACAATTCCCATTGAAATAGGCATTTCACATTTCACGAAGATTTTTTTTGTTTTTTTACATTTTCGCACTAAAACATATTGGCAAACTTCTATAGAAATATTTGGTATTTGTTTGTATGTCATGCTTTATCCACAAGAAAAAAGAAGCGTTGGATTAATTGCGATTACCTTTACGGCTCCTCAGTGTTTAGAAACGTAGAAGTTATTGTAGTCAACTGAACTCATGTCTGTACCCGGTGACAGAGAACGTCCATTGTTTGTATGTTTGTTTGTTTGTTTGTTTGTTTGTTTGTTTGTTTGTTTGCGTATATGTGTATGTGTTTGTGGGTGTGTGGGTGTGTGGGTGTGAGGGTGTGTGGGTGTGTGGGTGTGTGGGTGTGTGGGTGTGTGGGTGTGTGGGTGAGTGGGTGTGTGGGTGTGTGGGTGTGTGGGTGTGTGGGTGTGTGGGTGTGTGGGCGTGTGGGCGTGTGGGTGTGTGGGTGTGTGGGTGTGTGGGTGTGTGGGTGTGTGGGTGAGTGCGTGTGTGCGTGTGTGCGTGTGTGCGTGTGTGTGGATGTGGGTGTGTTCCGACGTTCAGTTGAATCGAAGATAGCCATTTTTTTTAAGAACCTGCCAGGTGATAGGTCATCGGCGTGTGCTGTCTGCGTCCTGGTAATATATCTAGTACGTCACAAGCAGCAGAGCGTGTCGGTCTTCGGGTCGCGGTACGCCACATTCTTGAATATATGACGGATTGAGTGTTCCTTGTTGCAGAGTAAAAACAACAACAATTACAACAACAACAACAACAACAACAACACGTCTTTAAATGTCGGATGTGTTGACGCCACGCTCTCAACCAACTGCGCGAAAATATCATAAAGCATTACATTTTTAACCCACACTCACGAGAAACAGTGCAAAAAGATCGTGAGTCATATGGAATGTATTCACCCCACGTATGGCTCGTGAACTTTTTGCACAGTTACTCGAGAATGTGGGGTAAACATGTTACACATGTAATGATGCAGGATCTTTTTTTGAATATATCCCACCCGAGAAAGCCTTTGACTCAGTGCAAACTCAAGCAGTACTGGCCACGTTTCAAGAACAGGGTATAGAAGTATACATTGAACTCCTGAAGGAAACCTACACCAACAGCTCGATGACGGTCCACCTACACAAAGAAAGCAACAAGATCAACATCAGGAGAGGAGTACGGCAGAGAGATATCACATCGCCCAATCTGTATACGGCAGCACTCGAAAGCATATTCCGACGACTGACATGGAAAACCAGAGGCTTGAAGATAGACGGCGAATACCTTAGTCATCTTCGCTTCGCCGACGACATATTTGTATACTCTAATTCACCATATGAACTGCAAAAAATGCTACAGGAATTACTCGATGAAAGTGAAAATCAGGGTCTGAAGATGAACAAGTCAAAGACAAAGGTGATAGTGATGGAAAACGACCCACCAGTATATGTCAACAACACCCATATCAAGAATGGTATTTGCTGCTTTGTTAAAAGATAGCTAAAATAGCTAAAAACACATTTGGTACTGGGTTTAACTTTTTGCAAGGCATACATCTTACTTCAACATATTTTACACATTGAACAGAATATTGCAATTTGTTTTACTTGATCTTTCAGGAAATCAACCATAGACTCGTGCAACATTTGACGAAAAAGATCGAATATGAAGCAACGTTACAGGAGGTTGATGTGAAATACGTGCCGTTTTGGTAAGGAGTCATTGTTTGCCAAGAATTAATGTATGCATATCTCAGTATCTACACACATGTGGAAAAGTATGTCATCGGTCTGCGTGCGTATATACATATACATATACATATACATATACATATACATATACATATACATATACATATACATATACATATACATATACATATACATATACATATACATATACATATACATATACATATACATATACATATACATATACATATACATATACATATACATATACATATACATATACATATACATATACATATACATATACATATACATATACATATACATATACATATACATATACATATACATATACATATACATATACATATACATATACATATACATATACATATACATATACATATACATATACATATACATATACATATACATATACATATACATATACATATACATATACATATACATATACATATACATATACATATACATATACATATACATATACATATACATATACATATACATATACATATACAATACATATACATATACTCCTAAAGGCAGCTTATGTCGACCGATTATGCATATAGGACCGGCTTATGTAGACCGCTGTTTCATGTAGACCAAAACTGGTCTACATAAAGATTTGACATGTTAGTTCACATCTAACTGAATTTATCAGTGTCATTGCTTGTGCACACAGTTCATATGACAGTGAAGTACTGTGCGTAATTAATTTTTAAATGACCAACATCTTAAGTGATTTTGAGCATGTTTGTTTCAGCGCCGTGCATATTTTTGAGTATTTTGTGTGCCGGGTTATGTATACCGGGTCAAAGTTCTTATAACTGTATATTTGTGGTATATACCGAACGAAGGGTTAGAGTTTCGTGTTCAGTGTATGATACACTTCATACTGATGCATAAGGCTATATTATTATGTGTAAATTAGTCAAACTTGCATTTTGTCTTTGTTGCGAACCGATAGATCCCTCGGATATTGGCTTTGCCGTTGGTACCCGGCAACTAATTTTACAACATTCACTAAATTGTTAAATACAATGTGCAAACATGTAACATCAAATACCTGTTAACGTTGTTAATCACGTGTATGCATTGCTTTTGTTAATATATAGTTGCGTTGCTCCGGTCTACATAAATCCGCATCTATGCATACGCGGATTTATGTAGACCGATGTTTTTGCATATATCTTATTTATTGAAATATTTTGATGAACTTTCATTATGTGTTAAACATTAGTATTAGAAATAACGTTCCAGTTTTACATCTTTAGAAAATGTATTAAATAAATAAATATGCCTGGTCTACATACGCCGGTCCTCTAGGCACTGGTCGACATAAGCTGCCTTTAGGCTTATATATATACATATACTTATACATATACATACATGCATATTATATATACATACACACACACACACACACACACACACACATACATATATATATATATATATATATATATATATATACATATATATATATATATATATATATATATATATATATATATATATATATATATATATATATACGCCAAGGACGACACAAATTTGGGTCCTCTTTCGATTACATTTATTATATTGTTTGGTACTTACAGTTGCAAGGGCTTGGTCGTGGATATTCAAAGAGGGAATCTTCTGAAAGTTGCGTCCGACGGTGTAATTGTTCGGTAGGTACAGTTACTTGCTTTTACTTTATTTCGTGTTTGCGAACCAGCTTTAGAGTTTATAATAACATCACATAGTATACACGTAGGTTAAACCTAATTTCATAATAATAGTGAAATTGTCACAATATGTTTCACTGTGTAGCAAGTATCAACCAACCAAGCTGACTTGTCACCTTATCAAGAACAAGAAAATAAGACGTCACTTTTGACCAGGTTGTCTCGTCTGGAGAATATGCTTGTACAATCAATGTATGTCTGGCAAATTAGTTATTGTACTCGTGTTTCTTTGTGTAATTTTACATGTTTTTTGCTCAAATAAATGCGTCTTTCGCTCAAGCTATGTTCGTCAGTTGTTTATCATGCTACTCAAC
>OZ024861.1:31150222-31155222 GCA_964017155.1 Oasisia sp. SBJ-2009 | reverse complement strand
TCTCGCGCGCGCACACATACACACACATACACACCTACATACATATACAAAAACTCACACATACCATACAAACACAAACACAGACACACAGACACACATACTCACATACTCACACGCATACTCACACACATACACACATACTCACACACACACACACACACACACACACACACACACACACACACACACACACACACACACACACACACACACACACTCAGACACACACACACACTCAGACACACACACACACACACACACACACTCAGACACACACACTCAGACACACACACTCAGACACACACACTCAGACACACACACTCAGACACACACACACTCAGACACACACACTCAGACACACACACTCAGACACACACACACACACACACACACACACACACACACACACACACACACACACACACACACCATTTCCCGACATCTAAGACAGCCAATTGAGCAGACCTATAGGTATGGTCATCGACGAACTTGACTAATACTAGTAAAATTCGTCGATGGTACTAGTTGCTGAGGATCTAGGTTTTCAACAGCGTTGTCGTGATTACTTTTGTTAACATTTGAACGTTTAGAGTAATTTGAGATCGCGCTCTCATACTAATATTACTGTCTTTCTAAGGATTTGTGAAGTAGACGACTATTACATCGAAGCATGTAATGGCGTTGCACTTATACTAGTAATTACATGAACACATCACACATTACATTGACTGAGCATTAATAGTAAACGAAGCGAACGAGGCATTGGGTCTGTTTTCCTTTAATGACCCGGCAAACTTGCCCACAGCGGTTCGTATTCGGCCAAACTGTGCACACACGGAGAGTGACCACTCCAAAGAACAGCCACACATGCAGAATCGCAGTATTTCTCAGGCATGAAATTGTAAATAAATTTATTATACATGAAAGATCGTTTTGATGAGCTATGGTAAACGTTCAGATGCACCAAAGTTAATTTCACACCCACATCCACAGGTTCTATATTGTGTGTGTGTGTGTGGGGGGGGGGGACTTCTAACAGCATTTGACATTGTGTGACCTCATGGCCGGACTAATATCAACACTGACTTCCGCTTCCATGGTCAATCACGCAATAATGACCACTACTTGCGATGTCAAGATGTATCGGCTTTTGTGACGCATTATACAATACATCACTGAAATAGAGTGGTCAGCGAGTAGACTTGAGCAATGTTTCGTTCGTTTCGATTTTGTTTTAGTATACATTGTGCACAGGGAATTCTGCATGAAACCATGAAATGGCCGAGTCGATTATAAATATTATCTCGAACTAGACACTGCTCCGCTTAAACTGCAAGTTAAACATCGCTATGCTTCAATGCTTCAAAGGTGGAATTAGATAAGACACTTCTTTTAATATATATATATATATATATATATATATATATATATATATATATATATATATATATATTATATTATATATATATATATATATATATATATATATATATATATACATATATATATATATATATATATATTATATTATATATATATACATATATATATACATATATATATATATATATATATATATATATACATATATATATATATATATATATATATATATATATATATATATATGTATATATATATATATATATATATATATATATATATATATATATATATATATATATATATATAGTCCGAACATACTGCAGAATAGGATTATGCACGCATATGAAGGAGCAGAAGACGTTGGCCACAGCGGAAAACTGAGCCCTCAAATCCCCTGTCATTGTTGTGCGTATTGAACAAATATTAAGTTTCACCTATGTCATCACATCATATGGAGCGCGGGGTGAGAGTGACCGAAACATCGGAGTCTCAAACGAGATAAAGTCTGCACGAATCATGAGCTGCCGTGTCGAATTCTGGCTCATTCAGTCTACATTGTTCCGGCTCCCTCTGCTGAACGAATCAGTACAAGGCTACATACAGCGTTGGATATGTCTGTACGACGAGTGCGCTCGCATTAATTGCAGAAGAGAAGCCCAGATAGTGTCCAGTTGACTAATTGTGCCAGGGTTTAAAATGTAAATTAATTGGTTTGAACAGTCAGTCCCAGAGAAGCCGAGATGGTATCTTATTGAACAAGTCTGCAACGACGTAAAGTGTAAAGCACTTTGAGGAGTCCTGAAGATTGGATACTCACCTTTACTTTTTATACTTATTATGCTATGTAAAAACACACCTTTATTTTACGGCATGATGATATATGTAGGCCATTTTATTTCATGGTGTCACGAAATGACAATTCACTTTGTGACTGGGATTATTTGTATTTATTTATGTGAGGAGCGGTGGTCGCGCGGTAGAGCGCAGGAACAGTCGATCGAGGGGCCGGTGGTTCAATCCCACCTACACCCGTTTCGAAACTTAGGCAATTTCGTTCACCCCACATTTTTCTGTGACTTTTGGAAGAGACACTAAAAGCCGGTGGTGCCTTCTATCTGGTGTCTATGCCAGGGGAAGTAAAATACCCCACACTGGGGGTAAATGTGTAATGTGGATTCACATATTATCGTTGGACTTTAAACGCCCTGCAAAGGGCCCCGTCCAGTATCTGAGAGAAAGGAGAAAGACACGTTCATCAAGAAGTGTTGGACAATTACTTATGACTAACCACACAAACATCCTCCGTTCTCAGAACGATGAAAACAACGTGCAAAGTTCTCCTGGTGTTTCTACTCGTTGCAACACACGATGCGTCAAATCAGCGCGCTTCCGGAATCGAAGGTGAGTCAGAGTGTGACGTCATAATGGTCGCAACGACTGTTGGCTCATATAATGTTTCAACGTTCCTCTCTCTGTCCCAGTAGACACGCTTGGCGAAATAATCTCACCAAGTATTATATTATTTTTACCGGATTCCATTGTGACAATTGTGCCATCCTAAACACTCTAGTTTAAATATTTGTATTATGAATTAAAATTATTAACTGTTTATAAGAACGTATAGTCTTGTGTACGTCTTGGCCGAATCCAGTCACCATATTAATAATAATAATAATAATAATAATAATAATAATAATAATAATAATAATAATAATAATAATAATAATAATAATAATAATAATAATAATAATAATAACAACAACAATAACAATAACAAGATAACGTCTATTTTCGCCTAAATCCTTAGAAACCAAGCTCAGATAGTCAATCAATACACAAATTATGCGTGTGAGTAACTACTTCTTGTTGTCAAAAGATTGATTAATACGCCAGGGAGCTATGATGGATAGGCAACGTTGTAAATGCATGTTTTAATTGACGGCTGAATTTAGCAATAGTGTCAACTGATTTAATACTAGAATGAAGCCTATGCCAAAGACTAGGTGCAGCTACAAAAACGCCTTATTGATAGTGAATTTTGGGACAAAAGGAAAATCTATGTGATCAAAGCTGGATTGTTCTTACATGTCTAAGTAATGAAAGTAAATACAATGGTTGCATACATGAAAGTGATAATTTATGGATCTGCTGATTGATCTGTGAATATGACTTGGTATACCACCATATTATAACCATTAAAACATCAATAGCAAACCAATTTCCAAAGGTCGAATTAATCGAATTAAGGGAGGTTGGATTTAATGAAATGTATAATAGGCCCTATGAATTGTATCTAGTAATTACGTACTTGGTAGCCCCCTGTAATAGTAATGATTAACTACAATAATAAAATATGACGCGGCACACCAAAACCAGATCCTCGATCGGCGCCAGGGTGTGAATTAGTCAGCATGCCTTCAAAATGTCGAAAGTGGGTTCTTGGCGGAATCAATCAGCAAAATCATCAATCTTTCAATATTTCAATAATAGATACCATGAAATAATGTTGAAAGGGGTAATAATGAGCATTTTAATGCAAACCCCTCATTAATTTCACAGCTAATTAGTCTAAAACAAAGCCGTTTTTAGGCTAATTTAGCGCATTATCCTGCACCCAAATAATTACTGAACGGACAAATTTCCTTAATATTTAATATTTCCTAATTATACTTTCACATGTTATGAGTATATACCATCTCTAAGTCTATGCAAATTGTCAGGACAATTGGAGCATTATAAAGATGTGGTTGCTATGGTAATGTTCCATGATATCACTTTTTATGACCGATCACTTTAAAAACTCATTTTCTCGGAAGTGACATTCCACAAACTTATGCACTTGAAGTGGAATAACTTCGCCCATGCACAAGATAGAATGTTCATCTTGGTATCACTTTAAAGCACTTCATCTCCTCTAATTGAATGAATAACATGGAATTGTCAACTTGCCTACAAAAGCCTGGTTTTGGCATGCCGCGTCACAAATGTCTATCATGTACTATAGATTCGGCTTTGATTTGATATTTTAATATTACATATGTTTTTATTGCAGAACGAAATATCAGGGTGAGTAACCGAAACAATCATCGAATTAATTAATTGAAACAGCTATTCTGCTTGATCAAATGACAATAGCAGACATGTGATAAGGTGAGTAACACAATATTGATGTTATTGTCCTTATCATCATTATGATTTATTTTACTGATATTATTATTTAAGCACGCTCATCCAATATACAATGATCATGGTGATCATTGTATATTGGAGTGCGGTAGAGATGCAGTTAAAACCCTCTTAAACAAGATCAAGAAACACCGAAATTGAATCTTGATGCTGCTGGTTTTTCGAACTAACAATTCAGTCAGGAAAGAAAGTGGAATAAGCCTTGAGCAACTCTACGCACCGACAGCGTGGTGTATAAAACCTTATTACTTTTAGACTTTATCCACACAGATCCACTTCAGTCGGAATGTTCAATATAAGTTTAGGACGTACGACGCATGCGCACGCAAGTACATTGGTACCTGTTTGCACACGCGTAATGACTTCGTGACGTTCTAGATTCTTCTGTTGAAATATGACAGGATTTCACGTAATATACGACGTTAGAT